>OX578149.1:136492815-136890315 GCA_951213105.1 Amaurobius ferox
CAACCAGAAGTATCTATGAAAACTTAGTAGAAGAAATTACTGAAATGTGCAAAATTGTATTGATAACATTGATTACATATTTTGTCTAAGTTGTCTAGCCTCTGACTCCATTACTATACACTGCCAGTTTTGGTCGTAATCTTTTGTTTAGTTATCATGTTTTTAACACTTTACAAGAAAGTTGAAAAGTGTTTATGACTTTGTTCATTCTGTCTCCCTGTCTGTCTGTCTGTCCGTTAGCACGATAACTGCCGTAAAAATGACTTAATCAAAATGAAATTTTAGTATGTTGTTCAGACGGTCTGTAGGACCTATGGGAATATAAATCAATAATATCACCCAATTAGTTTTGGATTGAACCCGGGTTGTAAAAATGAAATACACTGAGCTCTATGGGACCTAATTTTTCAAACATTTTTAAGGGGATTTAAAATTTACAAATTGCTTCGAAAATTTTAGGTAATATTCAAATTGTTCCATAAAATATATAAAAAAAAATCAGAGAAATATATTTAGAAGTTTTTTAAATAAAAATTAAAATAATAATAACACCTCTTATATGAAGCAATCACGTGACCATGATATGAAAATATCACATGATCCACTTCAAAATGATATATGGCATCCATCTTTTCTCAAAATCGTGATTTTTAAAGTTCCTTTTAATTCATATTGAGTGTTGTATCCGTCCTAAAATCACTTTATTTTTGCATAAATTCTGTGCATCTACATACTGAAACAACACAATTACAATATATTTGAGTTTAAATGCTCATCCAAATTTGATTATTTCTACAACGAAGCCTATTTTTCACCTATGTAAAATGCAAACAGCAAAATATATAGAATGAGTTGTATTAGAATTGCTGTATTTCTTTAACACAAAATCATTTAGTTCCTGGAGTCTGCATAGCTGATATGAATCAAATATTCATTAATTTTACAAGCAGAAGGACGATTTTTTTCGATGAAATTTTACGCATAGTGTTTAATTACGTGTAGCTCCATGGTCTTAATTTTTAAATAAAATAAATTATATTATAGTATTCTGATGAATGACATGAATGGGAAAATGTTATGAATGAAATTCTGTTTTTATAGAGAGATCCAGGCGTGTTATTTTTTCTATGATATCATTTGAATGAATTTCAGTTGTTTTCGATGAAGTTTTCAAATATAATAAATTATCGTAATATTATGATAGTTTTAAAAATATTTCCGAGGAATGTATCGCATTTTAGAGATGTTTAAACCAGGCAATTTTTTATTTCAATGCCGTCATTTGAATGAAGTTCATTTTTTCGATGAAGGTTTAAGTTTTCAAATATAATAAATTAATGTAGTATTGTGATAAGTTTTAAAATATTACCGAGGAATGTATTGCATTTTAGACATTTTTAAATTAAATTGCATTGAAGTTCGAAAGTGTGTCATAATCAATGCTTTAATCATGATTGATCTTTCTTGTTTCCCACTTTAAAATCGGCGCTTCTCAACGTATGTTAGCACAGTTAATAACTTCTATACCGGTTGGAAAATTGAGCACAGTTTACTATAAATTGTATACTTTTGTTACGTTGTCATATGTGTTATACGTTGTCATTGTTAAAACTTTCCAATATAGTTGAAAAGTATTTATAACTTTAGTAATTCTGTCTGTCTGCCTGTCCGTTCGGACGATAACGGCTGAAAAAATGAAAAACATTGAACACTATAGGACTTAGTATTCAAATATTTTTAAGCGAAGTTAAAATTCTCAAATTGCTTCGAAATGAAAAAAAAATATTCAAATTATCATTTAATATGTGTAAAATATATTTCGGCAAAATATGTTACATAGCTTTTTAAATTAAATTTGAAGTAATAATAACACTCATATTATATGAACTGAGATATGAAGAGATCACGTGATTCATTGCTAAATGAAATATGGTTTCCATTTTTACCGCTGTGTATATATCTTAGAAGTCCAACGATAGTTTAAATTTATATGTAGTTTTCATTCGTCATAACACCGCTTTAATTTTGTCTGTTATGTGTGTATCTAAATTCTATTCCAACGCAATTACAATATTTTTTTTAATGACCAATAAACTTTCTTCATTCCTACAACGAAGTATATATAGGATCATTTTAACGGTAAATACAACATACAGAATGTAAACAAATTAAGAGATTGTAAAGTGTGTTGCATAAAAATTGCTGAATTTCTTGTGACGCAAAATTATTTAGCTTTTTTGTCTGGAATATAAGTGATCTGAATGACACAATAATCGATTTTACTCGTACATAGAGAGACAGGCGATATATAGAACGAAATGATTTGTCATAGCTACAACAATTTCGAAGAACTAATTTAATATGAGATAAGCAAGCAATGCAGTTTCTATAACAATAAAATATTATAATTGTAACGTAATAACAAATTCAAAAGCATCGTAAACATTTTGCAAATTATACTTTCGATGACGTCCTTTGCATAAAGTTTATTTTGTGTAAATAACATTGCCTTTTTTGATGAAGTTTTAAGATTAATTTTACCGATGGTAATTTTTGAAGAAGTTTAATATGAAAATAAAATGTCTTTGAAGTTGGAAATAGTTTTATAATCAATGCTTCATGCATTATTGATTTTTTTTAATTTTTGTTAGTTTTATATTAAATAAATAATGGAAGCCTTTAATAGCAATTTCAGACGGCTCTCCACTTAAATAAAGTGAACATAACCTAAATGTTTAAAGTTGATCAAAAAAATAAAGAAATAATAAAGCTTAGAGAAATGAAAAATTAGGGCACATTCAGAAGAGAAGAATGCGAAAAATTGTGATTTTGTGTTTACGGAGAGGGAGGTAGTGGCGAAATGTACAACACATTTCCTCTTTTTTAAATTTGAAAAAATTAATAAATAGAACCATTTGTAATATTATAAATGCAGCAACCAGCGTTGTATATAGGGTGTTCATAAACTGTTTTTGACAAAATAGGAGGGGCGATAGTACCCATCAAGGCGAACAGTATTTACTATGGAACCTAGGGTCACATTCCAATCTGAGTGTCAGAAACTTCGAAACACATCCAACAAGCACAAGTCGCCACTTCGGACGACAGAGGTGTCATGCCGGAGAATTATCACATCAGTACATTTTTCCAGTGCGGTCTGACATTTCTTTAATGAATATCCCGAACGGTGGATTGGATGTAATAGATCTTTGGCTTGGCCTCCACGCTCACCGGACCTCAACCCACTGGACTTCTTCCTCTGGGGGCACTGAAAATCATTCTACGAGACGCCTATGGACTCCGTAAAAAATCTCGTCGCGTGAATCGTTGTTGCAGCGGACAGGACAAACACGACACCAGGTGTCTTCGAAAGGGTGCGCCAGTAGTTCATTCGCCGGTGTGAATGGTGCAACGGCACCCTTGGTCGTCACTTTGAGCATCTAATTTGAGTCTTTCTTTGGTGTAAATTAATGGGATTGTGCAACTTATGATTACGTTAAATCGCCTTATTTTCACTGTTGAAAGTTCAACTTATAGCTTTTCTGACACTCAGAGTGGAATGCGACCCTAGGTTCCATAGTAAATATTGTGCGTCTTGTTGGGTACTATCACTTCTCTTATTTTGTCAAAACAGTTTAAAAACACCCTGTATAGTGTACTTGTCCAAGCTTTTTAGCATGATTACATGATATTTTAGCATGCTAATAATTAAAAAATGTCTCCTCATAAGAAAAACACTTTTTATGTTTAATAGTTTTGCGAACTGTTTTTGACAAAGTCAATTCTACAGCGCAGCGGGCTTTAAATGTTCATTCAGTTCAGTTAATGAAAGATTCAGCTTATACACACCGAAACTGCAGGGGCAAGTTTTAATTTAAAAAGACCGCTAATAGAAGATATTCATAAAGCTTGAAATTATTCTAACAGCGCAGCGACCATCATCGGTAGATCGATTTTGCGTATGTTAGCACTCTTCAGCGCTTTTCAGCACCGTTACACACTATCTAACGTCTGACTTCTGAAAACAAATTTTCCCTTTACCAAATACCAAATATTTATTTTCTCTTCAGTTAAAAGTGTATAAATTTGTTAAAATAAATATTCACTTTTTCTATATGCAAAATGCGTTGCTCTATCACTGTAGAGTGGTTTTTGCCATACATCTGATCAGGACTCTAGAAATCAGTAATATGTTCACTACCCAAAATTTGAGGTTTACGTATTGGCCGCTTTCGTACATCAAATGCAATAACATTAAACTATTCAACATGAGGACACAATTTAAAATATAAACAAAAGCATTTGCTATAATAAAAACAACTTTCACTTATTTATCAAATACAGCATAATCTCTTATTTCCTTTTGAGTTCTCATACAAACACGTAATCTCTCTCATTAATTTTTTTTAATAATTACCAATCAACAATTGTATTACATAAATTTTCTCAAAATTTCTTTGCACTAAATGTTCCTTTTTTTCAAACCAAGTTAAAATTATTACTACTCATATAATTCACCCAAGGCATTTTACAGTCTGCGGATTCTGTGAGACCAAAAATAGTTCTCACATTTGATGAGACACTTTTATGTGTGGAATTTATGGTGGCCAAAATGGCAGACAAAGCTTGTAGTCTGGCTGGCAAAAAAGTTTATTACTACGTGAACCTAAAGATCAGAAGACCATAAATTTAGGTGTGCCATTCCAGAGGGGCTGAGCTGGGTCTTGCTAAATGTGAAATGGTGCCATTGGGTAAAGGAGTAACCAATAAGCGCCAAAAGGAAGTAAAGGCGGAATTACCCTCCTCCCTCCCCCCCTCACACACACCGATGGAACCACAGCCTGTGACCCGAGAACGAGAGAGACAACTATGGTATTTTGACTTAGAAGCATGCCAGCAGAAACTCTCACGATTTTGACTTAAGAGCAGGCCATCAGACAACTATCATTGTTTTTACTTAAGAGCAGACCAAGAGACGACTATGGAATTTTGACTTAGATGTATGCCAGCAAAAACTATCACGATTTTGACTTAAGAGCAGACCATCAGACAACCAAGGAATTTTGACTTATGAGCATACCAACAGACAACTATCACGGTTTTGACTTAAGAGCAGACAAAGACTTAGGAGCACGTCTAGAGAAGAATGAAAAACCTAACAGACTTGTAGAGACCTAACAGACTTGTAGTGCAGTAAGAAATGAAAATAAATGTTGTTAATAAATGTTTTAATGTTTAAGTTTAAATGGTGTGATCAATTTAGCATTTTATTAAGTAATAATTCGTTTACAGGACTCGCACGAAAGGTAAAATAGTTAGAGGGTTTATAGCGGCAAAACAAGCAATGTACGATTTAATGATAATTCCACTAAATATGAATTTACGGCAATGTTAAGATGATTAATAAATGAGTAATGTTAATTATTTAAAAGTTCAACTTTAATTTACTTGGTTGCCACAGATTCAAATTGAACCATTTGTAATTATTTCACGCGTTCTGAGAGAGCAACATATGAATGTTAACTTCGCTTAAAAATATTTGAAAAAATTAGGTCCCATAGGGTTTAATGAATTTTACTTTTTCTAACTGATTGGGTGATATTATTCCCATATGCCCCATGACCGTCATGATTACATTCCCATATGTCCCCAAAACCGTGTTACAACATACTAAAATTTCATTTGGTAAAGTCATTTTTACGGCAATTATCGTAGAAACAGACAGACAACAATCAAACATACAAAATGAACAAAAGTATAAACAGTTTTCAGTTACATTGGAAAGTGTCTTAAACACAGTTTTAGACACGGCAGTTTCAGGTGAGAGGCGTGATGTTACAGTCACAGACAGTCCGACCAACAAGAAAGGTGTAAGGTAACTGTTTGGACGGCCGGGAGGTTACTGTGGGTGTTGTTGTTGTTGATGTTGTTGTTGGGACACAGACCGTCCGACCTACCAGAAAGGTGTAAGGTAACCATTAGGTTGGTGTCATGTTGTTGTTGAGACCCAGATCGTCCGACCTACCAGAAAGGTGTAAAGTAACTGTTTGGACGGCCGGAAAGTGCCGCCAAATTAAAACCGGAACCCAGTGGGGAAGGCATCCACAGAGACCGTACCCTCCTTCCCCTACCACCAACCTCTCTGACGGACTTACGGACCCACATGTTTAACGTGATCGTACTCCGCATGCACACGGCGGCAGTTGTGGCAGCGTGCAAATCTAGCGCGCAAACCACCGCGCCTGAAATGTGCCAACAGCGCGCGGTTTTCCCAGGTGGTCACCCACCCAGGTACTAACCGCGCCCAATGCTGCTTGACTTGGTTGGTGTTGTGTTGTGTCGTGTTGGTGTCGTGTATAAGATTTCTCATGGAAGTGATTTTGCCATTGCCTCGTTATCAAGGCGCACTACCCAAGCAGGGTATTTACCACCTAATTTAAACATAAACCAGTAGGTGATTTCATAGGCATTGCTACCTCCTTCATCTGCCACGATCATCTCAGAAAGTTTTAGACATTGGTTTCAGTAAATAAAAAGCCCTCCTGTTCTACATCCAAATAGTGACCTCAAATACCCAGAGATATTGACCTATTTATAAACACCTCCCACCGCCTTCAAAAAGCTATTTTTCATTTTAGTACATTGCGATGCTTAGTGATATTTTATATAAAAATTCACTTGAATTGTAGTATGATTTGATCTTTAAAAATAAATTCTTCGTTAAGGGAAACATACAACACTGGTTAAAAGAAGTAGCAACTGGATTTAGAGGTAAAGAACGTATCTTTTGGTTAAGAGGAAAACACAAACCACGATCGTCAACGAAACCATCAGCCAGACACTCGGCAGGTGTATTCTTGCTTTTGTTGGCGGTGGTGCAGTTCCTTTTAAACTTTGCGAAGTAGACTATTACTTGCCTCCGAAACAGTTTGATACTTTTAATAAACCCTGTACAATATAACTAATGTAATCTTTATTAATATTTTGCAGATAGTAATATATTATAACTATCTTGGTGAGATAGAGGCATTTTATTTGACCATTATTATGTCAGTAGAAATTCTTCAAGTGATCATCTCAACATAATACTTAATGTACTTTATAAATAGCTTGCTACTTACAGGAGGTGGTGTTTATGTGTTTATTTCATTATTTTTAAAGTTGCCTGTAATGCCATGGAAATTTGAAATGTTAGGTCTATTAATCGTTGCCACATAATGAAATTAATGAAACTTTAAAGATAGTCCAAGATGCTCATTGTAAAATTGTATCGAAACTAGGAGTTGGTGGAATCTTTATGTGCAGGCAGATATTAATGAATGTTATTGTATGTTCAAAAGGATAGTTTTTAATTTTCAATGCAATAATTCATAGAACATGTATAAAGGAGAAATAATAATAGATATTTAGTTATTAAATAATCTGGATATGGTATTCTGACATAACCCGAAATCAAACGATTTATTTTGCAGTACATTATAAAGGAAAAGGGGTGATATGATGATACAGTAATAATAAATAAATACTATTACGTATCTATACTATTAAAAACTGATTGTGTATGTATACATACATGTACGTATGTAAATGGCATTTTTAAGCCCCTATCAGTTTAGAAGCGCGCGGTTTTTTAAACGTAGGTATCAAGCCGAAGAAAGACGTAATCTTCGGCTGAACGTAATCTTCGTAAGTCACGTCAATCTTCGGCTGAAAGACGTCAGCCGAAGATTGACGTTACTTTTCAAAAGTCACGTCTTTTCAAAGTGACTTTTGAAAAGACGTCATTTTCAAAAGTGACGTCTTTTCAAAAGACGTCACTTTTGAAAAATTGAAAAATTCCATACATTTGTAAGTATTTGTAAAAACCTCATTTTGGGGGTTAAAAAGAAGGGTGCGCGGAAAATCTATCTTTTCATTCCAATATAAGATTAGAACCTCGTTTTTTTTTAACGACAGATAGATGAATGTCATATAATCTCGAAAAGCCAGATTTTCGATAAAGTCAATAGTTCTTTTAAAACAGATCTTTCAAAATCCAGAAAAAACACAAAAGAACTCAATCAGAACACTCGAAATTTCAGTCTACAATAATATCTGTATACTTAAATTGTTAAAGTAAAACTCTTATGTAAAGAATGAAGTTGCATTTGTAGCATTAGGTTATGGTCAGACGGGAAGGTGTGTGGGGTACAAATGGTCACCTGATTTTCCTAATAAAATATTTTTTATTATTTCAGGCTGTTTCCAGCGTAATGTCTGAATTTTGTTCCGAGGATGACGACTGCTCAAAGGAAAACCCGTGCTGCTTAAATTTATTTTTTTTCAAAATTTGCGTAGGATTAGGCGAGGAAGGTAAGTTAAAACCAGGTTGTGATACTCATAAAACATTTTCGTGTCTGAAATATCCATTTTTGTGGAGAAACGCATAATTTTATTTTACGTATTCACCATGATAAGACAGAACAAGTAGAATTTTAACATTCAAATGTTTATTTCGTAGCTAAAGTTTATGCAATCTATACTGTAAATAACGTAGCAAATGTAAAAATCTGATGTGGGCAGCACATGACTTTCCCTGCAGACTTAAATTCATATTTCCTTTATTTTTTTCAATAATTTATTAGATTGAGTTTAATTGCACCAAATAACACAAAATTTGTAATCATAATTCAATTTCTGTTTTTATTTGGTAATTGGACATTTTTCCGATAGCGGCGTAAAAAAATGCAAGAAATCTCAAATATCTGGAAGAATGGTTAGTCCTAAAGTATAATGGAGTACCAAAATCAAATCAGCGCCAGAAGTGTCCCACAAGTAACTTATCTACCAAATAATGTGAAATTTGGTCTAATGTGAAATTTGGTCAATTAGTATATTAACTGGGATGGATACATGAAATTTTTGCGGGCAATTTCATAAAAGAAGGCAGGTTGTTATTTTCGGAATCGTACCAAATTCTAATCAGCACCAGAGTATCCAACATGTCACTTATCTACCAAATTTTGAGAAATTTGGTAAATTAGTATTTTAGCTAGAGCGGATAATTGAAATTTTTAAGGGCCATTTCGCAAAAAAAGGCGGGTTTTGTTTCTACGAATCGTTCTCAAAACTAATGAGCACCAGGGTCACATCCAACCTACCAAATTTTATGAATATCGGTCCATTAGGTTTTGAGTTAGAGTGTTTACATACATTGGACAGCCACACAGACAGACACACAGACAGACACACACACAGATGCCAGGCTAAAAATAGTTTTTTCGTATTCTAGAAGTCTCGACACGTTTGCTCGACCGCTAAATTTTTTGCCAAAATCTCGCCAAGCGTTATGGACGGAGAAATAAGTTAATCTTACAGTCAATAAATGACTATTGGCGTTCAAATACAAAAATAATACTCAAAGTATCTTTTCTCGTGAATGGAACGAGTTAGATCTACGAGAATGATGTCACCAAATTCATCGTATGATACTACATATGAAAAGTGTACATGTTTCTTAACACTTAATATATATTTTTTTATTTATAGGACTTTTTGATAAATTTATTTGAAAAATGTGCAATATCTCAAGAACGGTTCATGCTAGCATTCTAAAATTTATGTCAATTGTTTTCTTAGGAAATATTGTTTTCTAAGGAAAAGACATGTCTATTTGCGTAACTTTATTAAAGGTTTTGATTTTTTGATGATTTTTCAAAATTTCACTCGAAAATTTAAAGGCCTTCTGAACATTCGATTACGTTTTAAAACAATACGCTTTCAGTATTTATGGATTGCGATTTTTGTTCCAAATTTCATTCGAGTAGCTCCATTCGTTCGTGAGATATTGTCTCCACAGACTCACTGACACACACACACACACACACACACAGCCATCACCTCAAAAATGTTTGATTCGTGACCAGGGATGCTTGAAATGTGCTTTCCCGTCGAAAAGGCGAATTCGAATTTTTGACACCGTTACAATACTTTCCCTATACATTATGTATATAAGGAAAGTAAAAATTAATGATAGGAAATACACTAACTATGGTAACTGACAAATTCGAAACATTCTGTTTGAAAATAAAATTGCATACATGCATTTCCAGAAATGCAACTTTGCAAATAAGCAAAACATAAGATGGAATTTGATGCGAAAATAAAATGTCAATCTGCGACTTCAAAAATAAACAAAAGTACCACATACTTAAGCTAAATTAGCTTTCAAAACACCTTCATTGTGAATTAGTATACAGTTAAACATATTTGGCATTTGTTCTGTGTAATACTTTTCTATTCTCTTGCAACGTGTAGTGCAGCCGAAGATTATTAACACAGTTTGAAAATTCAGAGTAATTTAAACAGTCTTTTAAGATGACACGATGTGTGTTTAATTGGATGTAAATCAGGAGACTGGGGACGGCACTTAACACCATTCTAAACACATAACTAAATTTAAAAAGGATATTATAATAGAGCGTTTATATGTAATTTTTAAAAAAAATTACACCAGTTATAATATGCTAACAATCACTGTTTTTGATTTACACTCCATGATATATAAAATCTGATGTGGGTAACACATGACTGTCCTTATATAATGCCATGCATTTACTACTTTTACGATAAAAAATAGATTATTTTTATAATATCTATTTATATTCATTCCAAGATATTGAATTTTCCTCAATGAGTCGTCATTTTCATTGAATAAGCGTCATTTTTATCCATTTAGCGAGTTTTCGTTAATTTAGCAACATTTAAAAAAGTCGCCAAGTTGGCGACATTCCACCAAATTCGTCAACAAAATCTCGCCAAGCGTTATGGACGGAGAAATAAATTATTTTAACAGCAGATAAATGACTATTGGCGTACAAATACAAGAGCATTACTAAATATATTTTTTCATGAATGCAACGAGCTAGATCCACGAGAATGAAGTCCCCCAATTTATCACATGGTATTACATATAAAAATTGAACATATTTCTCAATAGGAAATATTTTTTTTTATTTTATATGACTTTTTCATAATTTTTTTGAAAAATGTGCAATATTTCGAAAACGGTTCATGTTAGCGTTCTAAAATTTATATAAATCATTTTCTAATGAAAAATTGCATAAGAAATGTCAATTTGCGTAACTTTATTAGAGTTTTTGACGATTTTTTCAAAATTTCACACGAAAATTTAGGTGGGTTCTGAACATTCGATTACATATAAAAGCAATAGGTTTCTAGTGCTTACGGATTGTAATTTTTGTACCAAATTTCGTTCGAATCGGCCCATTCGTTCGTCAGTTATCGTCTCCACAGACTAACTGACTCAAGCACACACACACACAGACATCACTTCAAAAATATTTGATTCGTGATCAGGGATGCTTGAAACGTGCTTTCCCGTCGAAAATTCGAATTCGAGTTTTCGACGGGAAAACACGTTTCAAGCATCCCTGATCACGAATCAAACATTTTTGAAGTGATGTCTGTGTGTGTCTGTGAAAGTATACGTGTATATGTGAAAGTATTTGTGTGTGTGTGTGTAAGTATGCATGTGAAAGAATGTGTGTGTGTGTGTGTTAGTGAGTCTGTGGAGACGATAACTGACGAACGAATAGACAGATTCGACGAAATTTGGCACAAAAATCACAATCCGTTAACACTGGAAGCCCATTGCTTTTCTACACAATCGAATGTTCAGAACCCCCCTAAATTTTCGAGTGAAACTTTGAAAAATCGTCAAAAAATCAAAACCTCGAAAGAAATTACGCCAATAGGCATTTCTTATGTAATTTTTAATTAGAAAACTATTGACATAAACTTTAGAACGCTAACATGAACCGTTCTTGAGATATTGCACATTTTTTAAATAAATGTATCAAAAAATCCCATAAATTAAAACAAATATTAACTGTTGAGAAACATGTTCACTTTTCATATGTAATATCATACGATAAATAGGGTGACATCATTCTCGTGGATCTAACTAATCCATTCATGAAAAAAGATACTTTGAGTAATACTTTGTATTTGAATGCCAATAGTCAATTATCTTCTGTAAGGATAACTTATTTCTTCGTCTATAACGCTTGGCGAAATTTTGGCGACGAATTTGGTGGAATGTCGCCAACTTGTTGACTTTTTTAAATGTTGCTAAATTAACGAAAAACTCGCCAAATGGATAAAAATGACGCTAAATCAATGACGACTCATTAATGATGACGATATGGAAAATGACGACTCAGAGACGAAAATTCAATATCTTTGAAACAATATAAATAACTACTATAAAAATAATATATTTTCTTTACTGTAAAAGTATTAAATTCATTGCATTATATAAGAAAAGTCATGTACTGCCCACATCAGATTTTTTCAAGGAATTTTCATTTGTTGCTTAATATTCTTTATATTTCAGGTGCCAGTTGTAGCCAATGCGATTGCAAGGAGGGGCTGATGTGTGATGAGGTAGGTAATCTTTATTGAAAATTTTGCTGAATATAGGTATTCTTTATAGAAGATAATTCAGTATGTTTCTTATCTGATTTTAAACTATACTGAACTTACATAAAACAAATGAATTTTAAATTTACAGAATTCTTCACAATGTATGAATTCTACTACTGCTGTGACTACTACTACTACTGCTATGTCTACTAATAGCTAAAACAGATGGAAATGCTTCTTAAAAAGTTCATCAAAGTCATCTGTATGCAAGACTGCGGTTTAATAACGATGACTGAAGAGACAAGAATATTCAACATTATACGATGAAAATTGATCAATTATCTGTCTTCTTCAATAGATAGTGAATATAAAAAATCTTCAATTACAATTTTTTTGGGGTTCTGTAATTTGGCTTTGGAGAAAATAAACATTTTGCAACTGATAAGTGTAATATATTTTATTCAATAAAACAGTGTCATTTAGCAGAAACAACAAGCACGCAACTATAATAGAAGGTCTTTATTTCACTTCTTATAAGACGTACAGAATTTAAAAAGTCCAGAGCGCTTTCGAACGTACATACGCTCTTCATCAGTGGCGACATGGAAATAGAAATGATCGTTCATATATAGACCAGAAAAGGTGATAAATTTGCATAAATACAATTAGCAATAAACTTACCTTTATCTAAAGAGCTCTGCTTACGCTTATCTAACAAGCAGTTCTGCTCTGAGTTTGGTTTCAGGCCTGCTCATTCTAATGTTTCTTCTTTATTTAACCGAATTCGGTCTGATAAACTGGGTAATAAGGATGACTTTAAAAGCTTTGCTGGGGTGTATGTTGTTCCCCTGTTGTCCATCGATGGTAACTTTAACTTTTATATTGGCAGTACAAAACGTAGTATTGGTATCCGTTTGGCAGAACATGCTGGGGATGCCAAAGGTGGTAAACTTTCTACGGCCCTTGCTCATTTTGATGTTAAAGAAAATTTTCGGTCCATTTTTGAAAGAACTTTCTTTCTTATGCGTTGTAATAACCATCGTAATATTCTCCTTTTTGAATCCCTCTTAATTACTTTCCTTATATACATAATGTATAAGGAAAGTATTGTGACGGGGTCGAAAATTCGAATTGGAGTTTTCGACGGGAGAGCACGTTTCAAGCATCCCTGATCACGAATCAAGCATTTATGAAGTGATGTCTGTGTGTGTGTGTGTGTGTGTGTGTGTGTGTGAAAGTATTTGTGTGTGTGTGTGTGTGTGTGTGTGTGTGTGTGTGTCAGTGGGTCTGTGGAGACGATAACTGACGAACGAATGGACAGATTTGAACCAAATTTGGTATTATTATTTTAACCAAATTTGTTCAGAATCCCCCCAAATTTTCGATTGAAATTTTGAAAAAATCATCAAAAAATCGAAACCTTTGATAAAGTTGCTCAGACATTTCTCAAGTAATTTTTACTTAGAAAACGATTGGCATGAACTTTAGAACGCTAGCATGAACCGTTATCGAGATATTGCATATTTTTCAAATGAACCTAAAAAACCATCCCATAAATTAAAAAATATATAATAACTGTTGAGAAACATGTTCATTTTTCATATGTGATATCATGCGATAAATTTGGTGACATCATTCTCGTGGATCTAGCTCGTCCCATTCATAGGAAAATATACTTTGAGTAATACATTTGTATTTGAACGCCAATAGTCATTTATTTGCTATAAGAATAACTTATTTCTCCGTCCATAACGCTTGGCGAGATTTTGGCGACGAATTTGGAGGAATGTCGTCAACTTGTCGACATTTTAAAATGTTGCCAAATTAACGCAAATCTCGCTAAATGGATAAAAATCACGCTAAATCGATGAAAATAATGACTAATTAATGAAAATTCATTATCTTGAAAAAAAGTATCTACTATAAGAATAATCAATTTTATTTTTACTGTAAACTGCAAGCTAATTGTACGCGCCAACCGCAACCGAGAACTATTTTCATGTAACCTTGCGCTAGCAGCACTCAGTTCAGTAAATCTCGTGATGATATATATATGAGGTACGATTGATGTCCGCGTACGATGTAACACGATGTTCGACGCACTCGATGTATTATATATTTTGGTTTGTTACGATGCGATGACGACCATGTAATTTAATAAACCTTTACTAATTTATGCTAGAATGTTGATCTTTATAAGTTCTTCTGGCTGATTCATTTCCCTCACAATTCAGAAGTGGTATAGACATCGATGACTTGTTTGAATTGGTTTGTCGTTCTACGCTTCAAAAGTGTCGTTCGTGTTTATAAAAACAAACCGATGAAACAAGCAGACGGCAAGTCTACTACGGCGATGAAAACTTTTATTTCAACTCAACTTAAACTTTTATTTACTTTAATTTTTGGATTAACAAATGGACCTGCTGTTTTTCAAAGAGCCATGACAGTGGAGCTGGGCGATCTCTTATGGAATGTCGTAACTTGCTTCATCGACGATATGCTCATAGCAGCTAAAACAGTTGGAGATTTGATAACTAGATTACGTAAAGTTCTGACGAAACTTCGTGAAGCAGAAATAACGCTCAAACTATCGAAATGTGAATTTGCGATGGAAAAAATAGACTATTTGGGTTTCTCAATATCAAAGGAAGGAATAAAACCTGGATCTCGAAAACTTGCTGCAATTTCAGAAATTCCACCACCAAGAAATGTAAGAGAATTGAGAAGATTTTTAGGACTTTATAGTTTCTTTCGCAGATTAATAGAACGCTATGCTTTATTAGCGTCTCCGTTAACCCAATTGTTGAAGAAAAATTCTACATTTGAATGGACTGCGGATCACCAGAAAGTATTCGAAGAATTAAAGTTCCGTTTAACTTCTAAATCAGTACTAAAACTTTATGGCAACCGTGATGAAACTGAACTCCACACCGATGCCAGCTCAATCGGATTGTCTCGAATGCTCCTGCAATACGATAAAGATAAAAGATTACGTCTAGAATACTGCGCAAGCCGTCGAACGAGTCCCGATGAGAAGCAGTGTACCACTCCAGTCGTTTAGAGTTGATTGCTACTGTTTGGTCAATGACACGATTGCGACCATTTCTTATTGGAAGACATTTTACTCTAGTAACGGACTGTTCAGCGATAACATTTCTTGTCACTCAAAGGAATCTCAAGCCTCAGATAGCCCGGTGGGCAGAACTATTGAGCGAATCGACTATGAAATAAAAGATCGTTCAGGGGATAAAATGTGCCACTTTGATGCCCTTCGTAGAGCACCAGTAGAAGAACGAAAATATACTCCAAATGATGAATTCGATCTAACAAGCCCTGTTGAACTAACAGATTCACCTACAATACTGTATATTGCTACTGAAAACGATCAGGTAGCTTTACTTCAATCTCAGGATAAGGAAGAACAAAGTATTTTACAAGCAATAACTATACCCTCAATTAACCGAAACCCAGCAGGTCGTCAACTTACCAATCGGTATATTCCAGAAAACGGAAATCTTTATAGAGTAATAACAGATCGTGATGCAACCAAGAAACTGTTTATTATGCCTCGACCCATTCGGAAGTATTTCGTTGTCCGATATCATGATTTTGCTGGAGACTTTGGAGTCGATAAAGTTAGACAGCAAATTCAAGAAAAATTTTGGTTTCCAAATATGACAAATTACATAATGCAGCATATACGACAATGTGTTAGCTGTGCTTTTAACAAAGTTCCTGTGTTGTGTTCACATTTCCATGCAGCGGAAAGTGGGCTTCGTCTGTCCACAAAACATTAAATAACCACTGTGGTTCTTGTGACATTTTTTACATAGCCCATTTGGCAAACGTTTCTCGCTATGCGATATCTACTGGGAAAGCTGATGAAGTGATTGCAATTTGTAAGGATACAGATTTAAGATACCGTGAAATATACGCATACCGAGGATACATGAATCGCCTTGCAGCTTCAGAACCGCTGCTAGTCACAGACGCTGTTACAGTTGCTAGGTTTTCAATTTCAGACGCCACAGCACTGGCATGGGTGTTCGTTAACGATGGTCTTCCGCTTCGTGGACGATCCTCCAAACATCCAGATTCTTCAAATCGTTTCTTCAAATCAAGCTTCAGTAACCCAGAACAGGTGATAGGACATTTTCCTGTCTTTAGATTTTTCCTAAATCGTAATTTTCGCAAAGCATCTGATACTGATTCTCCACTCACGTAATACAGCTTCACTAACAAGGCTTTCTCGATCAAAGTTAACATTCTCGCAAAAACTTCTTCGCACCGTTTACTTATGAATCAAATGAAGAATCTACAGAGCACTACAGCTCTTTTATGACAGCCTCATTTGCATACTTCGGGAAGATGTATTCGGGTAAACGCTACCTACAGATGACAAAATTTTTTCACACCAGAAAAAAAACCTTCCTGACAATACTTATGGTACAAACCGAATCTCAATGCGATGATGCTTCGATTTTTGATGAATTTTTAAAATATATACGGACTTTTGAAAGACCCTGTATATCTTTCTCTTGTTAAACAATTTTGGAGAATTGCAAAATGATCTGGGACCCTGTTTACAATCTGCATTCTCAACTAATAGAAGTCGTGCAGAATAAACTTTTACGTACGAATTGTAGAATGAATTACGAATGAATAACGTATGAATAGTAGAATGTGTGGCTATTATCCTTATGACATGCACATGAGTGAACTCAGACAAAAATTTAATTTAATGTTTCTTAAAAAAAGAAGAAAATGATCCTGCCTCTTGTTTTATTATAAAGTTTTAAATACTGTTGATTTCCCAATTTTACTTTTGTGGTGCACATAACAAAATTAAATATGCAAAGCATATATTAAATTAAACTCTTAAACTTGGCCGTTAATCGTAAGTCGTAAAACATTTGCATTATGCCGCATTAAATCCCACCATATAATCTTTAGTACGAGTTCCTGGAATAGAATATATTAACCTATACTACACACAGTTAACTGCATCCATTTTAACTTTGAAATACATATTTATTATTTAATATAAAATCCATATTTGAAAAAAAAATATCAAAAGAAGCGTTTGTAAATTGTGAATAATGACGATCTATTCGGCACTGTCGAAAACCTCGGTGTGCAAAATTTTAGTCCATTCCATTTAGTACTTATTAAAATATTATATTTAATTCTGCATCAATTTGATGCTTATCGAGGTTCTTCCATCAATTTTCGATGGAAACTGTTGGAAACCAAAAAATGTTCCGTCCCACCCGAAGGTATCGGAGAGTCACAATCGCTGCGATAGAGCGCCTAGGACACCCAATACATGCTCTCATTCGGCCCGTCATTGGCCGAAGCCGCCACCGGGACCACGACCGAGCTCCAAGTTAGACAGCGCCCAAAACCAAAGAAACTCGAACGCGGAGCAGAAAGAGCCCGCCGCAGAGACACGCTGCGGCCCGTTGAGGCTCCTCCACTGACTGGGGCCCTAAAAACTCTATTCAACAAAAATGCAACCTGCCAAAATACAAATCATAATAACAACTGAGCAGCTCGCTCCTGCATAGGAGGCAAATAACAACTGAACTCTTTCTTCCATGATCCGAACTTAACCAAAGCGCCCAACTTAGCTTCCGCTGAGGTGCCCCTTCACTCTTGTAAGGTCGAAAGAATGGAGTAAGCTGCGTGAGTCTTAGTAATAGGTGGCTACTGGCCCCGTCACTTCCATCTTCACTGAACATCTCACCAATCAAGTGATACCAAATAATAAATATAACAGTCACTAAAATACAGCAATCGACTAACAAGCATTGGTCACAACACTAGACATGAATAAAACTAAGTACTAAAAACCGTAATGGAGATACACATCAATTGCCTTAAATTCAAATTTAAAAGCACTAAAAATGAAACAATATACGAAATACAATACATAAATTTCAATTCCAATAAATCTATTTCTAAGACATAATTAATGTTACATGCTTAAAATATTCCTGTACAAATTTTAAAAATTCATCAGTATAAGCTCTACAATCTTTACACTCTTAATCAACATTAACCATTTATAGGCAACAATTACATCAATTTTAAAAGGATGTAAGTTCCAACTCCTTAGCAATCAGATTACTAAGAAAAAAGGTTATCCCTTCTTTTGAGTTCTGAGCATAACAAAAAGTAATGGGACATTGAAATTATAAGGAAAATAGGTATACCTGATATTGTCTCAAAGTCCAAATTTATAGATACAGTGGTTAACCTTTCCTATGGCTTTCTCACATGGGCAGGTATCTTCTTTGGAATCTGTTGGAAAGAAAAATTGCGAAATTGCAGAGGAATTTAAAGTTTGGTCTTTTGGTATTTATGCAACGAGTAATAAGACATTGTTATTGCATTGTGTTAGGAAACGAAAATCCATAATTATCTATAATTTAAAGTGAAATGACAAATTTGAAAGCAGATTCAGCTCAGATCCATGTGTGTTATCTCGATCCAGTCTGCTTCTCGAATATCACTTATGATCATTATACAAGCTTTTTACTTTCCTTACTATACATGATAATATATAAAGTATTGGAATCATGCCAAAAATCGCAACTCGAGTTTTCGATGGATTTACACGTTTCGAGACCTCTAGAATACGACAAAACTATTTTTAACGTGACATCTGTGTGTGTCTGTCTGTGTATGTCTGTGTGCCTGTGCAATGTATGTATCCACTCTAACTAAAAAACTAATGGACCGAATTTCATAAAATTTGGTAGGTAAGTCACTTGGGTGAGACCCTGGTGCTGATTAGTTTTTGGTAGGATTCATAAGAACAGAACCCGCCATTTTTTACGGAATGATCCGTAAAAATTTCAGGTATCCACTCTATCTAAAATACTAATTGACCAAATTTCACAAAATTTGGTAGATAAGTTATTGTAAGATACTCTGGTGCTGATAAGATTTTGGTACGATTCCAAAAAGAACAACCTGCCTTTTCCTGCAAAATAGTCCGCAAAAATCGTCAAAATCTAAATTAAAAAACAACGTGTGCTCAAATATATCCATTAAATGCTTGTTTTATACGTAATTTGTAACGAAAAAAAATAAGACCAACCCCATTACACTAGAACTAACCGTTCTCTAGATATTTTAGTTTTTTCGCTTTTTCTCTACGACACCTTTGAAAATGAGTCCAGTTACCAAATGAGAACGAAAATTGAAATAAAAGTGAATGGAATATAATTAAAATAAAGAGTACGTGTATATAACTCTGCAGGGAAAGTCATGTGCTGCCCACATCAGTTTTTTATTATTATAATTTTAATTCCTTATCTTATTCGACAAATATAAATCGCGACATTGTAAATTAAACTAAATGCATATTTTTATTCAATGTGTGGAATGCTCTTGAAGAATATGTAGACGAATACTATAATTGTATACTTGGGATTATGGTTATTGTATGGTTAATTTCGCAATATATTTTTGACATATCTCATTGAAAATATAATATGAGTTTTTTATTTTCGATATATATTGGACTGCAATGTAAATTGGACTGCAATATTTTTAATGCAAATTTTGTGTTCTGTAACTATGTTTATAACTAAGTTGCCGAATTCTGTAGCTATGTTATGAATTTGTGTGCTAGAAAAATAAAAGTCAATAGACAAAGAAGTATCTTATAATTTCTATTTAATCTACCTAAATTGTAATTAAAAACCTGATGTGGGCAGCACATGATTTTCCCTGCAGATTCAAATTCATTTTTCCCTTATTTCTTTAAGAACTCATTAAATTGAGTTTAATTGCACAAAATGACATTAAATTTGCATTTTTAATTCAATTTCTGCTTTTATTTGGTAATTGGGCATTTTTTCAAAGGATCTAAGGAAATGCGAAAAATCTCAAATATCTCGAGAACGGTTAGTCCTAGAGTAATAGAGTTGTAATTATTTTTTTCCTCGTCAAAAATTACGTATAAAACAAGCATTTAATTGATATATTTGAACATACGTAGTTTTTTATTACATATTGGCGATTTTTGTGCGGGCCATTTCGTAGTAAAAGGCAGGTTGTTCTTTTCCGAATCGTACCAAAATCTAATGAGCACCAGAGTATCTCACATGTGATTTATCATTTGAACGCTACCACATCTGCCGCCGTGTTCATGCGGAGTACGATCACGTTAAACATGTGGGTCCGTAAGTCCTTCCGAGAGGTTGGTGGTAAGGGAAGGAGGGTACGGTCCCTGTGGATGTCTCCCCCACTGGGTTCCGATCTAAATTGGGTGGCACTTCCCGACCGTCCAAATAGTTACCTTACACCTTTCTGGTAGGTCAGACGGTCTGGGTCTCAACAACATGTGATTTATCTGCCAAATTTTGTGAAATTTGGTCAATTTGTGTTTCAGCTAGAGTGAATACATGAGATTTTTGCGGACCATTTCGCAAAAAGGGCGGATTCCTTTAAAATACATATTTGTATTTCAGATATTTTGTCTAAGATTATCTCTTGTTATATCGCTGATTCATTTTTAGAAAAATTATAATAAACACGGTATCTTACCAGATTCGGTGCATATGTATATCTTTCAATACAATCTGGAAATAATTGTATATAAATAGATTCTACGTTTCATTTTATGACACGCTTCGGAAAAAAAATTGAGGAAAATCAGATATCCTTACATTTTGTATTTGTAGAAATGTTGATTCATTATGATACCGACCATGATTGGTGATATTCTACTTTATTTGAAATCGCATTTCACTTCTCAATGTCAACCTCTTCTTCATTTCCTCTGTTGCGCGATCGTGGAAAAACCGTAATATTATATTCAAGTTTCAAATCGAAGTCATCGTTTCCTCAAATGTTTGAGGCAGATTCAAACGATAAATATGACAAGGACGATCATGTAAGATAAGTTGTACACGTGCCGTTATTTATATCTTTTCATTCGCTTTGTCATAATTGATTTTTATCTTTAAAAATTGATATAAAAGTGGGGTACACATCGTTAGCATCACATCCGTTCTGCTTCCGGATTCCTCTGCAGGTAAGTTTGTATATTACTAGGTGACTACCCGTTCTTTGAACAACAATAACAAAACCTTAATGCAGATGTCGAAAGCGGTGGCTTTAGAGTAAAGTCAGCCACTTGAGAAAATGCTGTAATCATGTCCATTGGTCATTCCCTTCCGATACATTTCAACCTGGTTTCAAAAATACTATTCTTATTATTTACGTGGGACCAAAGAGGAACAGCACTGTAAATAGACAAGTTTCTGGTGCTAAAATTGATGGAGATACTTCATTAAACTAGGTCATCCTTATCAGCTTAGATGTAGAACACGAAAATAGAGATCTTTAATGTGTGTCTATTTACCTTGAGAAGTCCCCTGTTATATTTTATCTTCATAGATAGAGGGATTTTGGGGACATGTTGATCATGTCCTTTGATTACCGCATCCCTTATAGCGGCAATTCCACGTTTCTTAAAATTTTCGTTCGAAATAAGAATTATTTTAAAATTTTTCTTCCCTGTTCTCTAGTTTTCGCTCTAAGCAGAAAAGAATGTAACAATTTAGAAAACGCCAATTATTCTCGATACGAAATATATTTTATTCAAAGTTTAAGGGATGCGGTGAATTTTCAAAGACAAAGAGAGTGAAAATTATATTATAATGAGGGAAATTCGCGTATTTGTTTTGAGAGTTGTAAAAATCAAGTGTAGACTAGAGTCCACAGATTATGGAGTCGGTCTCCAGATAAGGATTATGATGTGGATGGCTAAAACTAATCCCTTGATACTCAATATGCAACATTATAAACTAATCGTAATTGCTCATTAAGGTATTAATTACGTTCCCAGTTCAGCGGTCTACCAGCACCGACAGACCTGCGTTTTTATCTCTCTTCAGCCTCTTTTAACAGGATTGATTGCCTAATATTTAATGACATATCTTTGTAACTAAATATTTCTTTTACCAAATCCCTTAAATTTATTTGTTATCAGTTAAATGTGTATATTTTTATTAAATTAAATAATCAACAAGAGAATACATCATTTCTTATATAATCACTACATTTGCAAAATGTGCAAAACGTACATTTAAAACTTAAATAGCAATAGAAACTATATATATACACTCAAACATGTTTTTGTGCGGTTGATAGGGACCGCAAAAAGGAAAACGCATAAAAAGAAATCGCACAAAACTTTACGAGTAGCTATAAAAAATAGTTTTCGCAACACAATTAAAAAGTATTTTTTGTATGCGGTGGATAGGGACAGCATAAAAAACGTCTCACGTAGAAAATAACTCAAAACCTTACGAAATAACTAGGAATTGCTTTTTTAAACGAAATCAAGACACGAGGCTTGGCTGCTACTTGGAATCTCGCCAAACCTATTGGAATCTGATTTAGAAAATACACATGGGAACATTTTTAAATATTTTATTTACATATGTACTTATTTTGCACATACAAAACTTTTCAAAACGTATAACCATTATCCTTCGTATTCTGACAATAGGAATGTGAAAGCACTTTGAAGGACGTCAATTAATATTAGATTTTAAAATTAAAACACACGTAATATTCTTTTTTACTAAATCATTTTATTTAGCGGGCTTGTCACTTGCGCAGATCAGAGACGAATAAAAAAGAGCAACACTTTGCTCCCTTCAAGTAAACTTCTACCAACTCGTTAAAACAAACAAAACAAAGCATGAGACTAGTCGCCAACTATCTCATTAGCAAAAAACCAAGTCAGCGAGCTAACGAGACACGCAGTCCCTTTCAAGAAAACCCGAACTAATACGATGCAGATGTCCTTCAATGTTTATTTGCGATCAATGCATTTTTGCTTTGCTACACATGAATTCCATCGCAATATGATATTGCACATTTCATTTATTTACATAGAAATTCTTGTGCGTTCAACAATTAAATTATGCGATTATAGAATTAAATATATATGTAATGTAATTGGCTGACGCAATACTTATGTAATGTGATGAAATACATATCAACAAGAAAGATCAATCATGCTTAAAGCATTGATTATGAAACACTTTCCAACTTGAATGCAATTTTATTTAAAAAAGTCGAAAATGCAATACATTCCTCGGTAATATTTTAAAACTTATCACGATACTACATTGATTTATTATATTTGAAAACTTAGACCTTCATTGAAAAAAATGAACTTCATTCAAAAGACGGCATTGAAATATAAATTGCGTGGTTTAAATATCTCTAAAATGCAATACATTCCACGGTAATATTTTTAAATCTATCATAATACTACGATAATTTATTATATTTGAAAACTTCATCGAAAACAACTGAAATTAATTCAAATGACGTCATAGAAAAAATAACACGCCTGGATCTCTCTATAAAAGCAGGATTTCATTCATAACTTTCTCCATTTCATTCATCACAATACTATAATAATTTATTTTATTTAAAAATGAAGACCATGGAGCTACAATTCATAAACTTTATGCTTAAAACTTCATCGAAAAATATCGTCCTTCTGTTTGTAAAATCAATTAATATTTCATTCATATCAGCCATGCAGACTCCATGGACTGAATTATTTTGTGTTAAAGAAATACAGTAATTCTAATACAACTCATTCTACATATTTTGCTGTTTACATTTTACATAGGTGAAAAATAGGCTTAATTGTAGAAATAATCAAATTTGAATGAGAATTTAAACTCAAATATATTGTCATTGTGTTGTTTTAGTATGTAGATGCACAGAATTTAAGCAGAAATAAAGTAGTTTTAGGATGGATACAACACTCAATATGAATTAAAAAGAACTTTAAAAAATCACGAATTTGAAACAAGATGGATGCCATATCTCATTTTGAAGTGGGTCATGTGATCGTTTCATATCATGGTCACGTGATCTTTTCATATAAGATGTGTAATTAATATTTTAATTTTTATTTAAAAAACTACTGAATATATTTAGCTGAATTTTTTTTTATATATTTTATGGAACAATTTGACTATTACCTAAAATTTTCGAAGCAATTTGTGAATTTTAAATCCGCTTAAAAAATGTTTGAAAAATTAGGTCCCATAGGGCTCAATGTATTTCATTTTTTCAACCCGGGTTCAATCCAAAACTAATTGTGTGATATTATTCATTTATATTCCCATAGGTCCTACAGACCGTCTGAACAACATACTAAAATTTCATTTTGATTAAGTCATTTTTACGGCAGTTATCGTGCTAACGGACAGACAGACAGACAGACAGACAGACAGACAGACAGTCAGACAGAATGAACAAAGTCATAAACACTTTTCAACTTTGTTGTAAAGTGTTTAAAATCGTAAAAACTAAATGGCCGATCAAACTTACTAATTTTTTTTTATTGATAACTTCGTCAATTATGTTCCAATTTGATTGAAATTTCCATATACCGCACAAAAAAATCGCACAAATAAAATTCGCACAAAAAAAATCGCACAAATAAAAAATCTCACAAAAACAAACCGCACAAAAAAAGGTTTGAGTATATATATATATATATATATATATATATATATATATTATATATATATATATATATATATATATACATATATATATATATATATATATATATATATATATATATATATATATATGGGTGGGTGTGTATATTTAGAAAACATTCTCCCTTTTTCATGTTGCCTATTCAGATATTCAGAAAAATACGTACCATCATCAAGTGCCTAGATTGATTGAATTATCTTGAATATCTTCCACAACTTTCGACTAAAATGAAGTGTGTAATGATGTTGGCCGTGATTGCCTGTGTGGTAAGTACAAGCTGTTTAAAATAAGATAACTTACATGATTGGTATAAGTCTAATTTACTATTGTACATATTACATAAATATTCGCAATAGATTGAAGATAAATTCAAACAAAATTCAATGACTTATTTCCAATAATTAATGAGTTTATTATAAAAAAATGGTTTAAAAGCAAATTATAAATTGGAAACAAAAAAAGCAAAAGTTTCTGCTTCAACTTTAAAGTTTTTAAATCGAATTTTTCATATTTAAATAACACGATGATTTAAAATAATGTTTTCTTACATTTAAGAATGAGCAAATTATTCCTCTTCTTTAAAAGTGTTTGAAGGAATTGGATTTTTAATAGGGCTCTGGTAATTTACAACATGAGATTATTTTTATGTAGTAACATTATAATTGCCTTCAATTCTGATTCATAGAATATTTGTGCAATGGATATATTTCTGGTTCCAGGGAAATTGTGTGTTGCTTTTAAACCAGAAGTATCTATGAAAATTTAGTAGAAGAAATTGCTGAAATGTGCAAAAATTGTAAACAAGAGTTTTGCAGGTGTATGAAGGATAATGAAACAAGCATTCAGTAAATATTTCTCTAGAAAAAAAATGCTTAAAACTAAAATTAAATTACAATAAGACTTAAGAGTAAACCGATAACATTTATTACATATTTTGTCTAAATTGTCTAGCCTCTGACTCCATTTCTATACACTGCCAGTTTTGGTCCTAATCTTTTGTTTCGTTATCATGTTTTTTCTCACTTTAAAATCGGTTCTTCTCAACGTATGTTAGCACAGTTAATAACTCCAATACCGGATGGAAAAATTGAGGACAGTTTACTATAAATTGTATACTTTTGTTACGTTGTCATATGTTTTATACGTTGTCATTGTTAAAACTTTCCAATATAGTTGAAAAGTATTTATAACTTTAGTTATTCTGGCTGTCTGCCTGTCCGTTCGCACGATAACGGCTGAAAAAATGAAAACCATTGAACACTATAGGACTTACTATTCAAATATTTTTAAGCGAAGTTAAAATTCACAAATTGGTTCAAAATTTAAAAGAAAATATTCAAATTATCACTTTATATGTGTAAAAAATATTTCGGCAAGATATGTTACGTAGCTTTTTAAATTGAATTTGAAATAATAATAACACTCATATTATATGAACTGAGATATGAAGAGATCACGTGAATCATTGCGAAATAAAATATGGTTTTCATTTTTTCCGCTGTGTATATATCTTAGAAGTCCAACGATAGTTTAAATTTATATGTAGTTTTCATTCGTCATAACACCACTTTAGTTTTGTCTGTTATGTGTGTATCTAAATTCTATTCCAACGCAATTACAATATATTTTTTTTTAATGACAAACAAACTTGATCTTTTTTATTTTTTTTTATTTTTATATCAAATAAATAATGGATGCCTTTAATAACAATTTCAGACGGCTCTCCACTTAAATAAAGGAAACATAACCTAAATGTTTAAAGTTGATCAAAAAAAATAAAGGAATAATAAAGCCTAGAGAAATGAAAAATTAGGGCACATTCAGAAGAAGAGAGAGAATACGAAAAATTGTGATTTTGTGTTTACGGAGAGGGAGGTAGTGGCGAAAAGTACAACACATTTCCTCTTCTTTAAATTTGAAAAAATTACTAAATAGAAACATTTGTAATATTATAAATGCAGCAACCAGCGTTATATACAGAGTGTTCATAAACTGTTTTTGACAAAATAGTAGGGGCGATAGTACCCATCAAGGCGAACAGTATTTACTATGGAACCTAGGGTCACATTCCAATCTGAGTGTTAGAAACTTCGAAACACATCCGACATGCACAAGTCGCCACTTCGGACGACAGAGGTGTCATGCCGGAGAATTATCACATCAGTACATTTTTCCAGTGCGGTCTGACATTTCTTTAATGAATATCCCGAACGGTGGATTGGATGTAATAGATCTTTGGCTTGGCCTCCACGCTCACCGGACCTCAACCCACTGGACTTCTTCCTCTGGGGGCACTGAAAATCATTCTACGAGACGCCTATGGACTCCGTAAAAAATCTCGTCGCGTGAATCGTTGTTGCAGCGGACAGGACAAACACGACACCAGGTGTCTTCGAAAGGGTGCGCCAGTAGTTCATTCGCCGGTGTGAATGGTGCAACGGCACCCTTGGTCGTCACTTTGAGCATCTAATTTGAGTCTTTCTTTGGTGTAAATTAATGGGATTGTGCAACTTATGATTACGTTAAATCGCCTTATTTTCACTGTTGAAAGTTCAACTTATAGCTTTTCTGACACTCAGAGTGGAATGCGACCCTAGGTTCCATAGTAAATATTGTGCGTCTTGTTGGGTACTATCACTTCTCTTATTTTGTCAAAACAGTTTAAAAACACCCTGTATAGTGTACTTGTCCAAGCTTTTTAGCATGATTACATGATATTTTAGCATGCTAATAATTAAAAAATGTCTCCTCATAAGAAAAACACTTTTTATGTTTAATAGTTTTGCGAACTGTTTTTGACAAAGTCAATTCTACAGCGCAGCGGGCTTTAAATGTTCATTCAGTTCAGTTAATGAAAGATTCAGCTTATACACACCGAAACTGCAGGGGCAAGTTTTAATTTAAAAAGACCGCTAATAGAAGATATTCATAAAGCTTGAAATTATTCTAACAGCGCAGCGACCATCATCGGTAGATCGATTTTGCGTATGTTAGCACTCTTCAGCGCTTTTCAGCACCGTTACACACTATCTAACGTCTGACTTCTGAAAACAGATTTTCCCTTTACCAAATACCATATATTTATTTTCTCTTCAGTTAAAAGTGTATAAATTTGTTAAAATAAATATTCAATTTTTCTATCTGCAAAATGTGTTGTTATATCACTGTAGAGTGGTTTTTGCCATACGTCTGATCAGGACTCTAGAAATCAGTAATATGTTCACTACCCAAAATTTGAGGTTTACGTATTGGCTGCTTACGTACATCAAATGCAATAACATTAAACTATTCAACATGAGGACACAATTTAAAATATAAACAAAATCATTTACTATAATAGAAACATTTTTCACTTATTTATTAAATACAACATAATCTCTTATTTCCTTTTGAGTTCTCATACAAACACGTAATCTCACTAATTAATTTTTTTTTAATAATTACCAATCAACAATTGTATTACATAAATTTTCTCAAAATAACTTTACACAAAATGTTCCTTTTTTTCAAACCAAGGGAAAATTATTACTACTCATATAATTCACCCAAGGCATTTTACAGTCTGAGGATTCTGTGAGACCAGAAATAGTTCTCACATTTGATGAGATACTTTTATGTGAGGATTTTATGGTGGCCAAAACGCCTGACAAATCTTGTAGTCTGGCTGGCACAAAAGTTTATTACTATGTGAACCAAAAGGTCAGAAGACCAAAAATTTAGGGGTGCCATTGCAGAGGGACTGAGCTGGGTCTTGCTAAATGTGCAATGGCGCCATTGGGTAAAGGAGTAACCAATAAGCGCCAAAGAGAAGTAAAGGCGGAGTTACCCCCCTCCCCCCACACACACCGATGAAACCACAGCCTGTGACCCGAGAACGAGAGAGTCAACTATGGAAATTTGACTTAGAAACATGCCAGCAGAAACTATCACGATTTTGACTTAAGAGAAAACCATCAGACAACCATGGAATTTTGACTTAGGAGCATACCAACAGACAACTATCACGGTTTTGGCTTAAGAGCAGACCAAGAGACGACTATGGAATTTTGACTTAGAAGCATGCCAGAAAATCTATCACGATTTTGACTTAAGAGCACGACTAGAGAAGAATGAAAAACCTAACAGACTTGCAGAGTGTCCCGTAAAGGTTCCAAAATAATGGAGATATATCAATGTGTGCGTGCAATCAGAGTACGAGGAGGAGCCACACACCAAAGAGTTATCCTTCCCGGTCGTCCAATTAGGTACTCTAAGTCCTCTGGACGAGTCGGACGGCTTGGGGCTTTCACACCAAAGAGTTATGGCAGTACTAAGACTCATGCAAGCCTTTGAGATATGATATACAGCCCAAGACGAATTGGAAGGTATGTGCTCAACAAAAATCACAGGTCCTAGACACGATAGCAATTTTAATAATTCTGGTTGCATATGTCCCCTCCGCAGCAATAAGAAATAAAAATAAATGTTGCTAATAAATGTTTTATTGTTTAAGTTTAAATGGTGTGATCAATTTAGCAGTTTATATTAAGTAATTATTCCTTTACAGGGCTCGCACGAAAGGTAAAATAATTGGAGGGTTTATAGCGGCACAACAAGCAATGTACGATTTAATGATAATTCCACTAAATACGAATTTACGGCAATGTTAAGATGATTAATAAATAAGTAATGTTAATTATTTAAAATTTCAACTTTAAGCAACTTGGTTGCCACAGATTCAAATTGAACCATTTGTAATTATTTTACGCGTTCTGAGGGAGCAACATATGAATGTTAACTTCGCCTAAAAATATTTGAAAAAATTAGGTCCCATAGGGTTTAATGAATTTCACTGTTTCTACCTAATTAAGTGATATTATTCCCATATGCCCCATGACCGTCATGATTACATTCCCATATGTCCCAAAGACCGGCTTAACAACATTCTAAAATTTCATTTTGTAAAGTCATTTTTGCGGCAGTTATCGTGCAAACAAACATACAGACAGACAGACAAACAATCAAACATACAAAATAAACAAAAGTATAAACACTTTTCAACTACGTTGGAAAGTGTTAAAAACACAGTTTTAGACATGGCAGTTTCAGGTGAGTGGCCTTTTGTTGAGACCCAGACAGCCCGACCTACTAGAAAGGTGTAAGGTAACTGTTTGGACGGCCGGGAGGTTACTGTCGTGTTGTTGTTGTTGATTTTGTTGTTGGGACCTAGACCGTCCAACCTACTAGAAAGGTGTAAGGCAACCATTAGGTTGGTGTCGTGTTGTTGTTGTTGTTATTGAGACCCAGACCGTCCGACCTACCAGAAAGGTGTAAGATAACTGTTTGGACGGCCGGAAAGTGCCACCCAATTTAGACCGGAACCCAGTGGGGGAGGCATCCACAGGGACCGTACCCTCCTTCCTCTACCACCAACTTTTCGGAAGGACTTACGGACACACAAGTTTAACGTGATCGTACTCCGCATGAACACAGCGGCAGTTGTGGCAGCGTACAAATCCAGCGCGCAAACCACCGGGCTACCGCGTCTGAAATGTCCCAACAGCACGCGGTGTTCCCAGGTGTTCACCCACCCAAGTACTAACCACTCCCAATGCTGCTTGACTTGGTTGGTGTCGTGTTGTGTCGTGTTGGTGTCGTGTGTAAGATTCCTCATGGAAGTGATTTTGCCATTGCCTCGTTATCAAGGCGCACCACCCAAGGAGGTACATTTGGACTTTCGGGCCTATTTACCACCTAATTTAAACATAAACCAGTGGGGGTGACTTCATAGGAATTGCTACCTCCTTCATCTGCCACGATCATCTCAGAAAGTTTTAAACATTGGCTTCAATAAATAAAAAGCCCTCATGTTCTACATCCAAAAAGTGACCACATATACCCAGGGATATTGACCTATTGATAAACACAACCCACCGCCTTCAAAAAGCTATTTTTCATTTTAGTTCATTGCGATGCTTAGTGATATTTTATATAAAAATTCACTTGAATTGTAGTATGATTTGATCTTTAAAAATAAATTCTTCGTTAAGGGAAGCATACAACACTGGTTAAAAGAAGTAGCAACTGGATTTAGAGGTAAAGAACGTATCTTTTGGTTAAGAGGAAAACACAAACACGATCGTCAAAGAAGCCATCAGCCAGACACTCGGCAGGTGTATTCATGCTTTTGTTGGCGGTGGTGCAGTTCCTTTTAAACTTTGCGAAGTAGACTATTACTTGCCCCCGAAACAGTTTGATACTTTTAATAAACCTTGTACAATATTACTAATGAAATCTTTATTAATATTTTGCAGATAGTAATATATTATAACTAACTTTATGAAATAAAGGCATTTTATTTGACCATTATTATGTCAGTAGAAATTCTTCAAGTGATCATCTCAACATATTACTTATTAGTGTACTTTATAAATAGCTTGCTATTTACAGGAGGTGGTGTTTATGTGTTAATTTAATTATTCTTAATGTTGCCTGTGATGCCATGAAATTTTGAAATGTTAGGTCTATTAATCGTTGCCACATAATGAAATTAATTGAAACTTTAAAGATAGTTCAGACGCTGATTGGAAAATTTCATCGAAACTAGGAGAGGATTGAATCTTTATCTGCAAGCAGATAATAATGATTGTTATTATATGTCCATATGGATAGTTTTTAATTTTCAATGCAATAATTCATAGAACGTGTATAAAGGAGAAATAATAATAGGTATTTAGTTAATAAACTGGATATGTTATTCAGACATAACAAGAAATCAAACGATTTATTTTGCAGTACATTATTTTGCAGTGCAGGAAAATGGGTAATATAATGATAAATACAGTAATAATAAATAAATACTATTATGTATCTATACTATTAAAAACTGATTGTATGTATGCTTACATGTACGTAGGTAAATGGCATTTCTAAGCCCCTATCAGTTTGAAGCGTGCGGTTTTTAAACGTAGGTATCAAGCCGAAGAAAGACGTAAGACTTTTAAAAATTTGAAAAATTCCATACATTTGTAAGTATTTGTAAAAACCTCATTTTTGGGGTTAAAAAGAAGGGTGTGGGGGATGGGGGAAATCTATCTTTTCATACCAAGATAAGGTCAGAACCTCGTTTTTAAACGAGAGATAGATGAATGTTGTACAGTCTCGAAAAGCCAGATTTTCGATAAAGTCAATAGTTCTTTTAAAACAGATCTTTCAAAATCCAGAAAAAACTCGAAAGAACCCATTCTGAACACTCGAAATTTCGGTCTACAATAATATCTGTATACTTATGTTGTTAAAGTAAAACTCTTATGTACAGAATGAAGTTGCATTTGTAGCATTAGTTTATAGTCAGTCGGTAAGGTGTATCGGGTACATATGGTCATCTGATTTTCCTAATAAAATATTTTTTATTATTTCAGGCTGTTTCCAGCGTGATGTCTCAATTTTGTTTCGAGGAAGACGACTGCTCAAAGAACAACCCGTGTTGCTTAAAATTTATATTTTTTGGAATTTGCGTAGGATTAGGCGATGAAGGTAAGTTAAAACCAGGTTTTGATACTCATAAAACATTTTCGTGTCTGCAATAACTGTTATTTTTGTGGAGTAACACATAATTTTACTTTACGTACTAAAGATGATAAGACAAAACAAGTAGTATTTTAACCTTCAAATATTAATTTCGTAGATAAAGTTTGTGCAATCTATAAATAACGTAGCAAATGTAAAAATTTGATGTGGGCAGCACATGACTTTCCCTGCAGACGCAAATTCATTTATTCTTTATTTCCTTAAGAACGCATTAAATTGAGTTTAATTGCACAAAATGACACTAAATTTGCATTTTTAATTCAATTTCTGCTTTTATTTGGTAATTAATCCAAAGGCGATATAAAAAAAAATGCGAAAAATTTCAAATGTCTCGAGAACGGTTAGTCCAAGATTAATAGAGTTGTTCTTATTCTTTTCCTTGTCAAAAATTACGTATAAAACAAGCATTTAATGGATACATTTGAACATATGTAGTCTTTTCTTTTTAGATATTGGCGAGTTTTGAAGGCCTTTTGGTAAAAAAAGGCAGGTTGTTCTTTTCCGAATCGTACCAAAATCTAATCAGTAACAGAGTATCCCTCAAGTGATTTATCTACCAAATTTTGTGAAATTTGGTCAATTCGTATTTCAACTACAGTGAATACAAGATATTTTTGTAGACCGTTTCGCAATAAAAGACGGGTTCTGTTTTTACGAATTGCACCAAAAACAAATCAGCACAAGTGTCATTCCCATGGGTCTTACCTACCAAATTTTATGAAATTTAGTCCATTAGTTTTTTAGTTAGAGTGGATTGCACAGACAGACATTGCACAGACAGACACACAGACAGAGACAGACACTCACACACACACACACATACATACACACACACACACACACACACATACATACACACACACACACACACACATACACACACATACAGTCTAATTAAAATATTCAATCGATTATTTTATCAGCTAAATGTGATAATGTGTTATGCAAAGTATAAAAAAATACCTAGGTTTATTGCAGAATCCATTTCCAAGAACACAAGGAGCTTGTATGCAATTCCCCTCCAAAATCCTCCCAATGTGCGGATACAGCATTGAAATATTTAAATGCAATTCGGTAAAATCATAATTTAAAAAATCAATGATAGGAAATACACTAACTATGGTTTCCGAGAGGTTGGTGGTAGGGGAAGGAGGGTACGGTCCCTGTGGATGCCTCCCCCACTGGGTTCCGGTCTAAATTGGGTGGCACTTCCCGGCCGTCCATACAGTTACCTTACACCTTTCTGGTAGGTCGGACGGTCTGGGTCTCAACAACAACTAACTATGGTAAATAACAAATTCGAAACACTCTGAAAGCAAAATTGCATATATGCATTTTCAGAAATGCAACTTTGCAAATAAGCAAAACATAAGATGGAATTTGATGCGAAACTAAGATGTCGATCTCCGACTTCAAAAATAAACAAAAGTCCCTCATACGTAGCCTCCTTTGGCTTTCAAAACACCTTTACTGTGAATTAGTATACAGTTAACAGATTTGTCAATCGCTCTGTGTCTATTCTCTTACAAGGTGCAGCCGAATATCATTAACACATTTTGAAAGTTCAGAGTAATATAAACGCGTCTTTTAAGAAGACACGAAGTGTTTTTAATAGGATGTAGATCTAGAGACTGGGGAAGGCTCTCAACACCATTCTAAACACATAACTAAGTTTAAAAATCTGATGTGGATAGCACATGACTTTTCCTGCAGACTTATATTCACATTCTCTTTATTTTAATTAAATTTAATTAACTTTTAATTCAATTTTCGTTCGCATATGGTAACTGGACTTATTTTCAAAGGTGGCGTAGACAAAATACCAAAAAACTAATATATCTCGAAAACGTTTAGTCCTAGTGTAATGGGGTGGGTCTTATTCTTTTCATCGTCAAAATTTACGCATAAAACAAAAATTTCATGGATATATTTGAGCATGCGTAGTCTTTTATTTTAGATGTTGACAATTTTTGCTAGCGATTTTGTAAAGAAAAGTGGATTCTTCTTTTCCGAATCGTACCAAAATCTAATCAGCACCAAAGTATCCTACAAGTAACTTATCTACAAAATTTTGCGAAATTCGGTCAATTAGTATATTAGCTACAGTGGATACATGAAATTTTAACTGGTCATTTCGCAAAACAAGGCGGGTTCTGTTTTTATGAATTTTACCCAAAACTAATCAGCACCAGAATCACACCCAAGTGTCTTACATACCAAATTTTATGAAATTTGGCCCATTAGTTTTTGAGTTAGAGTGGATACATACATTGCATAGACAGACAGAGAGAGACACATAGACATAGAGATACACATACAGACGTCACGCTTAAAATAGTTTTTTCGTATTCTAGAAGTCTCGAAACGTGTAGATCCGTCGAAAACTCGAGTTGCGATTTTAGACATGATTCCAATACTTTCCCTATACATTACCCTGTATTGCAGGGAAAGTAAAAATCTGATGTGGGCATGACTTTCCCTGCAGACTTATATACACACTCTCTTTATTTTAATTAAATTTAACTCACTATTAATTCAATTTTCGATCTCATTTGGTAACTGGACTCATTTTCAAAGGTGGCATAGAGAAAAAACGAGAAAGCGAAAAAACAAAAATATCCCGAGAACGGCTAGTCCTAGTGTAATGGTGTTGGTCTTATAATTTTCTTCATGAAAAATTACGTATAAAACAAGCATTTATTGGATATATTTCAGCATACGTAGTTTTTTATTTTAGATTTTGTCGATTTTTGTGAACCACTTTGCAAGAAAAGGCAGGTTATTTTTTTCTGAATCGTACCTAAAGCTAATCAGCACCAAGATGACTCACAAGCCACTTATCTATCAAATTTTGTGAAATTCGGTTCAATAGATTTTCAGCTAGAGCGGATATAAACTTCTGAGTTCCATTTCGCAAAAAAAAGGCGGGTTCTTTTATCCCAAATCGTACCCAAAACTAATCAGCACCAGATTCTCCCACAAGTGACTTACCTAACAAATTTTGTGAAATTCGATCAATTACTTTTTTAGTTAGAGTGGACACAAGATCTGCACAGACAGACAGACCGACACACAGACAGACACAAGACACACAGACGTCACGTTACAAATAGTTGTTTCGTATTCTAGAGGTCTCGAAACGTGTAGATCCGTCGAAAACTCGAGTTGCGATTTTCGGTATGTTTCCAATACTTTCCCTATACATTACCATGTATTGCAGGGAAAGTAAAAATCTGATGTGGGCAGCACATGACTTTCCCTGCAGACATATATCCACGTTCTCTTTATTTTAATTAAATTTATTCACTTTTAATTCAATTTTCGTTATCGTTTGGTAACTGAACTTATTTTCAAAGGCGGCCTAGAAAAAATACGAAAAAACTAAAATATCGCGAGAACGGCTAGTCCTAGTGTAATGGGGTTGGTCTTATTCTTTTCTTCGTTAAAAATTACATATAAAATAAGAATTTAATGGATATATTTCAGCATACATAGTTTTTTATTTTAGATTTTGTCGTTTTTGCGAGCCTACGGCGAGGGCGGGTTCTTTTATCTCGAATCGTATCCAAAACTAATCAGCACCAGATTCGCCCACAAGTGACTTACCAAATTTTATGAAATTCCAAAAATTAGATATTTAGTTAGATGGGGATACAAAATCTGCACAGGCAGACAGACACACAGACACACAGACACAAACACAGACGTCACGCTAAAAATAGTTTTTTCGTATTGTAGAGGTCTCGAAACGTATAGATCCGTCGAAAACTCTAGTTGCGATTTTCGGCATGATTCCTTACTTTCCCTATGCATTACCATGTATTGCAGGGAAAGTAAAAATCTGATGTGGGCAGCACATGACTTTCCCTGCAGACTCAAATTCATTTTCTATTTATATCTTTAATAATTCATTAAATTGAGTTTAATTGCACAATACAACACTAAATTTGCATTTTCAATACAATTTCTGTTTTTATTAGGTAATTGGGCATTTTTCCAAAAGTGGCACAACTAAATGCGAAAAATCCCAAATACCTCGAGAACGGTTAGTCCCAGAGTAATAGAGTTATTCTTGTTATTTTCCTCATAAAAAATTACGTATAAAACAAGCATTTAATTGATATATTTGAACATACGTAGCTTTTTTTTAGAATTTGGCGATTTTTGAGGACCATTTCGTAAAAAAAAAGCAGTTTGTTCTTTTCCGAATAAAACTAAAATCTAATCAGCACCAAAATATCGTACAATAAATTTGTGAAATTTGGTCAACTAGTATTTTAGCTAGAGTGGATATATGAAATTTTTACGGGTCATTTCGCAAAAAATGGCGGGTTCTGTTTTTACGAATCGAACCAAAAACTGTTCAGCACCAGAGTCATACCCAAGTGACTTAGCTACCAAATTTTATGAAATTCGGTCTATAAGTTTTTGAGTTAGAGTGGATACATACATTGCACTGACAGACACACAGACAGATAGACAGACTGACAGACTGACAGACAGACAGACATATAGACACACACACAGACGTCACGCTAAAAATAGTTTTTTCGTATTCTAGAGATCTCGAAACGTGTAGATCCGTCGAAAACTCGAGTTGTGATTTTCGGTATGATTCCAATACTTTCTCCCTATATACATTACCATGTATTGCAGGGAAAGTAAAAATCTGATGTGGGCAGCACATGACTTTCCCTGCAGACCTATATTAACGTTCTCTTTATTTTAATTAAATTTATTTCACTTTTAATTCAATTTTCGTTCTCATTCGGTAACCGGGCTTATTTTCAACTAGCCGCCTTTGGCGACCAGCCTGTTCGCTACCCTTGAAAATTCTGACCGTGGCAAACTCGTTGGCGCGACCTACCAGAAAGGTTAAGGTAACTGCTTGGAAGGCCAGGAAGTGCCACACAATTTAGACCGGAACCCAATGGGGGAGGCATCCAAAGAGACCGTACCCTCCTTCCCCTACCACAAACTTCTCGGAAGGACTTGCAGTCCCACACGTTTAACGTGATCGTACTCCGCGTGAACACGGCTGCAGTTTTGGCAATGGCGGGAATCGAACCCGGGCCTACCGAGTGAAATTCCCGCGCGCTAACCACTGGGCTACCGTGCCATCCGCGACAATCTCCATAACTTTATTTTTATTCGGCAATTTTGGGAATCGAACCCGGGCCTACCAAGTGCAAATCCAGCGCACTAACCACTGGGGTACTTCACCCTCCGCGATATTCTTCATAACTTTCTTTTTATTCACCCAATTTAGACCGGAACCAAGTGGGAGAAGCATCCACAGGGACCGTACCCTTCTTCCCCTACCACCAACCTCTCGGAAGGACTTACAGACCCACATGTTTAACGTGATCGTACTCCGCGTAAACACGGCGGCAATTTTGGGAATCGAACCCGGGCCTACCGAGTGCAATTTCCGCGCGCTAACCATTGGGCTACTTTGCCCTACGCGACAATCTCCATAACTTTCTTTTTATTCATCCAATTTAGACTGTACCCTCCTTCCCCTACCACCAACTTCTCGGGAGGACTCACGGACCCACATGTTTAACGTGATCGTACTCCGTGTAAACACGGCGGCAATTTTGGGAATCGAACCCGGGCCTACTGAGTGCAATTCCCGCGCGCTAACCACTGGGCTTCTTCGCCCCCAGCGACTATCTCCATAACATTCTTTTTATTTACCCAATTTAGAACGGAACCCAGTGGGAGAGGCATCCACAGGGACCGTACCCTCCTTCCCCTACCACCAACCTCTCGGAAGGACTTCCGGACCCACATGTTTATCGTGATCGTACTCCGCGTGAACACGGCGGCAGTTTTGGAAGTGGCGGGAATCGAACCCGGGCCTACCGAGTGCAATTCCTGAGCGCTAACCACTGGGCTGCCTCGCCCTCCGCAACTTTCTTTATATTCACCCAATTTAGACGGGAACCCTGTGAGGGAGGCATCCACAGGGACCGTACCCTCCTTCCCCTACCACCAACCTCTCGGAAGGACTTCCGGACCCACATGTTTATCGTGATCGTACTCCGCGTGAACACGGCGGCAGTTTTGGAAGTGGCGGGAATCGAACCCGGGCCTACCGAGTGCAATTCCTGAGCGCTAACCACTGGGCTGCCTCGCCCTCCGCAACTTTCTTTATATTCACCCAATTTAGACGGGAACCCTGTGAGGGAGGCATCCACAGGGACCGTACCCTCCTTCCCCTACCACCAACCTCTCGGAAGGACTTCCGGACCCACATGTTTATCGTGATCGTACTCCGCGTGAACACGGCGGCAGTTTTGGAAGTGGCGGGAATCGAACCCGGGCCTACCGAGTGCAATTCCTGAGCGCTAACCACTGGGCTGCCTCGCCCTCCGCAACTTTCTTTATATTCACCCAATTTAGACGGGAACCCTGTGAAGGAGGCATCCATAGGGACCGTACCCTCCTTCCCCTACCACCAACCTCTCGGAAGGACTTACGGGCCCACATGTTTAACGTGATCGTATTCCGCGTGAACACTTCGGCAGTTTTGGCAGTGGCGGGAATAGTACCCGGGCCTACCGCTAACTTCCCGCGCGCTAATTTACAATTTAAAATGACCATATGCTCTCTAAGCTCTTAATTCCATCATCCTCATTCCATTGTTCCATCATTTAAAATATCCATAAAATTTAAATATCCATCGTTCCATCATTTAAAATATCCATAAAATTAAAATATCCATCGTTCCATCATTTAAAATATCCATAAAATTAAAATATCCATTTAAAAAATCCATATCGTTCCATCATTTAAAATATAAATATAATAATTTCTACAGTGCATATGTTAAGCTCTTATTCCATTTAAAATCGGAAGCGCGGGAAACGGAAAGTTAAAACTAATTCGGTTTCTTATTGTCCCACCCATCGCTATGCATATACAGAACCGTGACGTCACCTCCACCTTGACGTCCCCACCCACCACCTTCCCTGCTTCAGCGGGGGAGAAACGAAGCGGCACGCCGAGCGGAACGCCGAGAAATTTAAAATCATGACGTTTTTAAAATTGCGATCCTGAAGGCAATTTTCATTATTTCTGGACCAGATTAGACTTGTAAGAATGCCAGATATTTCAGCTTTCTAAAAATGTAAATTATTAGTCGAAATTATGAGTACTTTTTACTATGCGAGAATTTAAAAACCAAAAATCGTTTTTTTGAGCCAAAAGTGACTTTTGTTTTAAAATCTTTGAAAAATATTAGAAATCGAAATGAAGATTTGAAATTGATATATTTTTACTCGCAATTGTCTGCTCTTTCCGATGGTGTGAGTTGTTTTTTTCTACGACGTCTGGATCGTGGAGAAAAAAGGGAAAAAAGGGCAAAAAAAGGTCGAAATCGCATAAAACATTAAATAAATAAAAAAATAATTAGAATTTTGAAAATCGGTTTTCACGTGTCCCCTTCCCTCCCCCCCAAGTCTCCGATTGCCAAATTTCGTAGCTCTCCGACGCGCGGTCGCGAAACGTATAGTGTATAAGACAGACACACACACACACAGACATTGCCTTTTATTATATAGAAGGTGGCGTAGGGAAAGTACGAAAAACTAAAATATCTCGAGAACGGCTAGCCCTAGTGTAATGGGGTTGGTCTTATTCTTTTCGTCGTTAAAAATTACGTATTAAATGAGCATTTAATGGATATATTTGAGTATACCTAGTTCTTTAGTTTAGATTTTGACGATTTTTGTGGGCCATTTTGCAAAAAAAGGTAGGTTATTTTTTTCTGAATCGTACCAAAATCAAATCAGCACCAGAGTAACCCACAAGTGACTCCTCTACCGAATTTTGTGAAATTCGGTCCAGTAGTTTTTTAGTTAGAGTGGATACAAGATTTTGCGGGCCATTTCGGAAAAAAAGGCGGGTTCTTTAATTCCAAATCGTACCCAAAACTAATCAGCACCAGACTCGCCCACAAGTGACTTACCTACCAAATTTTGTGAAATTCGGTCCATTAGTTTTTTACTTAGAAAGGATACAAAATCTGCACAGACAGACAGACACACAGACACACAGACACACACACAGACGTCACGCTAAAAATGGTTTTTTCGTATTCTAGAGGTCTCGAAACGTGTAGATCCGTCGAAAACTCGAGTTGTGGTTTTCGGCATGATTCCAATACTTTCCCTATACATTACCATGTATTGCAGGGAAAGTAAAAATCTGATGTGGGCAGCACATGACTTTCCCTGCAGACTTATATCCATGTTCTCTTTATTTTAATTAAATTTATTTCACTTTTAATTCAATTTTTGTTCTCATTCGGTAACCGGACTTATTTTCAAAGGTGGCGTAGAGAAAATACGAAAAACTAAAATATCTCGAGAATGGCTAGTCCTACTGTAATGGGGTTGGTCTTATTCATTTCTTCGCTAAAAATTACGTATTAAACAAGCATTTAATGGATATATTTGGGCATACGTAGTTCTCTAGTTTAGATTTGGACGATTTTTGCGGGCCATTCTGCAAAAAAAGGCAGGTTATTTTTTTCTGAATCGTACCAAAATCTAATCAGCACCAGGGTCACCTATACGTGACTCATCTACCGGATTTTGTGAAATTCGGTCCATTAGTTTTTCAGCTACAGTGGATACAAGATTTTGCGGGCCATTTCACAAAAAAAGGCGGGTTTTTTAATTCCGAATCGTACCCAAATCTAATCAGCACCAGCCCCGCCCACAAGTGACTTACCTACAAAATTTTGTGAAATTCGGTCCATTAGTTTTTTAGTTAGAGTGGATACAAAATCTGCACAGACAGACACACAGACAGACACACAGACAGACACACAGACAGACACACAGACAGACACACACACAGACGTCACGCTAAAAATGGGTTTTTCGTGTTCTAGAGGTCTCGAAACGTGTAGATCCGTCGAAAACTCGAGTTGTGATTTTCGGCAGGATTCCAATACTTTCCCTATACATTACCATGTATTGCAGGGAAAGTAAAAATGACATTAGAATAGATAATGTAATTCTTAAAAAAGAAAATTACAGCAGTTATAAAATGCTAACAATCACTGTTTTTGATTTGCACTCCATGACATAAAAATCTGATATGGGCAGCACATGACTTTCCCTGCGAGCTCAAATTCATATTTTCTTTATTTCTTTAGTAATTTATTCAATTGAATTTAATTGCACAAAATAACACTAAATTTGCACTCATCAAAAATCTATATATACTAATTGCTAAGTATCCGTCTATCCGTCTGTCCGTCTGTCTGTGTGTCTGTCACGCTTTTTTCAGGCACTTCCCGAATAGATAGAGACTTGCAATTTAGTACACGGCTCGGTCGTTCGATAAAACCTCCTGGAAAAATAGAATTTTTCGAAAACATTCTATAGAGTGCGTGCCCCACACCAAAACGTTCGAAAAGTGAAATGATGGGAAAGCATACTTTGCAATGAGATAGAGACTTCTAATTTGGTGTATGGGTAAATCATTCGAAAGGAAGAAAGTGTGCAATTTCAGATTTCCAATATTTTCTACTTAAAGGGGTGCTGCACACCAAAACGCTCGAAAAGTGAAATAATGGGAAAGCATGCTTTGCGATGAGATAGTGACTTCAAATTTAGTGTATGGGTAAATCGTTCGAAAGGAAGAAAGTGTGCAATTTTAGATTTCCAATATTTTCTACTTAAGGGGGTACCGCACATCAAAACGTTCGAAAAATGAAATGATAGGAAAGTATGCTTTGCGATGAGATAGAAACTTCAAATTTGGTGTATGGGTAAATAGTTCGAAAAGAAGAAAGTGTGCAATTTCAGATTACCAATATTTTCTATACTAATGGAGATGCCGCACACCAAAATGTTCGATGTATCGAATAAATGGGAAACTGTTCCTTTAAAATTTGATAGAGGCTTGAAATTAGGTATATGGACTACTCATTTGATGAAAACACCCAAGACGAATATAGTTTTTCAAAAACGTTCGTTTAAGGGGGTGCTCTAGAGGAAAACTTTCGAAAGGTGAATTGATAAGAAAACATACATCGGGATGAGATAGAGATTTGGAATTTGGTGTACGGGTAGATAGTTTGTAAGGAAGAAAGTGTACAATTTCAGTTTTCCAATATTTTATACTTTAGGGTGTGTTGCACACAAAAATGTTCGATTTTCGGAATGAAGTAGAAATATCCCTTTTAGAACGTGGTAGAGGCGTGATATTTGGTATATGGGCGAATCATTTGATAGAAAACCCAAGAAGAATGGAATTTTTCAAAAATATATATTTAGGGGTGTTGGTACTCCACAGAAATATATTCGAAGGGTGAAATGATAGAAAAAGTATACTTCGCGATGAGTTAGAGACTTCAAATTTGGTATATGGGTAGATAGTTTGAAAGGAAGAAAGTGTGGAATTTCAGTTTTCAAATATTTGCTATTGTAGGGGATGCCGCACACTTAAATATTCGATCTCACGAACAACTGAAAAACGCCTCCTTTAGAGTGTGATAGAAGCTTGAAATTTAGAATATGGGCTAATCATTTGATAAAAAAATTCTAAGTTTATTACGGTTTTTCAGAAATGATCATTTTAAGGGGGAACAACACAGAAAAACGTAAAAACGTTCGAAATATGAAGTGAGAGAAAAAAGAACTCCACAATAGGATAGAGACATCGAATTTGGTGTACTGGTAGATTGTTTGAAAGGAAGAAAGTGTGCAAATCTCAGATTTCCAATATTTGCTACTTCAGGGGGTGCCGAGCGCCAGTATGTTCGATTTTCGGAATAAATGAGACACTCTTGCTTTTAAATGTGATAGAGGCTTGATATTTGGTATATGGGCCAATCATCTGATAAAAAACACAACACGAACACAGTTTTTCAAAAATGTTCATTTATGGGGGTGCTCTAAAGAAAAACGTTCGAAAGGGGAGATGATAAAATAGTATGCTTCGGGATAAGATAGAGAATTTAATTTGGTGTACTTGTAGATTATTCGAAAGGACGACGTGCGCAATTTAAATTTTCCAATATTTTCTTCCTTAGGGGGTTCTGCACACTAAAATATTCGATTTGCCGAATAAATGTGAAACACGAATTATTCAAAAATTTACAATATTCAGGTGTTGCTTATTGTGAGACCGTTGATTTTCAACGGGTATTCGGCTAGTATATATATATACTCTGTTAGTAATGTCATATAAAATGATGATTAGGTATTTTTAAATACGAAAAAAATTGTGAAAAGGATTTTCTGAGGTAGGTGTTGAGAAATGTTATGATAAATAAAATGAATTAGGATGCAATACATGTCATATGTGGTAAATAAATAAATGGTAATATGTATTACGGCGATAAAGGGGTTAGCCGCTGTTACTAAAATTGTCAAAGAAAGAAATTGTCAAAGAAATTTTCTATATTTAAGTGGGTGCCGCACACCAAAATGTTCGAAAAGTGAAATGATGGGAAAGCATGCTTTGCGATCAGATAGAGACTTCAAATTTAGTGTATGGGTAAATCGTTTGAAAGGAAGAAAGTGTACAATTTCAGTTTTCCAATATTTTATATTTTAGGGGTTATTGCACACAAAAATGGTCGATTTTTGAAATGAAGTAGACATATCCCTTTTAGTAGTATTGTAGGGGGTGCCGCACACTAAAATGTTCGATTTCACAAACAACTAAAAAACACATCCTTTAGAGTATGATAGAATCTTGAAATTTAGTATATGGACTAATTATTTGATTAAAAAAAACCTAAGATTATTACGGTTTTTCAAAAATGATCATTTAAGGGGGTGCAACACAGGAAAACGTAAAAACGTTCGAAATATGAATTGATAGAAAAACATGCTCCACAATAGGATTGAGATATCAAATTTGGTGTGCTGGTAGATTCTTTGAAAGGAAGAAAGCGTATAAATATATTTCCAATATTTGCTACTTTAGGGGGTGCCGAGCGCCAATATGTTCGATTTTCGGAATAAATGGGACACTCTTGCTTTTAAATGTGATAGAGGCTTGATATTTGGTACATGGGCCAATCATCTGATAAAAAACATAACACGAACAGAGTTTTTCAAAAATGTTCATTTATGGAGATGCTCCAAAGAAAAACGTTCGAAAGGGAAGATGATAAAATAGTATGCTTCGGAATGAGATAGAGACTTTAATTTGGTGTACTCGTAGGTGATTCGAAAGGACGACGTGCGCAATTTATATTTTCCAATATTTTCTTCTTTAGGGGGTTCTGCACACTAAAATATTCGATTTGCCGAATAAATGTGAAACACGAATTATTCAAAAATTTTCATTATTCAGGGGTTGCTGATTGCGAGACAGTTGATTTTCAACGGGTATTCGGCTAGTTACTTATAAAACAAGTAATTAATTGATATATTTGAACATACGTAGCTTTTTTTAGATGTTGGCAATTTTTGGGAGCCATTTCAATAAAAAGGCAAGTTGTTCTTTTCCGAATAATACAAAAATCTAATCAGCACCAGAGTATCCCAATGTAACTAACTTATCTACCAAATTTTGTGAAACTGGGTCAATTAGTATTTTAGCTAGAGTGGATACATGAAATTTTTATTGGACTTTTCGCAAAAAAAGGCGGGTTCTGTTTTTACGGATCGTACCAAAAACTAATCAGCACCAGGGTCATACCCAAGTGACTTAATTACCAAATTTTATGAAATTCGGTCCATAAGTTTTTAAGTTAGAGTGGATACATACATTGCGCAGACAGACAGACAGACACACACACAGACACACAGGCGTCGCTCTAAAAATTGTTTTATCATATTCTAGAGGTCTCGAAATGTGTAGATTCGTCGTAAACTCGAGTTGCGATTTTCGACATGATTCCAAAATTTTCCCTATACATTACCATGTATTACAGGGAAAGTAAAAATTCTGATGTAGGCAGCACATGACTTTCCCTGGAGACTTATATTCACGTTCTCTTTATTTTATTTAAATTTATTCACTTTTAATTCAATTTTCGTTCTCATTTGATAACTGGACTTATTTTCAAAGATGGTGTAGAGAGAATACGAAAAAACTAAAATACCTCGAGAACGGCTATTCCTAGTGTAATGGGGGTTGATCTTATTCTTTTCTTTTTTAAAAATTACCTATTAAACGAGCATGTAATGGATGTATTTGAGCATACGTAGTTTTTTATTTTAAATTTTGGCGATTTTTACGGACCATTTTGCAAAAAATGGCAGGGTATTTTTTTCAAATTCGAACCTAAATCTAATCAGCGCCAGCACGACTCACAAGCGACTTATCACCAAATTTTGGGAAATTCGGTCCAGTAGATTTTTAGCTAGAAAGGATACAAGCCTTTGCGGGCCATTTCGCAAAAAAAGCCGGGTTCCTTTATCCCGAATCGTATCCAAAACTAATCAGCACCAGATCCGCCCACAAGTGACATACTTACCAAATTTTATGAAATTCGGTCAATTAGTATTTTAGTTAGAGCGGATACAAAATCTGCACAGACAGACAGATACACAGACAGACACACAGACAGACAGACACACAGACAGACAGACACACAGACACACTGACACACACACAGACGTCACGCTAAAAATAGTTTTTTCGTATTCTAGAGGTCTCGAAACGTGTAGATCCGTCGAAAACTCGAGTTGCGATTTTCAATATGATTCCAATACTTTCCCTATACTTTACCATGCATTGCAGAGAAAGTAAAAAATCTGATGTGGGCAGCACAAGACTTTCCCAGCAGACTTATATTCACGTTCTGTTTATTATAATTACATTTAATCCACTTTTAATTCAATTTTTGTTCTCATTTGATAACTGGACTTCTTTTCAAAGGTGGCGTAGAGAAAATACGAAAAACTAAAATATCTCAAATATCTCGAGAACGGTTAGTCTTAGTGTAATGGGGTTGATCTTATTATTTTCTTCGTTAAAAATTACCTATTAAACGAGCATTTAATGGATATATTTGAGCATACGTAGTCCTTTATTTGAGATTTTTGCGGGCTAATTTTCAAAAAGAGACAGGCTATTTTTTCCGAATCATACCAACATCTAATCAGCACCAGATTGTCCCACAGGTAACTAATCTACCGAATTTTGTGAAATGCGTTCATTAGTTTTACAGCTAGAGTGGATATAAACTTTTGCGGGTCATTTCGCAAAAAAAGGCGGGTTCTTTTATCCCGACTCGTACCCAAAACTAATCAGCACCAGATTCGCCCCCAAGTGACTAACCTACCAAATTTTATGAAATTCGGTCAATTAGTTTTTAGTTAGAGTGGATACAAAGTCTGCACAGACAGACACATAGACAGGCAGACACACGGACACACAGACACACGGACACACAGACACACTGACACACGGACACACAGACACACAGACACACAGACACAGACGTCACGCTAAATAAGGTTTTTACGTATTGTAGAGGTCTTGAAACGTGTAGATCCGTCGAAAACTCGAGTTGCGATTTTCGGCATGATTCCAATACTTTCCCTATACATTACCATGTATTGCAGGGAAAGTAAAAATGCAATGAAGTGTGGAATTTTTCATGTTGAGAACAGTGTTTTATTGTTCTTAACTGTAGGGAGTTTTTAATATTCAATTATTAACATTAATTATTAGTCTGTCTGTCTGTCTGTCTGTCTATCTGTCTGTCCGTTAGCACGATAACTGCCGTAAAAATGACTTAATCAAAATGAAATTTTAGTATGTTGTTCAGACGGTCCGTAAGACCTATGGGAATATAAATGAATAATATCATCCCGTTAGTTTTGGATTGAACCCGGGATGAAAAAATGAAATATAATGAGCCCTATGGGACCTAATTTTTCAAACATTTTTTAAGCGGATTTATAATTCACAAATTGCTTCGAAAATTTTAGGTAATATTCAAATTGTTCCATAAAATATATAAAAAAATTTCAGAGAAATATGTTCAGTAGTTTTTAAATAAAAATTAAAATAATAATTACACCTCTTATATGAAGCGATCACGTGACTATGATATGAAATGATCACGTGATCCACTTCAAAATGATAGATGGCATCCATTTTGTCTCAAAATCGTGATTTTTTCAGTTCTTTTTAATTCATATTGTGTGTTGTATCCGTCCTAAAACCACTTTATTTTCGCTTAAATTCTGTGCATCTACATACTGAAACAACGCAATTACAATATATTTGAGTTCAAATGCTCATCCAAATTTGATTATTCCTACAACGATGCCTATTTTGCACTTATGTAAAATGTAAACAGCAAAATATGTAGAATGAGTTGTATTAGAATTGCTGTATTTCTTTAACACAAAATTATTTAGCTCATGTACTCTGCATAGATGATATGCTTGAAATATTCATTGATTTTACAAAGAGAAGGACGATTGTTTTCAATGAAGTTTTAAGCATAGAGTTTAATTACTTGTAGCTCCATGGTCTTAATTTTTAAATAAAATTAATTATTATAATATTGTGATGAATGGGAAAATGTTATGAATTAAATGCTGTTTTTATAGAGAAATCCAGGCGTCATATTTTTTCTATGACTTCATTTGAATGAATTTTAGTTGTTTTCGATGAAGTTTTAAAATATAATAAATTATCGTAGTATTATTATAGTTTTAAAAATATTACCTAGGAATGCATCACATTTTAGAGATATTTAAACCAGGCAATTTATATTTAAATGCCGTCATTTGAATGAGGTTCATTTTTTTCGATGAAGGTTTAAGTTTTTAAATATAATAAATTTTTATAGAATTGTGATAAGTTTTGAAATATTTCCGAGAAATGTATTGCATTTTTGACTTGTTTAAATGAAATCGCATTGAAGTTGAAAAGTGTTTCATAATCAATGCTTTAAGCATGATTGATCTTTCTTGTTTTTATAATTAAAGGAATTTACTTTGACGTGTGAAATCTGTAATTCATGATATGTACAAAAAGTACAAAAGTATTTCATTTCGTCTAAAAAATAATTGTATACAAATAGTGATATGTTTTATTTCAAGAAATTTTCATTTGTTTCTTAATATTCTTTATATTTCAGGTGACGTTTGTAGCCAATGCGATTGCAAGGAGGGGCTAATGTGTAATGAGGTAGGTAATCTTTATTAAAAATTTTACTGAAAATAGCTATTCTTTAGAGAATATAATTCAGTATGTTTCTTATCTGATTTTAAACTATACTGAACTTACATAAAACAAATGAATTTTAAATTTACAGAATTCTTCACAATGTATGAATTCTACTACTGCTGTGACTACTACAACTACTGCTATGTCTACTAATAGCTAAAACAGATGGAGATGCTTCTTAAAAAGTTCATCAAAGTCATCTCTACGCAAGACTGCCGTTTAATAACGATGACCGAAGACACAAGACAATTCTACATTATACGATGAAAATTGATCAATTATCTGTCTTCTTCAAAAGATAGTGAACATAAAAAAATTTTCAATTAATATTTTTGGGGGGTTCTGTAATTTGGGTTTGGAGGCAATAAACATTTTGCAACTGATAAGTGAAATATATTTTATTCAATAAAACACTATAATTTAATGCACAGTGAAAAGTAATTGCTGCTTGTGAAAATACGAACAGTTTATACTTCCTTAGATATCCAAAGTGTACCGTAATATTTATCTATTGATTTCTATGTATACTAGGTTGGGCCGAAAAAAACTTTTTTTTTAAAATTATTTAATTCTAGTGCGGAAAACTTGGCCAGTGTGTCACACAATACTGACAGGAAATTTCAACGATTTTTATTAATACCTTGCTAGGCCTCTCTGGCCTCGAAAAAATCGAAAATCACACAAAAAACAGTGCATTGAAAATTTATTTAGAAAAACAAAGAAAAATTAAATTAAATTAATACTAGTATGGGATGGTTAGCTAGTGTGTCACACAATACTGTAAAAAAAATCAATGATGTACATCAATATCTAGTCGGGCCCCTCTGGCTTTGAGAAAATCGAAAATCACACAAAAACAGTGTCTTGAAACTGTATTTAGAAAAACGAAACATAAATGTAAATTAAATTAGCACTAGTACAGAAAAGTTGGATAATAAATCTGATACAACTGACAAATAAATTTAGTGATCTACATTAATATGCAATATAGCCCAGCTTCTTTGGCCCAAGAAAAAATCGAAAATGACACAAAACTGAAATTGTTTGACTAAAGATAATTGTTGCTAAGAGGTTATGATGTAGATTGATTAGATTAGATTTTGGTACGATTCGGAAAAAAATAACCTGCGTTTTTTTGCAAAATGGTCCGCAAAAATCGTCAAAATCCAAACTAAAGAACTAGGTACACTCAAATATATCCACTAAATGCTCGTTTAATACGTAATTCTTAACGACGAAAATAATAAGGCCAACTCCATTACACTAGGACTAACCATTCTCGAGATATTTTAGTTTTCCGTATTTTCTCTTCGCCACGTTTGAAAATAAGTCCGGTTACCGAATAAAAACAAAAATTGATTTAAAAGTGAAATAAATTTAATTAAAATAAAGATAACGTTAATATAAGTCTGCAGGGAAAGTCATGTGCTGCCCACATCAGATTTTTACTTTCCCTGCAATACATGGTAATGTATAGGGAAAGTATTGGAATTATACCGAAAATCACGACTCGAGTTTTCGACGGATCAACACGTTTCGAGACATCTAGAATACGAAAAAAACATTTTTAGCGTGACGTCTGTTTGTGTGTCTGTGTGTCTGTCTGTGCAAATTTTGTAACCACAGTAACTAAAAAACTAATGGACCGAATTTTACAAAATTTGGGAGGTAAGTCACTTGCAGGCAATTCTGGTGCTGATTCGTTTTGGGTATGATTCGGGATAAAAGAACCCGCCTATTTTTGCGAAATGGCCTGCAAAGGATTGTATCCACTCTAACTGAAAAACTGATGGACCGAATTTCACAAAATTCGGTAGATGGATCACTTCTGGGATACTCTGGTGCTGATTAGATTTTGGTATGATTCGGAAAAAATAACCCTCCTTTTTTTGCAAAATGGCCCGCAAAAATCGTCAAAATCTAAACTAAAGAACTAGATATACTCAAATATATCCAATGAATGCTCGTTTAATACGTATTTTTTAACGACGAAAAGAATAAAACCAACCCCATTACACAAGGACTAGCTGTTCTCGAGGTATGTTAGTTTTTCGTATTTTCTCTACGCCACATTTGAAAATAAGTCCGGTTATCGCATGAGAACGAAAATTGAATTAAAAGTGAAATGAATTTAATTAAAATAAAGAGAACGTGAATATAAATCTGCAGGGAAAGTCATGTGCTGGCCACATGATATTTTTACTTTCCCTGCAATACATGGTAATGTATAGGGAAAGTATTGGAATCATATCGAAAATCGCAACTCGAGTTTTCGACGGATCTCCACGTTTCGAGACCTCTAGAATACGAAAAAACTATTTTTAGCGTGACGTTTGTGTGTGTGTGTGTCTGTCTGTCTGTGTGTTTGTGTGTCTGTCTGTCTGTGTGTCTTTTCTGTCTGTGCAGATTCTGTATCCACTCTAACTAAAAAAGTAATTGACCGCATTTAAATATATTTTGGTAGGTAAGTCACTTGTGGGCAAATCTGGTGCTGATTAATTTTGTGTACGATTCGAGATGAAAGAACCCGCCTTTTTTTGCGAAAAGGCCCGCAAAAGCTTGTATCCACTCTAGCTAAAAACTAATGGACCGAATTCCACAAAATTCGGTAGGTAAGTCACTTGTGGGACACTCTGGTGCTGATTAGATTTTAGTATGATTTGGAAAAAAATAACCTGCCTTTTTTTGCAAAATGGCCCGCAAAAATCGCCAAAATCTAAAATAAAAAACTACATATGCTCAAATATATCCATAAAATGCTTGTTTAATACCTAATTTTTAACGAAGAAAAGAATAAGACCAACTCCATTACACTAGGAATAGCCGTTCTCGAGATATTTTAGTTTTTTCGTATTTTCTCTACGCCACCTTTGAAAAGAAGTCCAGTTATCAAATGAGAACGAATATTGAATTAAAAGTGAATTAAATGTAATAAAAATAAAGAGAACGGGAATATAAGTCAGCAGGGAAAGTCATGTGCTGCCCACATCAAATTTTTACTTTCCCTGCAATACATGGTAATGTATAGGGAATCATGCCGAATATCGCAACTCGAGTTTTCGACGGAACTACACGTTTCGAGACCTCTAGAATACGAGAAAACTATTTTTTGCGTGACGTCCGTGTGTGTGTCTGTGTGTCTGTCTGTCTGTGCAGATTTTTTATCCACTCTAACTAAAAAAGTAATTGACTGAATTTCAGAAAATTTGGTAGGTAAGTCACTTGTGGGCGAATCTGGTGTTGATAAGTTTTGGATACGATTCGGGATAAAAGAACCTGCCTTTTTTTGCGAAATGGCCCGCAAAAGCTTGTATCCACTTTAGTTGAAAATCTAATGGACCGAATTTCACAAAATTTGGTAGATAAGTCGCTTGTGGGACACTCTGGTGCTGATTTGATTTTCGTACCATTCGGAAAAAAAATAACCTGTCATTTTTTGCAAAAGGGTCCGCAAAAATCGACAAAATCTAAAATAAAGAACTACGTATGCTGAAATATATCCATTAAATGTTTTTTTAATACGTAATATTTAACGAAGAAAAGAATAAGGCCAACTCCATTACACTAGGCCTAGCCGTTCTCGAGACATTTTTGTTTTTTCGTATTTTCTCTAAGCCACCTTTGAAAAGAAGTCAATTTATCAAATGAGAAAGAAAATTGAATTAAAAGTGAATTAAATGTAATTAAAATAAAAAGAACGTGTATATAAGTCTGCAGGGAAAGTCAGGTGCTGCCCACATCAGATTTTTTATTTTTTCTTGGCTAGAGAAGCTGGGATACATTGCATATTAATGTAGATCACTAAATTCATTTGTCAGTTGTATCAGATTTATCAGCCAACTTTTCGGTACTAGTTCTAATTTTATTTACATTTCTGTTTCGGTTTTCTAAATATAGTTTAAAGACACTGTCTTTGTGTGATTTTCTATTTTGCAAGGCCAGAGGGGCTCGACTAGATATTCAGGTAAGTCATTGATGTTTTTTTGTTAATATTGTATGTCACACTGACCAACTTTCCAGCACAAGTACTAATTTAATTAAATTTTTATTTGTTTTTCTAAATTAATTTTCAATGCACTGTTTTTGTGTCATTTTCAATTTTTTTCAAGGCCAGAGGGGCCCGGCTAGGTATTAATAAAATCGTTGAAATTTCTTGTCAGTATTGTGTGACACAATGGCCAAGTTTTCCGCACTAGTACTAAAACAATTTCAAAAAAAAGTTTATTTGGCCCACCCTAAATATACATAATGTATAAGGAAAGTATTTGCGACGGGGTCGAAAATTCGAATTCCAGTTTTCGACGGGAGAGCATGTTTCAAGCAATTTTCGAGTGAAATTTTGAAAAAAATATCAAAAAGTCAAAACCTTTAATAAAGTTACTCAAACAGACATTTCTTATGTAATGTTTCCTTAGAAAACGATTGACATAAACTTTAGAACGCTAATACGAACAGTTCTTGAGATATTGCACATTTTTCAAATAAATTTATAAAAAAATCCCATAAATTAAAAAAAGTATAATAACTGTTGAGAAACATGTTCACTTTTCATATGCAATATCATGCGATAAATTTATTGACATCATTCTCGTAGATCTAGCCCCTTCTATTCATAGGAAAAGATACTTTGAGGAGTACATTTGTATTTGAACGCCAATTTTTATTTATCTGCTATAAGAATAACTTATTTCTCCATCCATAACACTTGGCGAGATTTTGGCGACGAATTTGACGGAATGTTGCCAACTTGGCGATTTTTTTCAATGTTGCCAAATTAACGAAAATCTCTCCAAATGGATAAAAATGACGCTAAATCGATGAAAATGACGAGTAATTAACGAAAATTCAATATCTTGGAAAGGATATTTGTATCTACTATAAGAATAACCTATTTTTTGCTGTAAAAGTAGTAAATTCATTGCATTATATGAAGAAAGTCATGTGCTGTCTACATCAGATTTTTTGGCTCACATTCAAAGATCGATTCCCCAGTTCTTTGATGTTTCGCTCTTGTAGTCTGTTTGCTGCTAGTTTGCTTCGTAGTTTTACATAGGATTCTAAGGAAAGGTTTCCGCACCCTAGACAGCTTTGATATAAAATTTCTTTAACTGTACAAGTTACTTCAATATATAGTGAGATGTTTATTCTGAGTGGACCAAATGAAATTGCAGTGAATTAGCGATGATTTAAGTAAGTTAGGAACATAATTTTATTATAACACATACCAAATAGTAGCCCATAGGGGATAGTAACGCATTCGAAACAATGGTGTCGCCTAACTTTCATATGTCTGAATTTTATTAATGAAATACAATTCGTTCTTAACGTATTTGAGTTTTCTATTCCTTTAAAATGCTTTTAAAATTCTAAATTATATAGCATTGGGAATGTTTGGAATGAGAAAGTTAAAATGCATTGGAACGTTATTTCCAAAACTTTTGGAATTTGAGATATTTTTGACGAATTCACGTGTTAAGCACCCTGAACAATAATTTCGAACGCTTCTGTTTTGGTATATGTAGGAGTGTATAGGCGACGCCAGGATTTTGGAAAGATAAACTGATGATGCAGTGAGAGGAACACCGCTATGAAGTCAGTGTATATGAACTAATGCACTTTTTATGCGAAAGAAGATTATGGTCCCTAATATCTTCTCCACGACATTTCTTATGTATTTAAGAAAGGATGAGGAGGATAGATAATACAATAACTCGAGAAAGAATAAATATGACCCTTTACATCATTTGCTTCAAATTTACGAACTGTAATAAAAACATATTTTTAGGGAAAAATTTATTCCAAATCATTAAGGGAAACGATATTGCGATGTATATAACTCTGTTATAAAGCTTTTAGAAAAGCGTAAATTCAATATTTTTATGACATGGCTTAGGACAACGAGGGGGTATAGCGGTTAAAACTATCTCATCCATTATTTCAACTGCTGTGGATCATAGCGTAAGCTCATGTACTTTTATTAATGAGATAAATTATTATTTTTCGGAATACTTTTAATTTCGAGTTTTTGACGGATATACACATTTTAAGACTTCCGAAACCCATTCAATTCTATTTTTTATGGAGGTCATCAAACAAACAAACTTATTTTAGTGAATAAGCCCTTTTTGTACTGGAGTACGTATTTTCCCATCAAAATGCTTTGAAGCAGTGGCCGCCGACTGCAATCATAGGGCCCAAACCCACACTGCTGGGGGGTATCTTCTAGTATCAAGTAATGTTTGTTTCATCTGCGATCATTGTGAGTTGCTTTATATATGGTGTGTATGGGAATGTATGATGTTTTATGATAAAACAGTGTTTTCAAATATTTTTGATAGCAGAACCCCTTTTTACTTTCCTTATATACATAATGTATAAGGGAAGTATTGTGACGGGGTCGAAAATTCGAATTCGAGTTTTCGACGGGAGAACACGTTTCAAACATCCCTGACCACGAATCAAACATTTTTGAGGTGATGTCTTTGTGTGTGTGTGTGTGTGTGTGAAAGTATGTGTGTGTGTCAGTAAGTCTGTGGAGACGATATCTCACGAATAAATAGGGCGATTTGAACGAAATTTGGTACAAAAATCACAATCCGTGAATACTGGAAGCCTATTGCTTTTAAAAGTAATCTAATGTTCAGAACCCCCTAAATTTTCGAGTGAAAGTTTGTAAAAATCATCGAAAAATCCAAACTTTTAATAAAGTTACGCAAATAGACATTTCTTATGTAATTTTTCCTTAGAAAACGATTGACATAAACTTTAGAACGCTAGCATGAACCGTTCTCGAAATATTGCACATTTTAAAAATAAATTTATCAAAAAATCCCATAAATTAAAAAATATATATTAACTGTTGAGAAACATGTTCACTTTTCATATGTAATATCATGTGATAAATTGGGTGATATCATTCTCGTGGATCTAGCTCGTTCCATTCATGAGAAAAGATACTTTGAGTAATACTTTTGTATTTGAACGCCAATAGTTATTTTTCTGCTAGAAGAATAACTTATTTACCCGTCCATAACGCTTGGTGATATTTTGGCACCAAATTTGGTGGAATGTTGCCAACTTGGCGATTTTTTTTAAATGTTGCCAAATTAACGAAAATCTCACCAAATGGATAAAAATGACACTAAATCAATGAAAATGACGACTAATTGCCGAAAATTCTACTATATGAATCTAATATCTACTATACGAAATATGCTATATAATATAATATATACTATATAATATATACTAATACCTAGTATACGAAAAACTTTTTTTGAATTGTAAAAGTAGTAAATTCATTGTATTATATAAGGAAAGTCATGTGTTGCTCACATCAAATTTTTAAAATTCAATTCTATGGTAGAAAGGAAGCAAATCTAGGGCAGTATTTTATATTCAATTTCTTTAAGAGAAACCAGTTCCAAGCATAGCTTCCTTAATACCAACTCAAATCTGATTGGGTGAGAAAGTTTCACTGAACTCAATTGATTCGAAAGAAATTTTGTACGAAACTTGAACTAAACCTGTTTAACGCTATGAAGAAGTCCGAATTTTAAATTTCGATCTATGTATAGGGACATCTGAGGTCAAATATCAAATAATGTTGAGTCGACAGAGAAAAAAATAATAAAAAAAAAATCGCTCGCCAAACAAAATGTCATATTTGTTTGATATAACTTATACAATTGTACAAGTTGCTTTGTACATTATTTATCCAATATTTAATATTTCGAATTTGGTATTTTATGTTTTTACAACTTTCATGAAATAAACGTGTCAGTTGTTAAACATGTAGCTAGATACTCCTCTTCAGTTTCGAGTGGTAGGAGACAAACCCGTTTATTTTCTAAGTACTCAGAAAATCTGAATATAAACGTCTATGAACTTTTCAATATGTAAAATACATTTTGTGCGGAGGGGTAAAGGAATCTTGAGCAACGTGAATAAGCAGAAATGAAATTATGATGCAGCATATAGCTGTTTCGAAGATATGTTGGATCCCCTTAGTCAATGCAAAAGAACCAACACACCCGAGTCGAAAGAGGATCATTCTTATTTTCCGACTTCGTGATTATTATCCCCGAAACAGCTGTAATCTGCATTATCATTTTATTTATGCTTATGCGCGTTACTCAAGTTATCTTTGTCATTGAACGTACAGGATGGCCATAATTAAAATAGAGGTGTTTAGTGCCTGATAGTGAGAAAACTGTTGGACCAAACTCAACCAAATTAGCAGTAAATACTATTTAGACCATGGAGTTTTGATTTTTAAAAGAAGAAAACATAGTTCGAATTTTTGCCACAGCGGGCTAAAGTGGCGCTGGCGGATCCATTTTTTAAGTAAAATAGGAATAGGAAGTACAGAAAGTTAACATTTTACATGCATTTTGAAAAGGACATCACATTTGCATTTTATACGTATTTAGTACATTTTATATTTATATTTGCATCTTGCATTTACATATGTATGACATTCATTTTTATATTGGCACCTTTTTTACATGTGTTATTCAATATGTTTTCCTTGCATATGTTGCAAAAAGTGCATTCTCTGGACAGCATTCTCTACTGCAGAATGCAGCAGATCTCCATTGATTTGCTTGACGTGCACTGTTATTCGGTCCTTCAAAGTACCTAAATTATCCACATTCGTAGGTATACCAAGCGCTTTACATGACCCCAAAACAAAAGGTCACAAGGAGTCTGATCAGGTGAACGGGTTTCATAGGAAACGCTAGACTAATTATTTGGTTGTTGGTAAAATGCTATCGTAGGACTTCCTATACGCGTAATTCGATAGGAGGGGGTGCTCAATCCTGCATAAATATTGTAGATTCAAGACATCCACGCCGCTAAAGTTTCGGAATACCAAAGTCCAGCAGCATTGTTCGATACCTCTCAGCATTGAGGAAACTTTCAGTACTTCCTATGCCTATTTTACTCCAAAAATGAACCTTACAGCGCCACTTTGGCCCGCTGTGGCAAAAATCTGAACTATTTTTTTTCTTCAAAAATCAAAACCCGCATAGTCTAAATAGTATTTACTGCAAATTTGGTTGAGTTTGGCCCAACAGTTTTCTCACTATCCGTCTCTAAACACCTCTACTTTAAGTATGGCACCCTGTACAGTACATATGCATATAAAAGCATTAAGTCCATTATAGTGAATGTACCGCAATACAGCCGAATAGACCCGAATAATGTCGCCTTAAGAATTTTCGGGTCCCCTACTTATATGATACATTATTTTAGGCTCCCTACTCTATATGGTAAATTATTGACCCTTTTACTTAAACTGTTTATACTACACGGGGCAGCCAGCCTCCCGAGCCTCTATGCAAATTATCCTTTTGCCCCGTACCTGTCAGCATATTGGAACCTGAATGCGGTTCGAGAGGCGTGACAGACTACCATACATTCCATAGCACTGGATTTCGGATAAACCACTGTTTATTCAGTAGGTTAACTTCAATAATTTGATAATTGATATTTTGCAGTTTTATTACAGTGGAATCCCGGTCTTGCGTTCGACATTCTAAAATGTTATATGCGGGAAAACACCAGATGGGAAACTCTATTTTAACTAGTATTCAAAAGTTTAGTAAAACAAGTATGAAAATTAATATACCAGTAACCAAGCTTCACATTTTTACTTGTTAAAAGTATAATTTAAAATTCATATGGAAAATTTTCAAAAATATCAAAAACGTAACCCCCCCTATAATTACCGTTTCTCTCGATCAAATTTACTATTCGCTTTTAAAATCACTTACAAAAGTCCTCAGACAGTAAAGACTGTTAGACAATAAGCGCATAGTATGTTTATCAAAACAAAATGATTTAGACAAAAGAAAAAAAAACCTGAATTCCCATAATGAAGGGGTAAAGACCCGTCTATCCACACCTGCTCGGCAGTTAAATAATAGAAGTTGCGTTCGCATTCGCTTTTATTTCCATTCTTGGTCCCATACCATCTGACGGGGTAGACATTTTGATATCTGTCACCCTGAACAATACGCCGACAATTTAAGGTCTGGCGTCAGTCGGAGTGAAATTATATCTGCATATCCTATCGTTTATTTACTAAAAAATATTTTATACATTTATTTAGAATCATATCTTACATAATAAAAGATGTGTGTCTTTTTCTTCTGTAGTAAAAAATATGAACTTAAGATAGCCGCGAATTTCAGTACATACTTGAACTTTCAATACGACAGACATCGTCGAGTTTTCTATTTTATTTATTTATTTATTCGAACTTGTTTAAAAGTGCTGAATATTTAAAACCAAAAATTCCTTTATATTTCAATTTCACAATCCTTCTATTCCGTTCAGATGTAAAAAATAAAATGGCGCAATTTGTCTGCGAACGATATCTAAGAAAATAACTTTGAGCGCAATTTTATTGTCTATTTTCCAATTTGTGAATTTAAAAAAATAATTTCCATAGTTTGGAATATATAGTTATTTCAATATTATAAGTGTTATCTAAAAATTTGACTCTAATTGAATATAGTTTTCATTTACTTGTGGCGTATTTATGTAGGGTATATCAAAGGAATTTGTTTGGGGATTATTAAATGAGACCATTACGTCCAAGTTTGTAAAATTGGCATTATTGTTCAAGAGAAATGCGGAATGATTTTGATACAAAACAGGAGACTTGAAAATCGAGTAGTGTTATCTGTATCTGAATTTGTGATGAAAAAATAAGACAGTGAAGGTGAAGCTTAAGCGCATAATCGAAACTTGGCCCCAATAACCCACCATAAATTCTTTGTGCGAGTTCCTAAAATATAATTATTAATTAACATACTACACAATTGATTTCCACAATTTTAAATTTTAAAATAAACATTATTTGTATCACATGTTGTAATTATGATTAACTTATATAAATTTATGTATACTCTTAAGGAGGAGAACCTGCACGTGTGAGACCAGGCTTACTATATTTGCAAATTATCTTTTCGATCTTTTATAAAAGCAGATTGGTACATTCCTCTATTTGTCATGGGCACTGAAACACACAACGCTAATCTGTACATTCTGGACTTTAATTGTCCACAAACACCTCTTCGACAGCCATTGCCTCAATTCTATGAAGCACACTCTTTACCATGTTGGACAGTTCTAATCACAACGCTGCCGGACGGTCAGTTTTAATTCACTAAATGTAAAGCGCAATAATCTTGGCCGGTCATTCTCAATTGACCGCCATTCAACCTCTCTGGACGGTTTTTCTCAATTCATTTACTCTCCAGCTCTAAATATCTCTTGTTGAACTTTCTCTGCTCGTTGTCGCATCATTTCGCCTGAGGTTCAGATACGCCCTCCCTATCTTATTGGTTGTCCTCAGCGCGATGCAGCAATACTTCTTCATTGGCCAGCTTACTATCCAATCAGCTTGGTTTCAGAATTGGCTTCAAGGACATTTTTGACCCAACCACACCTGTAACTTATGTGCACTGAATTTATTGCAGTCATGACCTCCCGGACCAGGGCTATCGCAAACTGGTGCCACCGAGTCTGCGCTTTTGTTTCACAATTATATATCTTCAATTTTCGTACTATTAGAACTGCCTAAATGTCCCCTGGTCTCACAGAAGCGGGTGCTTCTTAAATAATAGGGTCAGCGCACCGTCGGGTTTTAGTAATTAAAATAAAAGTTACTTGGTTGTAAATTATTTAGGTAGGAACTGCCCACTTTGTCTCTTCTAACTCTTTGCCACTGAGCACGGGCCTATTGAAGGTATTTTGGAGTTATTTGAACTTTTGAAATTCCCTAACAAACAGAGCAGGCTGGCTACTAAGCATGCCAATAAGAAATATTGTTTTGACTATAAACTCACATAATTTCCTGCTGATCTTTAAAATGCATTACTTATGCTACAGAAAAACTACGGCAAACTGCTAATTGTCTGCAGCATTGTATGCATCTCTGTAAACGTAAAAGATTTTTACCAAAATATGTACTACAATGGGAAAAAAGCACCTATTCGCAATCCAGCAGTATCCAATTTCAGCACCTTTTCACAACGTCAGGTATTTCAACTACAAAAGAGCGTGAAACAAATGATTTAGTGTGAATCAACATAATTTAGTAAAATTCTTTTAACCGTGGATATCGAAGGATTAAAACACTAATTACAAATTTGCATATCAATCGTTTTTTGATGGCCACATAAAATTTAGAATTCATATTACATTTGATTACCATAATTTATTTTACTGGTTTTATATACAGATATATTTTTACAGATTTCATATGTTTATTCAAGCATTAATTAGAAGCTGCACTGAAAAAAAAACCTAATTTTATCCTTAAAATATTTCTGTTTATAAGATTTTTTGTTGCAATTCTGAAATACTGATTTTAAGCTTCAATGATTTGTTTTTAATTTTTATTCAATCAATTTTTTATGTGTTCCATACATTTAAATGCATAGAAAATCCATTGCTATGCAAATAAATCTTTTGAGATTCTTAATCCACTTATTGCATCCGATTTAATTAAATTAAGCACTAATGAAACGATTAACTAATGAAGAATGTATAAAAATTCTCAAAAAGAAATAAGGAACAAATTATAAAAAAATATTCGTATAAATGCAGTTTTTAGAAACCATGCAAAATACATTTTTTGTTACAATATTTTGCAGAAAATTTCGACACATTTTACTGCCAGTAATGAAGATCTTCATTAGTTCATAAATTTCTAAGCTACTATATCTGAAAATATAAAACGCTATGTACAACCAGTAAAGAAGGTGATTTTGCGCCCTCTTCAAAAAACGGGCTTACAGCGTAAACTACAGTGCAAATAAAAATAATTTAGGCCTATTCTATAAGAACACTCAAAACGTTGTGTCTTCGTCTCTGAAGTCTGGTCATTTGAACATCTACACTAGACGTTAAAGCTCGTCGTTTGACAGATCATAAATGTTGAAGGTTTTGAATTCATGTTCATTAAAAGCAGAAAAAATAATAATAAAGTGTTTTTACCTTGCATATTGTAATCCAGTCGACATTGAGTAATCCAAAATAACACGTACTTCAAATTAAGAATGCACTTATTTGATATCACATACGTACCTATGTATTCACATTTAAGACAGATCACAATGTAATATATCTGTATTTATAAATTAGTGGCTACAAAATTATATGAATGAAGCAGTTCTCGCTAGTATAGATGCCATTTTGTTTGAAGTTGTTTACACTGCATTGCGATTTTTATGATGGATGTAAAAAAAGAATAATGTGTTTGCATTAAATTTTGTGCGAATCTTGCTAAAAGTGCAACAGAAACTGTGGAAATGATTCAACAAGTATTTGGTGAACAATCACTGATTCGAACCCAAATTTTCGAATAGCATAAGCGTTTTAAAGCTGGTCGAACATCAGTTGATGATGAAGACCTTCGACGAGCACAACACCGGAAAACATAGACAAAATTCGGTAGTTCATTCATGAATATCGACTTCAGACCATTCTAGATCTCTGTGATAAAGTTAGAATTGGATATGGAACATGTCAGCGAATTCTTACTAAAGAATTGGGAATGCATAACATCGCCGCCAAATTTATTCCCAGGATGTTGACAATGGATCAAAGGCAACACCAATTGGTGTTTGCGCAGAGTTTCGGTAGCTCGTTTTGGATGATGAAACCTTCACATCCAGAGTAATTACTGGCGATAAGAGTTGGATTTATGGATATGATTCCGAAACTAAGCAGCAGTCTTAACAATGAAAAAGCCCAAGTTCACCAAGGCCAAAAAATACAGACAAGTGAAAAGCAATATGAAGAGTATGTTGATTGTGTTTTTGACATTAAGGGAATTGTGCATAAAAATTCATGCCGGTGGGTCACACTGTCAATTCACAGTTCTACTGTGATGTTCTGAGACGCCTTCGTGAAGAAGTCAGAAGAAAACGGCTGAAATTGTGGCGAACAAAACACTGGGTTCTTCATCACGATAATGCGTCCGCCCATCGTTCATTCAACACACAACAGGTTTTGACCGAGAATTCGATGACCATCATCCCCCACCCACCTTACTCACCAGAATTAGCGCTCTGCGACTTCTTTTTATAACCAAAAATGAAATTTAAGCTAAAAGGCTGACGTTTTGAAGAAATTCAAACAGAATCACAACCGGTGCTTGATATGCTTACTGAAAAATAATTCCAGAAAGCCTTCTAGCAATGGCAAAAGCGCTGGGACCGATGTATAGCTACAGGAGGAAGCTATTTTGAAGGTAACAGTGAACATTAACCGATATAGTTAGTTTTCAAATTTTCACAGCGCCAATCCGGGAAATTTTGGATGGCACCTAGTATTAAAAGTAAAGGAATGTCTTAGGTCGAATTGATTAGCACCACTATCCTTCTTTGAGCTAGACTTACGAAACACTATGGGTAAGTAATTGTATGTTATATGTGTGCATTGATAAAATAGTGCATTTCCGCAATTCTGAATGTCGGAGCCAGATTTTTGAATGCTGACAAGAAACGCAGCAAAAGAAATTCATGTAGGTGAAAGTGTGAGATGCTGTTCTCGCGACCTGATATGTGTGCGAATTTCGCCAGTGTAGAACTTGCTGCATGTCGCATTTTAAGATTTTAATTGGGTTTCCAGATATGGAATATATAGCTTTACACTTTACATTATTTGAGGTTTAGTTTTTTTTCCCAAAGGCCAGGCACTTGATATTTCATCATTCGCCTATACACCGGCCAGAACCGTAAATATATTAGCCGTCACATAACGTTGCCCCGGTGCACCAGAGGGGGTGAAGCACACTGCGCCCAACGACACAACATCCATGCTATAAAGTGGAACTCAAACCCACAACCCGGCAGCCGAACGATCGCTGGAAAACGCATGCCTTGACCGTTCGGCCACCGCGTCGGCTTGAGGTTTAGTTTGAATATGTATCTTTTGGATGTCAGCACAGTTAAAATGTTTGTGTAAAATAAAAGTTTGTGTTAGATGCCGTATGCAAAGTATCTCACTGTATATAGTATTTTTAAATTAGAATTTACCCTAAATTATTTTTCTATGATCTATTAAATTCGTTTCAAGTTATAAACTTAATATTTTGCCTTATGCCACATTTGGTTCTGTGAAGGAAATGACTAGGACAAAATGTTGTACATTTTATTTTTAATCAATTTTTAACAATAATATGAATAAAACATTTCTCCATATTTTTTCGCGTATTATAATACTTGTAATTTTAAGCCTTAAATAGGATATTTTTAAAAATATTATATTACTATCTAAATATGCATACAAATGCCGTCAATGAGATTGGCCAACATTTAGGCCACATATATATTTGCTTGCTATTATTAAATTGCAAACGGGATATTTTAACTATACAACCATTGGTTCTGTAAAAAAAAATCACAGAAAAAGTTTTGTACATGTATCTTTTTCAACAATTTTTAACAATAGTATAAATTAATATTTTCATCGCTTTCTTTCACATATTGTAAATTTAAGTACTTGCTGGGACAAACATAAGAAGATTATATCCTTAAGTATCCAACTCCGAAATTAAAAAAATTGCTGTATATAGCATGTCAGCTTGTGTGCACTGCAATTATCGAGTATCCAATGTTTTAAGAGCGCCAATAAGAGTAAGTCCATGAGCGCCAATAAGAGTAAGTCCATGAGCGTCAATAAGAGTAAATCCATGAGCGCCAATAAGTGTAAGTCCATGGGCGCCAATAAGAGTATGTCCATGAGCGCCAATAAAAGTAAGTCCATGAGCGTCAATAAGAGTAAATCCATGAGCGCCAATAAGAGTAAGTCCATGAGCGCCAATAAGAGTAAGTCCATGAGCGCCAATAAGAGTAAGTCCATGAGCGCCAATAAGAGTATGTCCATGTGCGCCAATAAGCGTAAGCGTGAAACATAAGTCCTCCAACACTGATTGCTGGACTGGAAGCGTGATTCTATTTACTAGAATTATTTCCAGAGCACATCTTTCATTATTCTTCCTTCACCGAAAGAACAATTTTCAGTCAAATATTTCTAAAATGTAATTTCAAATCTGCATTTTCTTAAATTTTAGACGAACACACACTTCCCTTCCACCAACTATCTGTTTAAAATACACTCTATAAACAAAAATATTTCCACACATTAAATCCTACACATTACATTTGTTTCTGAATATTATCCTAAAGAATGGATACTTGTATAATATATGTATGTATGCAATTAAGATCTAGGTGTATACCACAAGCAAAGTTCTTTAATAAATGCCCTTTAATAGTATTAATTCAAAATTAAAAAATATGTAATAAATACATTTTGTAAAAATGCGCTCTATGGGGTATAAAATGGAATCCAAATTGTACTTAGATTTTACATCAAAAATGTATTTAAAATAATTTCACTATAAATCCATGTGCGCTTCATGTTTAGCGTCAAGAAGTATTATCGTGGTATACATTAAATACTTTTGCACCACGTACTGCACATTGACTTTTGACTGACGTTAATGCTGTGTCAAAACAATCGTACTTTCAGTCTGTGTATAGAATAAACCTAAGCATGCGTATGTTTCGGAAATCGTTGGATTTCTTTCTTCAGAGCAACAAGTATGGACCACAGCGCAATGTTATCGTTTAAGTGTTATCTTGCTGCTTGTAAAAGTTTTAGATATGATCTGGAAAAACACAAGTGGTTTGCTTTTAAAATAACAACAAAAGAAAATCGATCAAATGTGAAATAAAAATGTAAATGACGTTATATGTAAACAAGTAATATGCACTGTGTGCAAATGATGAGAAAAACTAGAGCAATAAGCACAAGTAATAAGCACAAATAACACAATAAGCAGCATACAGCCGTTTCGAGAATACGTTGGATCTCCTTCTTTAGTGTAGAGAACCAACAAACCCGAAGTTCAAAGAGGAATGGCCGCGGAAGGAAGAATCAAGGGGATTATATACATAAGATCTTGATTTAGAGAAAGCCAATCAGAAAGCAGCATGAAGAACAGTCTATCCAATCCGAAATGAGAAGTATCAACACAAGATTGGCGTGCCCCAAAACACGACAGGCATATCTCGATAGCACAAATCAAATCTGAACACAAATACATGAGACCCAACAAGACGAAAAATAGGTTAAATCGACATATAACAGCCGCAGAAGAATATAAAAAAATAGTTGATTTTTTAATTTTTATTTATTTTCTGTTTTTTGTTAAATGCAGAAAGACGTTAAATGTATTAATTAAATGCTTGTTTCATACGCAAATTTCATTTGAAAACCCATAAAACCAACCTCGTTAACTATACGTATGAAGTAAGTAATAGAAAAAATATATACAAGTTTGCAAGTAAAGTCGTATGAAAGATATACACACCATATTTTAAAATACAGTCTTTAGTGGTTCTAATTCAATTCCTTGCTGTTTGTATTAAATTGGAGGTAGCAGCTGTGAAGAAGTCCAAGAAGTATCGGAATGTATGAAATCCAGAGGCCGTTAAGAATCCCCCGGAAAGTTACAGGGCATAAAAATAGCTTCTTTAATCAGATTATGAGGCAGGGCAATAAAGTAAATCGTTATTTGGAAAGTGTTGCTTGTTGAATCTTTTAGCAGGATGAAATGGCTGCGTTGCATCACCTTTATACGATTATGTTCCTCTGACAGATGATGGGGTGCTAAATTTGAGGTACAGGTAACTTATCAAATTTTATAATTTTTTGGAAGATAGATATGGATGCGTATAAAGTTCCTAGGAAAACCTTTAAGCACTACAATAACTTTGCAAATAAAGGTCCATGAGTATACACGTTTGGTTTCTCTATAGTAAAATGACCATAGCCAATCCGGTAATTGTAATTACAGATCACCTAGCGGATAAGTTAAAAATTCAGTATATGAACTCAGTAACCAAGCAAGATAGCTGAATACATCTAAAGTTGTAAAGCATTGTCTAATTAGTATGAATCGACGAAAATGCTGTTAGGGAAAATTAGAGCAAAGTAAATAAGCACAAATAACGCAATATTGCAGCATACAGCTGTTTCGAGGATACGCTGGATCCCATTCATCAGTGCAAGAGTACCAACAAACCCCAATACGAATGGGCCCATTCATCTTTTGGAATTAGGGTTTGTTGGTTCTCTTTCACTGACAAAGGGTATCATGCGCATTCTCGAAACAGATGTATGCTGCATTGTGTTATTTGTGCTGATTTACGTTGCTCAAATTTTCATTATCCTTCACACAAAGTGTATTTTACTTATTGATTAAAAATACTGCCATTGAAGTTACTTGACACAATAGGCTTATTTGACACAGTAAGCTTTTTGGCGAATGGCAGTCCTGCTAAAATAAGCAAAACTTTGCAGAGGAATCAACGTACAGCCTGTTCAAAATGTCCTACGGTAGCAGAAATGCTCATTTGATTTCGAAAAAGAATATTACAGCGTGCATTGACAAGCACTGCAGCTATTTCAGTGCCATCTGGCTCTAATGATAAGCATTTTTGATAAATATTTATTGCTTTCCATATACATTTTTTGTTCGTTTCTATTGTCGATTCCTACTAATTAGACAATGATATATAACTGCGTTGTCTAATTTGTATGTAATTCACTTTTTTCGTCTTTCTCCCTTTGTTGTCGAGCTCGATAACTTTTGACAAAAACTTTACATTTTTCAGATCATTTACGTGGATGACACTTCAAAACTTGCATGTAACGTTTGGCGATACGCAAGAACTTGCTCACCATCGCTCATAGCAAAATGCAATTTAATAAAGTTATATACGGTTTGAAAGACTAAAGATAGTTGTAGTACTAAAGATCGTTACTACTATTTCTGGCGTGAATGATGGGGAGGGGAAGATGATAATCAAAATCGGAGTTCAATACGATCGTGCTCGTTCATAACTCGCGAAGTAAACGTCATACAGAGATCAATTTTGTTTTGTTTGATAAAGAAACAATTACTTTAGTCAAGTTTGAGTGCAAGAAAAACCAAAGTATTGTAAGATTTTTTATCAAATTGTATGGAAACACGTCAATTTAGCAAAAACTTTAAATTAAAATAAATACAACGAAATTTTGCAAATTAAAATTGAAGGAAATTTATTAAAATTGAATGAAAATGGATGAAGGACGTCATGACGGTCAAAAGCGCCCTGGATTTGTAATTTTAAGCGCGTCAAAAAGAGTGTTATTATAACAGACATTTTAATTTTCCAAATTTGATTGTCTTTATTTTCTTTTTTAAAGTGTTGTAAGGTACCTAAAAGTGACGATACATACCTCCAAACTTCACCATTCCTAAGAAAATCTGTGTTGAACGCATAAAAGAAAGGAAGGTTTTGGTACAGGTCGAAAGTACTAAGACCTCTAAGGTCCCCAAAACCGGAGCTGTAAGTATCAAAGAATATATAGTCATAAAAACTACAGAGCAACTGTCACACAGCAAAAAGGGCACCACTTGTCACGGTGGAAAAGGGCGCACACACCAGACTTAAAGTGTGACGGAAATCAAGGATCACACAAACGAAGTAAATTAGATATTAAGTGCGACTTACTATTGCGTTGTGTAATTTCAATAACCCCAGGTCCGGCTGCCGAGGCTTACAACATGCAAACTGGACACACAGGCACACAACAAAGTAACCACATCAAGTTGGGAAAGCATGAGTCAAAATTATTTTAAATAAACTCTTTTTTTATTGAAATAATTAAATATATATATCATAAAATTATAGAAATAATGAAGATAAACAACTCTGGCCAATTTCTTGTATTTAGATAATATTTTGGCCTTTGCACTTAATCAGAATATTACTCCTTCAATTTATCTACGTAATAAACATAAATTTCAAATAATAAATGGAACATAACATCCCTCATTTCCTTCTATCACAAGGAATTTAACCTAGTGAGCAATCACTTCCAGATGCAATTAAGTCGAATTTCGATGTTCTCACTAAATAAATTTTCACCACTTATCTGATGGAATAAACACTGATTTCAAATAGCTCTTTCTCATTATCACTGAATTCAGAGATGAGTACTTCGACTCAAGATCTCAATTTTTGATCAAGGCACTAAATCGTTCACACATTTCTGATGAAGACACATAGCTCTTATCTGAATTAAGCGATCGGATCAAACTTCAGAATACCGGACACTGAGGAGTCAATACCGGACCTTTCCGCAAACTTGGCATTAACTGTTAGGATTCACTTCCGAGTCGTTAAACATTATACGCCCGGCCATTCCTTCTGGGCCTCTGAAAAAGAGAAGAAAATTTTAGTAAATAGTAATTAAATCCATTGCTTTGGCCCACACGGATTATAAGGTTCCTTCTGAATCAAAGTTATAATCCGAAACACAAAAATGACCGTTGGATCGAATTCTTTTGCGTCCGATTTTTCCGGAGCGAGAAATAAAAGCTCCGTCTCCAACGAAAACCCAAGGCCAAGAGAGCCAGCCCCTCTACTGTGAAAAATGGAATCCAGGTCGCCTCGACCTTCAACTTCTTGCACGAAATAAACTAAGCATCCAACGACTTCTGTGCGGAACCTCGCATCACTGTCTGCAGAAACGAAACCACTGCCCTGCGCAATAATTAAAGAAATAAGAAATTACTTCGGAACATCTGCAGGAGCGAGATCCCACGCTTTCAGCATGAAAAGTGCAAACTCGTACAGAATATAAAAGCTCGGAATAAAAATGGCTTCCGAAAGAGCATGTTTTTGGGAAGAACAGAAAAATGTCGTGTTTCGCACTCATAATGTCATAAAGCCCTATGACACAACCTAGAGACCTCTACGGATCATCCACCAATGTCGTTTCAACACTCTCAAACACGCTCGATCACTAACCAGCGGCCGTCAACGTCACCTGTCAGATGATCTTCTGCTGTTTCAGAAAGGTCCACTACTGAGCCACTTTTGTCACTTTAGTCGCTTAGAAAAGGCCACTTTTACTTACATGTTCAACGGTCGACAAAGAATTTATAAAACGGTTTTTCGACAATGTGTTTGGTCATCTGTTCAGCATTTGTGATCGTCTGTGGTTTTAATGCGACTTGAAGCCCGTTGCCGTGAAATCTCGAGAGTTTCTGATAGACGAATATGAAAATGTGAACGCCAATGAGTTTCTAATTTACCCAATTTATTTGGCTACCGTAAGATAGAAGAAGATACCGACGTTGTTACGTACGAATCGTCTACTTTCACGTCGTTCAGCATTTGCCATATTGGACTTGATATTTGAACGCTTCATATCGCCCCAATTGCCGGTAATGAGCATACATTGTTTGAGGTTTATAAGCAGAAGTTACCATAGTAAATTCCACGCCCAAAACCTCTCTGGTTTTTGCAACTGAGATAGCTCGTCCCACTCCGATTTTTTTTAAATCTATGCTAGGGGTACGTACGCTGTATTAATAAGTATTTTTATTTTCAGATTATTTAAATCAGCAGTTAAAGAGAAAATTCTTATATTTTATATTTTTTTTTCTGAGTTCAAATTCACTTTCTTGCTATATTTGGATTACTTATATTCCATACAGAATTCCTGTTGATGGTGATCGATTGCGAGGTATCAGGTGTAACCAAGTTTAAGATATATGAGATTGTATATGGCTTAAAAAAATACAGAGTCCGTTATTAATACTCCTGGACATTACAGGACATAAAATAGCTTTCTTAATCACATTATGGGGAGGGGGCAATAAAATAAATCGTTATTTGGGAAATGTTGCTTGTTGAATCTTTTAGCAGGATGAAATGGCTGTATTGTATCACCTTTATATGATTATGTTGCTGTGACGGCCAAAAAGGGTGTTAAATTCGAAGTAAAGGTGCATAAATATAGCATGCTATTTTATGCGTTCTATCATTAGTACAGCCGTATCAATAAAGAATCTGATGTGTTCAACACATGACTTATCCTATGGATTAATACATTTAGATATTAAATGAGGTAAAATTAATTACTCAAATTAGAGTTTATTTTCTATATTGCTGGAAATGAATAGATATTTTACTGATTAAAATGAATCGGATTTTTGAATCCATAACAATTCTGACATCTACATATACAGTAGAGTTCCGATTATCCGAGTCGTGGTTGTCCGAGGTTCTGAGTTATCCGAGCTATATATTTTTTCACTGAATTATTACGTTTGTTTTTGATGATTTCAACAACTCTTGTAAAGTCCTGTAATTCATTTTTCAATGAAACGATGATGATGATCTTTTAGTTTTACAACCTACAGCGTCGAAATACATTCAAGATTGCATGAAGGAGGATTGATAATATTAAGGGATCGATGATATAATCACAAATTTAGTGAGTGAGGGAAAACAAGACACTGAAAAGGGGGATAACGTGTGTTCAGATAAAGGCTCTTGAATTTCGCCCACGAAAAGTTTAAATATGTTTGAGACCACATTGCGATACATTGGACAAAAGATTAAGAGTTTTCCAGAGTCACTGAAGTATGTACTAAACCAACAAGCTCATAATTACATATTCATTTGTTGTACATATTCTTTTTTTTCTTTTTTACAGTACAAATTTCTTTAATGACAGAAATGTCAGAAATTCTAGAGAGGCATTGTTGCAAGGTCACTGTAAAATTGTATAGTGCGGAGCAAATATAAATGGAAATAATTCCTAAAATACATATATCTTGTCATATGAGAAATCCGTTTTCATTGCAAGCCTAATATCCATATTCCATGCTTAATATTACCTTTCGTCGTTCGAACATGTTCATATTGAGACAATTTACTGTTCTTCTTTAACTTTTGAAGTTTAACTGGAACGACTCCTTCTCGTACTTGCATATTGAAATGGAAAATATTCGTCTACGTTTCAACTGATTATGGCAAATAATGCTTGTTCATACATAGAGAAAAATACCACCAATATATTTTACTTCGAATGCGGTACGGTCTAATTCCTTAAATTAGAAAACATCCTCCCAGTTCCCATTTTGTCCATCATATTTCTAAATATGAAATTTTATAGTTGTACCAGCATTTGTTTTTGCGAGTTCTTATGCGCACACCAAGTATAACTCTCTAATATTTTGGCTTATCTATATTTTCAACTATGTTTCAAAGTTTGGAAGTATATTAAAATGTAAAACTAAATAAAAAAACATGTTGGTTTCCGAACAAATTTGTGAACCAATCATACGCGATGATTGTCCTTTAAACATAATTTTAAGTCAACATCCATTGATTTCAAGATTATTTCAAGTGAAGAGATCAACGATACACAAATATCAGTAACAGGTTCAGAAATATTTCCTGCTGTCAATGATAATGAAATGTGAATTAACAAAATATATAATTCTTTACATACTGATACAGATGATGTAAATTGAAAATATTTATTTTTAAATTTGCAATGTCTTGTTTTACAATATAAAGAACACTTTAAATAATTATTTGTTTGTACTGAAAAATATCAGTTATAAATATTTTAAAGAATTTTAAGTGGGTAACAGAGTTATTTATATTCTACTGATCAGACGGTGCTCCATGTATGTGGCTATTGACACGATTATTTTACTGTATTACAATAATTTTCAGACTATATACAGAAAAAATGAAGTAGTAATGAGGTTGTAATTAAATAAAAGAGAACAATGGGCCGAAAACAAAATAATAGTATAATATAAACAAATAAATAAGATATAAACAAGACAAAATAGGAGATAGATACACAATACAAAATAAAATATATATACAATTAATAATAATAGACAAATTCATAAGCAAATAGAAAAAAATACAGAAAAGGGATGGAACAGTGCTTATTTCACTGATCAAGAAAGCAGTTGAAAGCAAAAAGGCGCATAAGCTCATTAAGATTAAATTAAATTTCCAACATTTAAAATTAACAATTTCAACAATTCCAACGATTCCAACAATTTAAATTTAAATTTCCAACAATTACATTGTTGGAAATTTCTTTCGCAATAAATTTCAGTTCTTAATTTTAAGAATGATATTTTTATTTTTACAGACGTTAGAGAACCAAGTTGCTTGATTAATGGGAAGGTTTGGATACATGGAAAAATTTGGGTAAATAGAACGGTTTGGAATGAGGGCAAGGAAAGATATAATGATCGACGTCGCCAAAGCAATTATAAGTACAATTACAGGTGGATTTGAGTTTCATAGTCTAAGAAACATAGTCTAAGAAAGGGCCATGACCAGCTAAGAAATAGGTAAGATATTTGTTTGTTATTTGTAAATTAGTATTAACGATAGGAAGGTAGTTTAAAATTCATGCAGAGTCATTTCTAGAGGAAATATAGGTGTTTGAATAATTTTGCCATTTGCTACTTAAAATATTCATGTGGTACATCTTAAAATGAGAATATGTAAATTGAATTTTCAGAGAGGTACCAGAAATGGTGGCCAATTTGGCGTGTTTATCTGCAACTCCGTTGGTCAAAACGTCTGCATGGGCAATAACTCAGAATAAATTAATTAAATTATTAGAAGTATTAGCTTTAATTTTGATATTATTTAAAAATGTGATTTGTTATTAATAGATTTAAAATCCAAAATAGAAGAAATACTATCAGAATAAATATTAATTTTACTATTATTTAAAGCAACCCAATTAATGGCGAACTCAATGGCTGCAATTTCAGCCTGAAAAACTGTGTTCTCGCTATTAATCTTGAAAAAGTAAACCTTGTCCATAACATCATGTTTAAAACTACATAATGCCAAACCAGTATTATTGTTAATAGAAAAACCGTCGGTATATATATTAATATTGGAAAAGTAATTTGGATCAATCGTTTAAGCATAACGACACGTTTGGAGGGATGGATGTTCGAGAAAAGGCTATTAATATTAAATAAAGTGGGGGAAGGAATGTTAGAATTAGAAAAGGAATTAATACGATGTTTCCAAAACATATATTTTGTATAATTGAGCATTAATTACAAAGTGTATGTCGAGAATGCCTGTAATATAGTAAAGAGATATATCTGAAGATGTTCTAAAACCGGAAGATAATTTAATAAGAAAATTCTTTATAAACATAAAATATTTTAATCCGAGCCCCAGTTAAATTATTATACCAAATTCCCACACCATGAATGATAATTTTTTCTATAACCGAAAGGTGCCAAATTTTAAGGAAAGCCTTATTTACACCCCAATTACTATCAGAAACTTTACCAAAAGTAGAAGAAATTTTAAAACATTTCTTTTTCAGATAACAAATATGAGAGCTCCATTTAATGTTATAAAAATTTAAGCCTAAATATAAAGTTGTCTATTAATTTCGATTTTATTATTTTGAATTTTGAATACAGATTTATTTCTAATTTTCGATCTATTTTTGTTGAAAATTATAGAATTCCTTTTGTTATGGGAGATGTTCAATTTTAATTTAAATAAGGATTCAGACACTAAATTAAGTAAAAGATTTGTATTAATTGAAAGAGACACGTAATGTTAAACCATGGGAAACCACCGCAAGACCATCTGCGAAAGCCTGAAGGTAAAAAAGATCATTATTTAAATTAAGAATGCTATTGAAGTAGGCGTTCCAGAGGATTGGTGAAATCACCGAACCCTGAGGAGCACCTTTAGTGATTAATTTAGAATAATAAGGGATACCGTCAGAGTAAGAGATTTATCTACAAGATAGGTAAAAATGAAATTTTGAAAAGTAATGAGTAGTTTAATAAGATGGAGTGTGTAAGGGAAAACTTTCCAGTTTAAATTGTCAAATGCTTCGCAGATGTCCACGGTGGTGAGAGAGACATAATGTTTGGACTTCAGTTTATACTGATGGTAACAATCAGATTATGAGTTGCGTCATCGTTGCTATGTAATTCCCTGAAATCAAATTGTAAAGGATGTAGAGCTGATCTCTGTATGATGCCAAAAGTTAAGTTTATTAATAAAAATATTTCGAGAATTTTACCAAAATTTGGGAGAAGACAAATGGGCCTGTATGAAGAACATAGTGAGGGATCTTTATATGGTGTATTGAAAAATAGAATATTTTTAATTTTGAAACATGTTGGAAAATGACAGTATTTGAAATATAGGTTAATTATTTTAAATAATAAGAAGGGATAAACTTTGTAAAGGTTTTTCCAAATATTAAAGTCGATTTTGTCAGGACCTGGGGCATAGGCGTACGCACGGGGTGTGCTGGGTGTGCTACCGCACACTCTAATGCTCAATTTTTTTTAGACTCCCCAATGGAAGGGGTAGACTCCCCAATAAAAACAAAATCGCCAACAAGAGTTCTAAAAAATAGAAAAAAAACTGCCTAATTTTTTGTTGTATCTAAAACATTTGCGATTTTGTTGTATCTAAAACATCCTATTCGAGTAAACGGCGACACTACTGAGCTGACGATTCTTTATTTCACATATGGTGATTGGGCAGTCAAGAAACGAAAGAAATAAGAATAAAGAAATAATCGTCGGACTCTCTTTAAAAAACTAAGTATCGCCGGAGGACCCCAGAAGTTCGGACATCCGTGCTGCAGAGCTGCAACAGAATAATGGTTTTCCTGTTCATTATATTGATAACAAAATTAAAAGACTTTATAATTCAAAATAACATTTAAATTTCCACTTAATAAAATTTAATAAGTAAAGTTCGCATTGCTTCCTATTCCTACTTGTAGATGGCATTATTTACACACTTCCTTCCGGTAGCCATAACAAAAATTTCAGTTTGATTTTAAAAACACACAAAGCAGTCATACATAATGTTTTAGTGCTCTGTTGTTTTTTTTCTGCACAATATGGATACAAAATTACTTGATGGGGTTGAGTGAGTTATGCTTTACTTATTTTTTATAATGTGATGTATTTTAACTTGAGTATTTAACCAAATTGTTGTAAATTCTAAAAAATTTATATAACTAACTGTATGTACTGTTGCATACTAATTAGGGTGTTATTAACATAACTTGATTTTACTATATCTTTTTTATGCATCAGTGTAATTTTATTTATAATCTTGACTTATAATTTTGACTTTTAATTGCATAATTAAAACTAAATTTGAAACATAAAAAATAAAAAAAAAACACAAAAAAAACTAAATTAATCTCTTTAGCTCACAAATTCTCCCTTAGATGTATAATATGCACATAATTTAATCACTTCAAGTCTGTTGCTGTGTACAGACACTGATAATTTTTTTTTTGTTCGAAGTTCGAGGAGAGGCGCAAAATTGTAGCTTGGCATCGGGGCGCCAATACACCTCAAGCCGACTCTGCCAGTACTCGGATCAAATAAAAAGTATCGATATACCAAAATACTTGGTATTGAAAAGAAAGTATCGATACCAAAATACTTGGTATCGAAAAGAAAGTATCGATACCATACTCATCGATGGCTACCGGACAATCCTAAATGTAGTAAATCCCAAGAGTAGGTCTTTTTTTCCCGATACCATTTTCCTTCGGTTTCGATACCTGTACTCGTATCGAATAAAAATTATCGATACCAAAATACTTGGTGTCGGAAAGAAAATATCGATATCGTACCGATTGGTATCGGACAAAAAAATAACAGATTTAGTTTTTAATTTTTTTAATGATATTTTGAGCTGTAATGTTGATAGCCGAGTTCAAACTTCGAAGAAGGAAATTGTTCTTGTACACAGAAAATATTTTCTTAGACTTACTTAGAATCAGTGTGGTACAACTCTGTCTCCATCACGGGCAGAGGCGGACTATGAAATTTTGGGGCCCGGGATAATGTCACATTTTTGGGGTCCCCTTCGTAGTATGAATCTAAAAACTGGGCGTATTTTATATGAGATATCTGCGTTTGGGGGCCTCTAATTCACTGAGGTCCCGGGCCCGTGTCCTGCACGCCGTTCCCATAATCTAGCTCTGATCACGGGTCAGATTTTTTACAGTTTTCGAGTTTTTTTAATGTATTTATACAAATTCTGTCAATATTTATTAAACAATAATTGATTATAAATATACATACTAATAAATATTGGATATTAATTACAAATTTGTAACAAAATTTAATTTTTTTTGTTTGAAAGATAAGGAGTTTGTGGGACCCCATTGGCTTGAATTATAATTTTTCCATCATTCTGTATTATTTAATAAATCAATACAAAATTCAGAATTCCTCATAATTAATTTAAAATTCACATTTCAGATACTTTCCGGATTGATAATTGGTATCAACTGTTTAGAAAACAACAAAAAGTCATGGATAAGTTCATTATTAGAACGCAGAAAGTAACAGGCAAGCTTCCTGATAATGAACACTTTGAAATGGAAAAGTCGTCACAGTCCTCGTTAGTTAAAAACTTACGTGATTCTTTTGGTGCATCAATCTCCATGACATCTCCATGACATCAACTACTAGTTTGAATGAATGCAACATTGAACAGTGCGAGAATGAAAAATTACAGCCTAATTTATTTCAGGATGTTTTGATTTCAAAATCAGCAACTACTTTCCCTGATGACCCAGCCAGCACTCCCTATTCCTAAAAACAGATTAGTTCGTCAATCACGATTGTCTACAGGTCCCTACCAGCCGGCATTAAGGATGTTTCCGAGAACTAAAATAGGAAACCAGCAGAGAAGTTTTCAAACCTATCGGTATGAAAAGTGCAAGTGGCTAGAATATAGTCCATCAGAAGACGCAGCTTTTTGTTTCTACTGTAGGTTTTTTGACAGTAAAGTCTCTACCAAAGGCCACTCAGATTCTGCATTTATTGAGAAGAGATCTAAAAATTGGCACAGAGCTATTGAATGTTTCAACACCCATCAGTTATCAAAATCCCATGAACGGAACTTTACTTCGTGGACACGTTTTAAAGAAGATAAACCCATTGATGTATTCTTAGATAAAGGAAAACAGGCATATCTATCAAAACAAGAACAACAACAGCTTCATAATCGACATATAATGGAGCGATTAATTGACATTGTTTTGTGCTTGGCAAAAGGTAGCAGACCATTCCGGGGTCACAATGAAAAGGATGACAGTTCTGAACAAGGCTTATTTTTAGATCTTGTTAAAATGCTGCAAAAGTATGATCCTGTAATGGCAAAGCATATGCAAGAATCTCCTCGAAATGCTACGTATGTAAGTAATCGCATTAAAAATGATATAATTGCTTCATTGCACAATGTTGTTCAACGAAACATTGTTCCTTCGTTATATGGAAAGTTAATCCCAGTAAGCGCTGACGATACTACTGACTGCGGGCAACATGAACAGATGTCCATTATAAGGCGGTATTTCGACGAAGGGGAAAACAGTCCAGTAGAACATTTCTTATCCATTCAAAGACTTATAAAAATTGATGCACAGTCTATTTTTGATAAGTTAAACGACGTTCTTATCACTCTTAAACTTGATTGGTCCTCGGTGTTATCTGTAAGTTTTGATGGAGCAGTCACCATGCCTGGATGCACTTTTGGTGTTCAAATGAAGTGTAAAGAAAAAAACAGTGCAATACACTATGTACATTGTTACGCGCATTGTTTAAACCTGGTTCTGGTTGCTGCATGCGCTTCAAGCAAAGGCAATAGAAGTGTTTTTGATTTTTTTGGTGTCATTCAAACTCTGTATACGTTTATGGAGGGAAGTGCTACACGACATGCAGTATTGGAAAATATATCAAACGAAGTAGGACTCCAATTGAAGACATTAAAGTCCCTTACAAACACGAGATGAGCCTGCAGAGCAGAAGCAGTCTCAGCAGTGAAACATAACTACTCTGCAATTTTACAAGCCTTTCAGGAATAATTGAAACAACTCACCTTTCCGACGTCAAGTTTAAAGCAAGGGGTCTTGTCCATGAGCTAAATTCCTTCAAGTTAATTTTTTCCTTAAACATGTTGCACCCTATTTTGCACATGTTACTGAAAGTTAGTAAATCTCTGCAAAGTCCGCGTCTGAACTTACTGCATTCACTGGAGTTAAAAATTTACGAAATTCTTTATCTGCAATGAGAGATAATCCAAACGATTTTAAACTCATTTTCGATGACACTATGGAACTTTGTGAAGAGAAATACTAATTCTTCCTCTGAAGAAGAGAAAACCGTCCATACGCATTGACGACAACATCCAAACCTAGCATCATTTCAGTACGCGAGAAGATTATGAGAGAATAACGTCGTTCTACCCAGTCCTTGATTCAATGATCTGCGGAATCGATCAGCGTTTTGAACAGGAGCCGTGTCAACTTGTCATAGCAATGGAAGAATTGTTGAATTTAAATGTTGATAGAAACAACTTGAAATTAATTTTCGACCAATTTCAAATATCTTTCGATGAGTTAGAAGCGGAAATAAGATTGCTGCGAAGTAATAATTGTCCTTTTCTGAAAGGAAGTACGACAAACATCCTCCGAGAGTGGTTGGATTGGTTTAAACTATCGAAACGTTCGTCAATGTATGGTTCAGTTTACAACTCTTTCAAGTGCTTTGCCACCTTGCCAGTTACCAGTTGTTCCTGTGAAAGAGCATTCTCAAAATTGTCTCAGGTGAAGAGTAAATCAAGAAATACAATGTCACAACAACGCTTAGATTCCCTAATGATTTTGTGCATTGAACAGGAGTTGGCTTCATCAGTTAGTTATTCCGAAGCAATCGAAGAATTCAAATATATTATACCAGGTGAACGGCGTCTTATTTTATAGCATATGCTAAGAGGCAAAACTATATTAAAGGAATTTATCCAGCAGTATGTATTGTTTCTTTTTCATTTCTCAAATTGTATATGATTTTAGTCATTTTAAAATCTCTATCTGAACCTGGAGCATTGGTCACCACATTAATTTATATATTTTCTGGAAAATCTATGCCCGTCAATGTATCCTACGGGTAACAAGAAAAGTTTGTACTATGTTGAGCTGTTAAAATTCCAGGTCATTAATTCAAATACCTTCTTTTCAAATAGCGGATCCACACATGGACTTCCATTAGCTTTTAAAGTTACTTGGCCTGCACAACCTATAAGTACTTAAAATAGCTGCTTAATAAACTATTAAGTTCTTGAATTACAGCTTCAAGAGGTGAAAGCCAAAATGTTTTTTTTTTATTTTTTTCCTAATTCATCTTGATCATGTTATTACTGGAATTTTGAAATTATACTTCATAATTCTTATTTGTGCTCGGAAATTTCTTTATTGCAACAATCTTTGACATTCTCTTTAATTTTTGCAGTTAGTCGTTGAAATTTTACGGTTATTTCATTTTGCAATCTGCGATTTTCAGTACCAAGATGTTTTAATTCATTGTGGTAGATAAATAAATCCTTTTTCAGTAAAATACTTTTACAGTAAACTTTTACAGTAAAAAAAATAGGTTATTTTTATAGTAGATACTTATATTCTTTCCAAGATACTGAATTTTCGTCATTTACTCGTCATTTCCATTGATTTAGCATCATTTTTATCTATTTGGCGAGATTTTCGTTAATTTTGTAGCATTTTAAAAAGTCGCTAAGTTGGCGACATTCCGCCAAAATCTCGCCAATCGCTATGGATGAAGAAATAAGTTATTCTTATAACAGATAAATGACTATTGGCGTTCAGATAAAAAAGTATTACTCAAAGTACCTTTTCTCATGAATGGAACGAGCTAGATCCACGACAATGATGTCAAACCGGCCAGAACCGTGAACCTGTTAGCCGTCACATGACGTTGCTCCAGCACACCATTGGGGGTCGGAATACATCGTTCTCAACGACACAACATCCATGCCTGAAGGTGGGACTCGAACCCACAACTCGACAGCCGAACGATCGCTAGGAAACGCTTACCTTGTCCGTTCGACCACCGCGTCGGCTAATTAAATGGGTTGGCCCAAGAAAATTACAATATGCTACGCGATTTCATGAGTCCAGTGATTGATAACCTATTTAAATGTAATTTTGTGTATGTCAATGTGCTACACACTATACATAATTGTACTAATAAGCTTTATGAGTATGCCATGAATAATTTGTTAATACTTATGTTAGTTTCGTGTATGAACTTGAAAAAATTAAAAAGGCATTTACAAGTCAATTTGTTGGGACCTGACCCTCCTTCTAGGCACTATACCCTCGTCTTATCAAAAAAGAATAAGAATATACCGGGCCGCGGTCTCACAAAGATTGCGAAGCTCTGGTAGAGAATACAGTGGGTGGTAATTTGTACTGTCTATTTCAATACTGCGTCTTATTTAGTGCAGTTTTCTAGAATCACATTTAATGCAATCAACCAAAACATTGTAACAAAAAAACATTTTTTTTTTAATTTATATTATAAAAATATTACCGATACATATGAACAGTAACAAAAAAAATGTTTAATTTTTAATTTTTCTCAATCTCAAACTATTAGGGGAGACAACATGTTATCCGTTTTAAACTTAACTAAGGACTATCCAAATGCATGTCGTCAAAAAAAAATTATCTATAGCCTGTCGAGCTATAACAAAAAACATATGAAATTTAGACTTGAAATGACAGAATTAGTGCCAATATAAAATCATCATTGAAATGTTATTTCGCTGAAATAGTGATTTTGAACGAGAGCATCTGTTTAAATTTACCCCATCCTCCTTTCCATATTTATTGAAAATAGACACTATGTCTATTCCCCCAGGTGAACAACAAATTAAAAAAAAATTGGGCGTATACAAATGTGGGCGTGACCATATTCCACAATTATTACATGCCCCGCCGATTCACAATTAATAAGACACCAGGTGTTTTCCTTTTGTAGTGATTTTCTTAAACATTATAGTTAATCACATATAATAATATTTTATTCTAATTTTTTTAAACTTATATCTACATTTTATTTCATTTTTAATATTGTTCCTAATTTTAAAAAGTGTGGGAAATGTGGTCGCAAAATGATATAAATCTAGTTTCTGTCAATTCGAATTCCTTTCACTTAACTTTAAAGATTAAGATAACGTTATAGCCATTTTATATCAACGTTAAATACATTTTAAAGTTTTATTTTAATCCAAATGTTTAAAGTTATTGGTTTGACTTATATTTCGCACGAAGTCAACTTACACACAATACACAATATCAATTTATAAGAGAACATGGTGTTTCAGCATATAGTTGAGCTTCGGCAATTGGTTTTAGTCATATATCCCAAATTTAGATGCTTTTTTAAATTAAATACTACATTCATTCATATTCTTTGCCTTTCCGGTGGCTGGTATATTAATAAAAAATAATGTCTTAATAATGTGTCTTAATTTTTGTACTGTTCTTTGAAAAAAAATCAATTCGGAAGTTTGCACTATGCAGCGGAAATAAAAATATCGATGGTGACTCCAGTTCGATTGAGTTGAAATACTTTAGCGTGGATAATATTTTATAAAAAAAAACTTCAGTAACATTCAATAAGTTTATTCAATTTTTTCAAACTCATTAGCTTGATTTTCAGGCTTTCAAACTCAACAAATTAATCAGAAACTGTTTATAGTCAGCATATTTAATTCTTGTCCTGATTTCATCTGGATACTCCGACCATAGACTTCATATTAAAGTATACAATTAGTTAAATAACTTGATTAGCGACATATAAATTAAACTTAGACAATAAATCCGACGAGATTTTAGAATCAAGTTAATATATATGCATGCCTGACTTCACATAAATGCGTATTTGAAAGCGTTCATGAAGATATATATATTTCCATCAAATCTGTCCAAACTTCATCAATTAATAGCCATGATTAGAATCCCCAAGTTCATTTAACTTCCTAATTTTTTAAACAAAACAAAATATAACGTGCATATGAATCGATATTTCACCAATAAGTAAGTAAATACATGAGTTGCAACAGTAGTGACATTAAAAATATTACAGCTTTACCACCCATCGGAAAATCCAGGTTAAAAAACTAAAATAACGAAATTATAAAAACCATATTTCGAAAACAAAGAGATCGATTCCGAATACAATTATATACACTTGTAGGGCTGTCAACGGGATATACATTTTTGCGTATTGTTTATAGTTAGCGCTTTTAGCTTTTGAGATATGAGCATTATAAACTTGAAAAATCGAAATTTTCAATGTTCTTCAACTTAACAAGATAATTACTCGAAAATCAAAAGAACTTTTTAAAAAAATACAGAGATGTAGAAATTGGATTTCATAATACATATTTTTGTCGCTTACTATTTCTATCTATACTTTATAGTTTCGAGGATATCTTGAGTCAACTTAAGAAAATTGAAAAAACACTTTCTTTTTGACAGCAATTTCAAAAATTAAAATATTGAAATTATTTTTATACTAGCCGAATACCTGTTGAAAATCAATGGTCTCGCAATAAGCAACTCCAGAATAATATCAATTTTTGAATAATTCGGGTTTCACTATTATTCGGCAAATCCAATATTTTGGTGTGCAGTACCCCCTAAAGAAGAAAATAATGGGAAACTTAAATTACGCACTTCTTCCTTTCAAACTATCTACCTGTAAGCCCCATTAAAGTCTATTTCATCCCGATGCATTGCTATTTTATCATTTCTCCTTTCGAACGTTTTTCAGTGAAGCAGACCCATAAATGAACATTTTTGAAAAACTCTGTTTGTCTCGGGATTTTTATCAGATGATTGGTCCATATACCAAATATCAAGTCTCTATCACATTTAGAAGGAAACGTGCCTCATTTATTCGAAAAATCGAACATAGTAGTGTGTTAGTAGTTAGTCGAACATAGTAGTGTAGAAGACCCAGACCGTCCGACTCGTCCAGGGGACTAAGAGGAACATAGTAGTGTGTAGTAGTGACATAGTCACATTTTCTGCTTTTCAAACTATCTACCCGGAGACCAAATTTGAAGCCTCCATCCTATAGCGAAGCATATTTTTTCTATCAAATCACCTTTCAAACTTTTTTTTTGTGTGTAGCACCCCTTTAATGAACATTTTTGTCAAACCGTATTCCTCTTTGGTTTTTTTATCAAATGGTTTCTCCATATACCAAATTTCAAGCTTCTATCACATTGTAAAGGAGGCGTTTTTCATTTGTCCGGCAAATAGAATACTTAGTGAGCGGCAACTCCTACAATAACAAATGTTGGAAAACTGAAATTGCACACTTCCTTCCTTTCCAACTTTTTAAACGAAACTTTTCCAACGAAATATTATTTTTCTATCATTTCACAATTTCAAATGTTTTTGTGTTTAGTACTCACCCCCTTAAATATACATTTTCTAAAAACTGAGATGATTCGCTCTTATACCAAATGTCAAGCCTCTATCACGTTTTAAAAGGTGCGTTTCAACTTATTCAGAAAATCGAACATTTTGGTGTGCGGCACATCCTAAAGTAGAAAATATTGGTAAGCTGAAGTTGTACACTTTCTTCCTTCCAAGCTATCTACCCCTACACCAAATTTGATATCTCTATCTCATCTTGAAGCATATTTTTTTATCAATTCATCTTTTATACGTTTTTCTCTGGAGCACTCCCATAAACAAACATTTTTGAAAAACTATATTCATCTTGGGTGTTTTCGTCAAATGATCAGCCCTTATACCAAATTCCAAGCCTCTATCAATTGTAAAGGAGCCTTTTCTCATTTTTTCAGTAAATCGTACATTTTGGTATGCGGCACCCTCTTAAGTAGAAAATATTGAAAATCTGAAATTGCACACTTTCTTCCTTTCGAACGATTTACCCATACATCAAATTTAAAGTATCTATCTTATCGCAAAGCATGCTTTCCTATCATTCCACATTTCGAACGTTTTCGTGTGCAGCACCCCTCTAGAGAACGTTTTCGAAATACTCGATTTTTTAAGGGGGTATTATCGAATGACCGAGTCGTGTACCAAATTGCAAGTCTATCTGTTCGGGAAGTGCCTAAAAAGGCGTGACAGACGGATAGACGAACGGACAGACAGACAGGCGGACAGACGGACACATGGCAATTAGTATATATAGATATTGAAAAATTTAACCATATTCCATACAAAATAAGAAAGTTATTTTTATTTTATCTATTAGTTTTGGAGATATAAGCTTGCAAATTGTTTACATTTTTTACAACGCTCCGATTTTCGCCATAGTTAACCAAAGCATAAATGTTATTAACATCACAAACTTGGAGCAATTATACGTATTTACTCGCCGAGTTATTGCTTATAAAATGATTGGAAATTTTCCCCTTTCACAAATCCGGGCGCAACTGAAAATGAGATTGTGAAGACGTGTTTCATGCAAAGTCTGCATGACGTATACATACGCAAATTTTTAAAACGTGATTCGCCTTACTTATACACGAATCATTTGAATTGGATTTGCTTTTTAGTAATAATGAGCAGATATAGTAATTGCAATGATAAGCTGTCTTTCGGTTTTTTAACACTTTACAACAAAGTTGAAAAGTGTTTATGACTTTGTTCATTCTGTCTGTCTGTCTGTTTGTCTGTCTGTCTGTCTGTCTGTCTGTCTGTCCGTTAGCACGATAACTGCCGTAAAAATGACTTAATCAAAACGAAATTTTAGTATGTTGTTCAGACGGTCTGTAGAACCTATGGGAATATAAATGAATAATATCACCCAATTAGTTTTGGATTGAACCCGGGTCGAAATAATGAAATTCATGGAGCCCTATGGGAACTAATTTTTCAAACATTTTTAAGCGGATTTAAAATTAACAAATTGCTTCGAGAATTTTAGGTAATATTCAAATTGTTCCATAAAATATATAAAAAAAAATTCAGCGAAATATATTCAGTAGTTTTTTTTAAGTAAAAATTAAAATAATAATTACACCTCTTATATGAAGCGATCACGTGATCATGATATGAAAAGATCACGTGACCCACTTCAAAATGATATATGGTATCCACCTCGTCTCAAAATCGTGATTTTTAAAGTTCTTTTTAATTCATATTGAGTGTTGTATCCGTCCTAAAACTACTTTATTTCTGCTTAAATTCTGTGCATCTACATACTGAAACAACGCAATGACAATATATTTGAGTTTAAATGCTCATCTAAATTAGATTATTTCTACAACTAAGCCTATTTTTCACCTATGTAAAATGTAAACAGCAAAATATATAGAATGAGTTGTATTAAAATTGCTGTATTTTTTTAACACAAAATAATTTAGTCCATGGAGTCTGCATGGCTGATATGAATGAAATATTAATTGATTTCATAAAGAGAAGGACGATTTTTTTCGATGAAGTTTCAAGCATAGAGTTTAATTTTTTGGTCTTAAACACAATGTTTAAATAAAATAAATTATTATAGTATTGTGATGAATGAAATGAATGGGAGAAAGTTATGAATTAAATCCTGTTTTTATAGAGAGATCCAGGCGTGTTATTTTTTCTATGACGTCATTTGAATTAATTTCAGTTGTTATATCCGACTTTTCCATATATAATTTCGTATTTATTATTCCATTTATCTTTAGTAAATATTATTTTTATCTTTCTAATTTAATTTTGTTTTTATTTTTTGCATTCTCTTTGAAATTAACTAAGTACAAAACACTGACTTTGAATATGATATATATGCATGAAAAAAAAAGAATAAATAAATCTTCCCTCTAATTTCCTTTCTATTTTCCTTGTCATTTTTTCTGACCTGTCTCTGCTAATCTGAACTTGATAAATACGTCCTTTCCCGCCAACCATCAAAAAGTAATAACACTAACAGAGATAGTTCTTTATTTCCTTTGTTTTTACTGTAACTAAATCGCTCTAGCGTTCATTAAGACAAGAAGACGCCAACAGTAATTTATTTTCTAAGGAGCAAATATCTCAATGTTTATTTGTATAAGAAAGGATATTTTAGGAATTCTAAAAATATTTTGTTTTCAAACGTCATTATGGCGTTAATCCAGTTATCGTCGAACAATTTCTCTAAAACTATTTGCATTCTTCCTTTTTCTGGAACGTTCCTTGAACATATATCTCTGGAAGAATAAGCAAAACTTATGACCTGAATATATTTAGCTTTCTCATAATGTACTGCTATTAGCTTATTATTCCAATAGTAGCTTATAGTTCCAATAGCGAACCGATATGAAAGAGTGGACATTTTTACGAAATTGATCCAATATTTGCTTAAAATATTCGGACAAATATTACGTCAATATTTCCAATGTAACACCAATATTGACATATTATTGTAATGAAAATGTTAGCGAATATTGGAGGCCAGTGTAACACCAATATTTGGATTACATTGGAAATATTTACAATGTAATGCCCAGATATACAATATTGGTCCAATATTAAATGCTACTAGAGATGGTATACAAGGTGTGGCGAGACCGGATTCGTGCCTTCTAACACTGATCGACCGTGCTAAGCAGCAATACTGAATAATAAGTTCGTACGAGAAGCTAGTTTATAGTCTAACCGTACAGCGTTGGGCTACGACATTGGTGATCCCGAGTTCAAACCCAAACTGAGTCCCAACAATGGTGAGCCGGACGAGAAACGAACATGCAAACTCAAAATGAGATGGCTGCACCACAAAGAGGAGCATGCGCTCCTTTCTCCTGGAGGCCAACAATTGACCAGCAGCTACCCGATCGAGCAGCTACCCGAAGCTACCCCCCAGCAGCTACCCGAAGTACAGTCTTCGCTGGTTATATGTACGTGTTATTTTGTGTATGTATGTGTTACTTATAATTTTGTGTATCTGTGCGTGGTATAGCATAAAATTCAAGAGACTTTAAGCAACAAATTTTAAAACATAATTTTTTCCGGATACGTCCAAGGATTCCGGACCTTCAAATTATAACAATGGTTTCATGTTTGGTATTCTCAATAATTTTTGACACTTTTGTTACATGCTTCCATTTCATCCCAATCACATTTATTTCATGATTTACTCCATACCCTGAGCAATAAGATATTCACATCTAAAGCTCAATTCAACTTCTTCTGATCACAAAATATATTCAATTTAAATTCTAATTTTGTCTATAATTAAGTAGCCAAATTAAGTTCTTAGCCACAAAGTAAGTTCTGTCATCGATTTGTTTGAATTAGGTTTTCGAACAGCGATAAAAAATATAAAAACGAAATAAAAATTCGTGGTCTGAAAAGCAGGAGAAACATCGAAAAGAACTGCAATTTGTTATGCTTAAAAATAGCTAATTTCTTTCAATTTAGATAAGTTAGTTAATATGTTTTTCATACAAATGTATAAGAATTGGAAGAAAAATTAAATCCTTCCAAAATTAGTATTTATATTAAAATACAGAAAAATCGCATTCTTAGACATATTTTTTGTTTATGAATAGCAGTTTTGATCTATAATACCACGCCAATTGGTAAGTTTGCTAAAATATTATGGCAAGGAACTTAAATTCCTTAAAAAGTATACAATTATATCTAAATAACAAATAGCATTTTCTTTAATTTCCCTTAACAAAATTGAGCAACATTTGACGAATTGACTCTTGTACATTAATTATTTGGCATTTCTAATTTGCATTTTTACTGTACCTATATACATAGTATAATGCATAGAGAAAGTATTGCGACAGGGTCGAAAATTAAAATTGTAATTTTCGACGGAACAACGCGTTTCAAGCATCCCTAAATTCGAATAGATCGTTTCTGAAGAAACGTCTGTGTATGTGTGTGGTTGTGTGTGTATGCGTGTGTGTGCATATGTGTGCCCGTGTGTGTACATGTGTGTGCGTGTGCGTGTGTATATGCGCGCATGTGTGTGTGTGTGTGTGTGCACGTGTGGGTGACAATACCTCACGAACGAATGGACCGTTTCAAACAAAATTTGGTTCAAAAATTACAATCCATGAGTATTGGAAGCCTATTGATTTGAGAAACAATCGAATGTTCGGAAAGTCTCCAAATTTTCTTTTGCTTGTTTTAAAAACGGAAAATTAAGCACTGTTTAAGTATTTATATGGGAAAGATAATGACCTTTTATGGATAAAAATGATTTAGAATTGTTAATCAAATCTCAAATTTTTGTACACAGTCTAAAGCAAATATATTCAATGGTGCCAAAATAGGTATGTCAAAATGTAAATTACCAAACTAACTTAATATATTTAAAAGCAGAACATCCCATACGAATAAATTAAGGATTTTGGAAAATTAGTTTTTTCTCGTAAATATTCTACAAAACTTTCACCAAAATAGATTTACAATTTTCAGAATATATCTAATCACCTTGTCATAAAAATTTCCGATAAACTTTAAATGTACTAAATAATAATTTGCGTTATTCTAGTGATAACTACCTTATTCTAAATAATAGTAAAGAATTAAAAAATATATTATCATCACTAGGTAAAATAACAGTATTTTAAACTTTTGATTTTACAGATCTAGTTAATAATATTAAGTTCTCTGTTCGTTATGATGTAATTTTAGCTTTATATAATGCTTATATTATTAATCAATCTAATCTAACTAAATTTACCAATTTCCCTAAATTTCTCCATTTTGTTCTCTTCAATAGTTATATATTTCAAGGTAATAAATTATACTTACAAATTTCAAAGGTTCCACAAGGTGGCTGTAGTAGCAGAATGTTAGGTAATCTATACTTATATCATTACGAAAACTCCTTTACATCAACAGATTATAAAAGTTACAGATATGTTGATGATCTGATATGTTTAGTATCTACTGATAATTATGTCATAGATATAAATTTCTATCCGGATAATTTGGAATTAGTGCCTAATAAAACTACTATTAGTAATAATATTAATTATTTGGATTTAAATCTAATTATAGAACTACTAATGAGATAGTTACTAATTTATATGAAAAAAAACACATTTTAAATTCAGTATTAATTAAATATTACCATTTAATTCCTGTAACTCGTTTCAATTGTTTAGAAATATTATACTTAATCAACTTTTTAGAATTTATAAATTATCAGATAAAAAATATCATGCTTTGCACATTAATAACCTAAAAATTAAAAGTAAATTATATGAATATCCAGCATATTTAGTAAATGGTATAGTTAGTAAGTTTCGATTAGCCTAAAATTCTTAAAAATCTCTCCTTAGTATCTTATTTTAGCCATACATCTATATTCTCTTGAATATTCATTACAATGTATTTTCATCCTTTTATTTTGCAGCTTTTACTGTAGAATATCACATTTTACTGTTACTTATTACTCACAATCAGCAACAGTAGATCTCTACTTTAAACTTTAGCGAATGGCAACATTGGTCTTGTCATTTATTGCTCATCATGGTTGTACATTTGAGGTGTATTTTCAGGTATTTATGTTTCCAATCTATTTTTTCAATCGTTTTGCTTGTCGTCTAAATAACACGAGTTTATAGATAAAATCTATCTCGTGTTTCAAAAACAAGCATTTTTGTGTTCATTTAGAATAAATATTTAGACTTGAAAAATAATTTTTTCGAAGTGAACAATTCTTAAGCCTAGAGCTCTTCCACATGCAAGCTTCAGTGCTTGGTAATTTTTGTATTCCTATTTTCGATTCCACACCTTTGATATTTTTTGAATATCTTTAGCTTGTTGACACCAGTAATATGCATTTTAATTTCCTCATTATGGTTGAATTTCAGTTTCATTTCTTTGTATTTTGTAGGCAAATTTTAAGTTAGTGTATTATGAGTTACTACTCCTATTCTATCATTGGATTTTCAATTTTAATATATATATATATATATATATATATATATATATATATATATATATATATATATATATATATATATATATATATATATATATATATATATATATATATATATATATATATATATATATATATATATATATATATATATATATATATATATATATATATATATATATATATATATATATATATATATATATATATATATATATATATATATATATACTCTGTAACAAAAAAATCGACGCACCAAGAAGGAGTTGTCCGATTGTAATGAAATTACGTATGCAAACACATTTTGAACGAATATACAAATGACTAAAATTTGATGTCCAGTGAATAAATAGTGGGAGATCCAGCGCATCGGAACTGCGCATTCAGAAGGTGCGTATGGTCTGGGGTGCTATCTCCTTTGATAGTCATTTCTGGCACACTGACAGCACAGCAGTACGTAGACAACATTCTACGACCAGTTGTGTTACAGTTCCTTTTGCGACCCGCCTGGACATACTTTTCAACAAGATAATGCCTGGCCTCACATGGCACGTATTGCTATGAATTGTCTTCAAACTTGCTCAAAACTTTCTTGACCAGCTAGGTCTCCTAATATCTCTCCCACAGAGAATATTTGGGACGTTATGGGAAGGCGATTGCAACCATCTCGGAATGTTGACAATTTAGCCCGAAAATTGGAGACAATTTGGCAAGACCTTTTGCAGGGCACCATCCGTGAACTTTATCAGTCTATGTCACGGCGGGTGACATCTTCCATCCAGATCAGAGGTGGACCAACGCCTTATTGACTTCATCCCTTTGTATACTGTTAAGCTCTAAATCATTAAATTGTTCTGAAATTTTTATCGTTTCTTTTCTATGTATGTTCTTCCAATCTTATCACAATCGGACAACTCCTTCTTGGTGCGTCGATTTTTTGTTAAAGCGTATATATATATATATTGGGTTCCAGGTATATACGGTCAAGCTCTAAGCCCGAGATTGTTGATTGGGACCCTATAAGCCCGAGTTGTTGAGTGGATTCCAGGTATATACCAAATCAACAACTCGTCTGATATGAAGGTACAGAGATTGTTAGCCGCCGTTCCACTGGAGTATAGACCTCCTGGTCTCTATGCGGTCGCCTATTCCGTAGAGTTCTCGCACTATCCCGGTGCCGCCTACCTTGCGAATCAGATCAGGTAGGTTAGGTTTTGCTTGCTAAGTGAGTGGGTAGTGAAAAACAAAAAACACGAATCGTACAAAAGTTACTTCACATCTGTCCAATGATTTTTGTGATAGAAAGTATGGAAAAATGTTCGAACAGTTGATTTATTTTCTAGGATTCTAAAAGATTTTCAAAAGTCGATTATTGATCCTGTATGCCCAAAACATGTAATCCATTGACGTAATATCTTCCGAAGCCCAATCGCCAATACTAATGGTACTAACCACAAGTGTGAAACCAGCCGTGAAACCATTTATATCACATCGGCAAGGAACCATTTACGAGCAAGATAATGCTTTCCCACATACAGTTCGCTTTTGTGGAAGGAAATGTCTCTGTGGTGTTGTCTCTGCAGAAATGCCTCTGTGGTGCTGAATTGTTGCTTTTGCCAGCTAGGTCATCGGATACGTCCCCAACAAAGCATATTTAACACATCTTTGGGACGTCATTACTGCCATCATAATATCAGGGATCTGAAGCAGCTGTTGCAGAATGCTTGTCATAGTCTGGAATAGGATAACATAAAGATTTCTTTTGACATCATATTTGACATAAGGATTAAGTATATCACATGTATCGTCACAATAAAGGGCTTTACTACTTACTAATATGAAATAGCTGTGATGAAACTGCTCTAAATTATGAAAAGTACAGTGGATTCTCATGGTAGTCATTTCTTAGCCTCTTTATCTAAATTGCATTGACTAAATTTCATTGCAATAAGACACTTTTATTTCCAATTGGACACTATTTTATTTCCAATAGAACAACTGCAATAAGACACTATTACTTCCAAAAGCACACTTGCAATAAGATACTTTTACTTCCAATATGACACTTGCAATAAGACACTTTTACTTCCAATAGGACACTTGCAATAAAACATTTTCACTTCCAATAGGACACTTGCAATAAGAGACTTTTACTTCGAATAGGACGCTTGCAATAAGACACTTTTACTTCCAATAGGACACTTGCAATAAAGCACTTTTACTTCCACTACCACACTTGCAATAAGACAATTTTACTTCCAATAGGACACTTGCAATAAGACACTTTTACTTCCAATCGGACACTTGTAATAAAGCACTTTTATTGCCAAATACTGTATATATATACTCCGTTTTATAGAAAAAATAAATTATAAATTTAAAATATACTTATTGAAACGTGTTCAGATGCTTTCTTTGTTAGAAAGAATAATGAAATAAATTAGAACTCTACACAACATTTCCATATTCTGAAATAAAACCAAAAAAAAAATTCATTCTTATTCATTTTCATTTAAATTAAGTCTTTAACTACATAGTACTTACTGCTATCGATTTACTTTAATTAGTTTTTAGGAAGGTGATAAATAAAGCAAAAATGCATTAAAATACGTGTTCAGGAAAGCGGAAGGGGTGAACAGAGAAAACACAGCAATTAGTTTTTTTTCTCTATAAGAAATTCGAATTCTTTAATTTAAAGGGGATTTATTTTAGATTTCGTTCACCTGAATGTTTTTGGAGATTATTATTAAAATATCGACAGCTACTAAAATATCGACAGAAAGAAATGTTGTAAATATGGAATCAATTCGAATTTTTTTTTTTTCTCGTATATATTGTAGTGGCCAATATTGGGTTGATTTTATAAATGGCATAAATTTCAATAATCATACATAAGTATGAATTGTAGTGTACACCCTGTGAAAATTTTACAGAGCTATGTTTTAACTTGGAATTTCAGTCTTGAGACATGTTCTCCATAAAGTCATCTACATAAACTTTCGAAAAATTTACAAAATTCTTCTCTTACACTAACCAAAAGCTATATTCCCCTACACTTCTTAATAATTTCACATGATCCCTGCTTGGGCGAAGTAGCCCAGTGATTAGCGCTCGGGAATTGCACTCGGTAGGCCCGGATTCGATTCCCCTTTGCTGTCAAAACTGCCGCCATGTTCACGCGGAGAACGATCACGTTAAGCATGTGGATCCGTAAGTCCTTCCAAGAGGTTGGTGGTAGCGAAAGAAGAGTATGGTCCCTGTGGATGTATCCCCCACTGGGTTCTGGTCAAAATTGGGTGGCTTGTCCCACTGTTCAAACAGTTACCTCACACATTTCTGGTAGGTCAGACGGTCTGGGTCTCAACAACAACATGATTACTGCGAATTCCTTCGTCATCACTTTTGACAGCCTCACTCTCGACTCCCAGTGCGCATACAGAGCTGAAACTCGGCAGACAGTATCATCTCGCAAAAAATTTTGATCACGTCATTGCATTATGTCGTTACATCATTTACGCACGTCATGAATGTGTTTCAGAACAAAATATGTTGGATATTTAAATAATTTGATGGTAATTATTAGCTTAATAATAAGCATGACATGCAATTTTTATCTGATAATCTATAAATTCTGAAAAGTTGATTAAGAATAATATTTCTAAACAATTCAATCGAGTTTCAGGAATTAAATGGTAATATTTTATTAATGTTAAAGTTAAAATAGTCTTTTTTATCATATAAATTAGTAACTATCCTATTACTAGGTTCGATAATAAGATTTAAATCTAAAACATTAATGTTATTATTAATGGTGGCTTCATTAGGAATTAGTTCCAAATTATCCGGATAAAAATCTATATCTATGGCACAGTTGTCTGTAAAACGAAACAAATCAGATCATTAACATATCCGTAAATTTTATACTCCGTTGAAGTAAAAGATCTTTCATAATGATGAGGGTATAAATTAGTTAATGTACTGCTACTACAGCCACCTTGTGGAACTCCTGAGACTTGTAAGTATAATTTATTACCTTGAAATATAAAATTATTGTAAAGAACAAAGTGAAGAAGTTTAGGAAAATTGGTAAATATAGCATGAGTAGTAGAATGATTAGTAATATAAGCATTATATATATATATATATATATATATATATATATGTCACTACTTTTTCTGGTAGTTTGTAGTGTAACGCGCTACTTTTAAAAATAAGTAGTGTAGCGAGTAGCGCGATGCAATAAATCACTAGTTTGTATCGAGTTTTGACGCTACTTTTAACAATACTTCAGTAAATAAACAAGGTGCCATTCTACGTATCATGTGATCACCTTTTCTTCATTTTCAAAATTAATCATTTTCATTCATTTTCATTCATCAAAAATCATCATTTTCATTCATTTTCATCCCTCAAAATTCATCATTTTCATTCATTTTCATTTTCATTCATTTTCGTTCATTTTCATTTTCATTCATTTTCATTCATCAAAATTCACCATTTTCATTATTTTTATTTTCATTCATTTCCATTTTCATTCATTGTCCTGCCACTGATGAAGGACAATGAATGAAAATGGAAATGAATCAATGACAAGACCTTAAAATCAAAGACAATGAATCCTTCATCAGTGGCTTTGCCACTGATGAAGGATACATTGTCTTTGATTTGAAAATTTATACTTTTATTTTTTACTGTTTTCAAAAGTGAGTAAAAGCGTAAAGATTAGTAAGTTCATCAGTCAATTTTAATTATTCTGAATAAGTATGTTATATTACTACAGTATACCCCTATCCTCAACTTTTTGTGAAAATTGAAAGGGTGGCAAAATTCATCTTATAAAAGGAGTTATGTAGTGACTATACTTTAAAAGTTGTTTGTATTCACTACTTTTTAAAAACGTATAGTTTCTGTAGTTGTAGTTGTAGATCACTACAATAATAAAGAGATTTTCCAATCAATATATATATATATATATATATATATATATATATATATATATATATATATATATATATATATATATATATATATATATATATATATATACCCGAAACCCAATCAACAACGCACCTGATATGGAGGTACAGAGAGTGTCAGCCGCCGTTTCACGGGAGTACAGGCCACTTACATCGCGAATCAGATCAGGTAGGTTATGTTTCGTCTGTAAACGGATGGATAGTGAAAAATAAAAAAACATAAATCGTACAAAAGTTACTTAACATCTGTCCAATGATTTTTGTGATAGAATGCATGGGATAATATACTCGAACAAACACGGATATCAGATTTAAAACAGTTGTTTTTTTCTAGAATTCTAAGAGATTTAAAGTAGTCAATTATTGCTCTTGTATGCCCAAAACATGTAAGTCATTGACGTAATATCATCCGAAACCCAATCGTCAATACTAATGATACTAGCCACAAGTATGAAACCAGCCGTGATGCCATATATATCACATCGGCAAGGAACCATTTACGAGCAAGATAATGCTTGCCCACATACAGCTCGCCTCTTGCAGGAATGCCTCTGTGGTGTTGAATTGTTGCTTTTGCCAGCTATGTCATCGGACATGTCCCCAACAAAGCATATTTAACACATCTTGGGGATGTCATTACAGCCATCATAATATCAGGGATCTGAAGCAGCTATTTCAGAATGCTTGTTATAGTCTAGAATACGATGCCATAAAGGTTACGTTTGACTTCATATTTGACATACGGGTTAAGTATATCACATGCATCGCGACAATAAAGGGCTTTACTACTGACTAATATGCAACAGCTGTGATGAAACTGCTCTATAAGAAATACAGTGAATTTCACATTGTAGTCATTTCTTAGTTGCCTTATCTAAATTGCATTGACTAAATTTCATTGCAATAAGACACTTTTGCTTCCAATAGGACACTTACAATAACACACTTTTACTTCCAATAGGACACTTGCACTAAGACATTTTTACTTCCTGTAGGACACTTCCAGTAAGACACTTTTACTTCAAATAGGACACTTGCAATAAGAGACATTTACTTCGAATGGGACGCTTGCAATAAGACACTTTTACTTCCAATAGGACACTTGCAATAAGACACTTTTATTTCCAATAGGGCACTTGCAATAAGACAATTTTTCTTCCATTAGGACACTTGTAATCAGACACTTTTATTGTCGAATACTGTATATATATACTCAGTATTATATACAAAAATAAATTATAAATTTAAAATATACTTATTGAAACGTGTTCAGATGCTTTCTTTGTTGTTACAAAGAATAATGAAATAAATTAGAACTCTACACAACATTTCCATATTCTGAAATAAAACCAAAAAAAAAATTTCATTCTTATTCATTTTCATTTAAATTAAGTCTTTAACTACATAGTACTTACTGCTATCGATTTACTTTAATTAGTTTTTAGGATGGTGATAAATAAAGCAAAAATGCATTAAAATACGTGTTCAGGAAAGCGGAAGGGGTGAACAGAGAAAACACAGCAATTAGTTTTTTTTCTCTATAAAAATTTTCGAATTCTTTAATTTAAAGGGGATTTATTTTAGATTTCGTTCATCTGAATGTTTTTGGACATTATTATTCTGATTGCTACTAAAATATCGACAGAAAGAAATGTTGTAAGTATGGAATCAATTCCAAATATATCTTTTCTCGTGTATATTGTAATATGCAATATTGGTTTTATCTCATAAATGGCATGAATTTCTTTCAATAATCATACATACGTATTAATTGTAGAGTACACTCTGAGAATATTTTACACCGCTATGTTTAAACTTGGGATTTCAACCTTGAGACATGTTCTCCATAAAGTGAACTACATCAACTTTTGCTAAAATTTACAAAATTCTTCTCTTACACTAACCAAAAGCTATTTTCCCTACACTTCTTAATAACTTCACATGATCATTGCTTGGGCGCGGTAGCCCAGTGGTTAGAGCGCAGGGATTGCACTCGGTAGGCCCGGGTACGATTCCCTTCGATGCCAAAACTGCCGCCGTGCTCACGCGGAGTTCTATCATGTTAAACAGGTGGGTCCGTAAGTCCTTCCGAGAGGTTGGTGGTAGGGGAAGAGGGATACGGTCCCTGTGAATGCCTCCCCCACTGGGTTCTGATCTAAATTGGGTGTCTCGTCCCGCTGTCCAAACAGCTACTTTACACTTTTTATGATCCGGCCGCCCAATTTGCTGCTCTCAGTCTTCGGATGAGTTGGTCGGCCTGGGCTTTCGACACCTTTTCTGGTAGGTCGGATGGTCTGGGTCTCAACAACAACATGATTACTGCTTGTTCCTTCGTCATCACTTTTGACAGCCTCACTCTCGACTTCCAGTGCGCATATAGAGCTGAAACTCGGCAGACAGTTTCATCTCGCAAAAAATTTTGATCACGTCATTGCGTTACGTCGTTACATAATTTACGCACGTCATGAATATGTTTCAGCAGATTGATTCCATTTTCCTTGCGAATTGCGTGTCGGTGTCTTCAGATGAAATGTTCTCCTGATTCTAATGCGTTGATTTATGTATAATACTACGTAGGTTTGTACGAAAATTACGTAAACACTAAAGACAAAAAATCAAAAAATAAATTTGGATAATAAACACCCACGGCATAGATCCCGAAAGATAATCCGCCGAGTCACAAATCCCAGTCACCGACGGGTCTGGTAACTAGACACAAAGTCACAGTTCTACCCCACCACCTAGAAGAGTCTGCTTCATGAAGGCCCGGAAACACCTATGGACAATCCACCGATTAATGTTATTCCCTTAGAAGAGGTGAGTCAGTGGTTACAGAGTTAACGCCCAATACGCCAAGGCGCCCTTCCCCATAGTGAAAAGGGTTCCAGAGAAAAGTAAATTCTAGCCATCCCCCCCCCATAAAACTTGTATAATAAAAATATAGCGCATTGAGCATAAAGATGGACTCTTAGAGATTCGCGAATCTCCAGCATTTATCTACTTTCAATATGATACTAACGGCCCTTAGGTGTTGATGCAAAAATACTCATCTTACATTCTGAATGTGTGAAAAAGGTTAGAAACTTTTCTAAATGTTTAATGAATGATGTTAAAATAACGTTAGAAATATTTAATGCTGGAATGTTGCAAAGAATTTCCTTTGAAACTACAAAACTGATAATTGAAAAGAACTTTAGTGCAGAACATGATTTCATGTTACGGAAAACGTGGATGTGATATGTCTTTAAGACACATATTTTGCACTCTCATCTCGACTTCTTTCCTAATAATTGAGTTTCAGTATGTGATGAACGTTGAGAACGTTTCCATAAAGGTATCTTAAGTATGTGAAAATAAATGTTACCAAGGGCAATAAAACCCAGTGATGTTAGAAAGTTCCTGTTGGAATATCACAGAAAAACACCTGGAATTTATACTAAAAGAGAGTAAAGAAGCGGTATACATACGACTGATAATAAACTAACAGTGGTACATTGTGATTTGTATCCTTAAATACAACGGCTTTATTTTAATGGTCAGAAAATATACTTACAATGATTATGTTGCATGATTACATTACATTATGTGCACATAGTATATATTATTAAAATTTATATATCGCTGAAATCTCATATAAGCCTTTATTTTTATGATTAATTTCGAACTCAGTACGTCCAAATTATTGAGAAATAACTTCATTTGTTTCTGAGGCAAACAACAACTTACAATTTGTAGGCCAGTGTAATAAGCAACCAGAGGAACATTTAGCTATAATTCTTGCACCCCCGAAACGTAAATTTCCTAAAAATACGAAATTTCATTTTTGTATACAGCTGCCTAAACGAACATATGTCATCTGGTAAAACTTGCGATAGCTTAATTAGGCCGAAAGAATTTCACTCGATACTTATTGATCAAACATTCGTAGATACATTCCAATTATTGTCATTAGTTGTTGTTAGCTTGATTGCAAGGAACTACCAACAAATAAATCGTTCGAAATTAAATTGTAGCAAATAGGTCTTCCTTGAAGATCTTCCTGCTTGGTAGATGTATCCTAAATTTACTTTCAGTAAATATTCAGACTTGCAATTCAGGTAAAAATAAATATTCAGCCTTGTACTTCAGTTAAAATGGAATAAATCAAGAATTCTTCAATTACCGATATCTCAGCAAATGTTGCTTTAAAAGGTAAATTTTAGCCTTAAAGTCAAGCTCAAATTTGATTAATTGAATATTTTATTGGAAGGCCGTATATAAAACATAAATGGGCCCTATGATCACACATTTCTTTAACAGTCCTACTAATACTAATACTCCTATGACCAACCGTTGATTTTTTATTATTTTTGGACATCCATCGTAAAACACACGGTATAATGAAATCAATCACTAAAATATTATCTTTTGTCTTTTGTGAATTTTATTACATGAATTTGCTGCTATTTCAATGCATCCGCCGATATTCAATATTTTCCTGTTCCTAAAAATTTATCGTCTCCACTTATACTTATTTTCCATTTAAATCTCAAGAGATTATAATCTAAGAATAGTACAATGTTTTCAAAAATATCTAACATTCTGAGCTTAAAGAATCGTTCTAGAACGTAAAAGGAAAGAACCAAAGACTGAAAAATCAAGAAGCAACTAAACCAGGATTTGTGGCGCCAAAATTTAACCCCTTTTCCAATCCGTAGCCATATATCTTGGTTAACATATTCCCTGCTTGGCAGAAAGCCAAATACATCCATACTGAAAGGGAAACATATTTTCTTCAAGCCTAATGGCAGTTCTCTTTATGTTTTAAAATTATTAACTTGAACTCTCTTTTAGTGCAAAGTTTTATTTTTGCTCAGAGATTTTCATTAACGTTTCGAGATATATTTCAAAATTATATTCTAAAAAAATTACGCAACTACTGTTATATGTTGTTTAATATTCTTATTTCTTAATATATAGGGTTCCTGGTAAAGTTCTTAAGCCCACCAATAACTTTGTAAAGAAAAGTTCACAAATGTACATGTTGGGAAGGCACTAATGTTGCAGACACTGATATCCATGGACCGGTTTCGCGTTTATGAAACACTCGTCAGCTTGGAATAACCTATATCTGCAATGGCAGAAAGAAACTTGCTATAAGACACAGTTTTAGCGAACTTCTACAGGAACTGAAAATTTCAGTCTTTATGCGTAGCTGGCATGAAATTGGTTTACAATTAACTCAACCCCCCCGAAGCTGCAAACGCAAACTGCATTAATACAAAATCCGCATATAAAGTTACACTTTTTGCGAACTTCTATGGAAACTGGCAATTTCATTCCACGTGGCTGGCATAAAATGAACTTTGAATTTACAATGTTTATGAACTTATTACCTTTGCAGAGTCATGTGACCTCAGCCAAATATTATAAACGAATTTTGCTTCGGCCACGTGGAAGGACTAAAATTGGCAATTTATATAGAACTTCGAAAAATTGTGGCTTATAGCAAGTTTCTTGTTGTCATTGAAGATATCGGTTATTCCAAACTTGCGAGCGCATAAGCCAGAAACCGGTCCATGGATATTGGTATCTGCGATGAGAATGTTGTCTTAATATTGGGAACGCCCCTTATAGGCAGGTTTTGTGTTTAGTTACCAGTTAGGTCTATCTACTAACGAAGAACTCAGCCTCCATAACGAATAAGTTAAAAAGCCGAGTTAACAAATTCTGTAACAAAGTGAGATAGCAGAAAAAAAATCCAACAACCAGTTGCAGAGCGTTGTCTAATTAGCAGGAAAAAAACCCACCAGAAATGTTTGAAATGCGCGCATAGAAGGCAATAAATACTTGTCAAAAAGTCGCTTAATCAAGGACTGTAACAGAATGTCACTTTCAATACTTGTCAAAGTACTATTTTTTAACGAATTCAAAAAAGCATTGTTGCTGACGGATGCATTTTGAATAGGCTCTACATTAGATTCTTGTGCATATGAGTATTGTTTATTTTAGCATTCCTGAATAGAACAATAATGCATCAATAACTCTAATGTCTGATGAGTAAAAAAAAATGAGTTTTGTAACAGATTTAATGTATACTCGTATACATTAATTACGCTCTACAGCTTTGTGACTGGCTTTTATTTGTCTATCCCGCTTTGCTGTCAAGTGCGTTGTAGCAACTTTTTTTTAATTTCCCACTAGGGGTACTGCATTTATCTTTATATTGTCGGACATGGTCATTTTATGACACTCTGCTTTTTATCTTGACTTCTAAAAGTTTGGTTTTTTCGTGCAAGTCATTCCTGCTTTTAAGAGGTAGATACTTGTCACTTGAATTTATTAGTTCATTTTCTTAACGCATTCTTCATTTTTTAGCTTAATTTTTACAATATTGGTTGCTTTTATAATTATTTTCAACACTATAAAAATATTGGTTTTGCATTATCACTGGAACCATGCAGCTAAGGAAAGGATTATGTATATGAGTGATACATGAGTGATATGTCCATGAAATGACGCATGAGATGAAATTCCTAGTATATTATACTTTAACCATTGACTTGACAAACATTTCTTCTTGATTAGGTGATGGTGAGGGGAGGGGTTGTATGCAAACGGGATTTTGTATTGTTTGGGGAAAAATTAGAAAATATATGTGTTGGTGTACACTTTTGCTTCACATTACTATATAGCCTCAAATTATATATAGTTTTAATTCGCAAAAAGAAACATTTGAGACCATCAATATTTATCGAGGGTATTTTATGAGTCTCAGACAGCTCGTTATAACTGGAACTTAATTTATCCATTTTCATTGAGATATCTCTTTAAGTTAATATATTCTTTATTATTTTGAGCGTAAAGATCAAAAATATTACCAGTACCCTAGTCTTTTTTTTTCATTCACTACTTAAGATTTATTGTATTTTTATTTTTCAATATGAAATCATTTTGGAGTTACAGTCGACCAAATGAAAATCCAAAATTCGCTCGTTACTCTATCTCCTCAGACAAATCAAAAGTATTAGCAGATTCAAAATAATGTCCACGATAAATAAATATACATCTAATTTCCATAAAGTGTCGTATTCATGTTTAGTTTCTCGTTATTTCCGAAAATTCAAATGGCAAGAACCATTTTTTATGTCATCATGAGATTTTTCCTATGGATATTATGCTGCATATAAATGCCTGTACAATTCCGACCATATGCGAGAGATACACAAAAAAAGCCATTCGGGATCCATCTCCATCTTTAAGATAGTAAGATTAAGGTCACGCATACCAACTCTGCAGTTATATCTTTTCTAAAATAGCGTATAAAATTATCTTCACATATACAAAAACACTGATTTCTTAACAATTGCTAATTATAGACTTTTTGGAGGTGATACATAGCATCATAAGACATAATCCAGACTGAATAGATTTTGAGTGCATGTGAAAAAAACCCAATAATGAAGCGATTTCACCCTCTCCATAATGTGGTTATTTATACTTTGGGGCAGTATATTCCACTCCTGCAGCAACGCGAAATACAAGTCATTGCGATCTCTAGGAGGAGGATTTCGTCGAACAACAGCTCCTCAAAGGGCGTACCATAAATTCTCACTCGGATTCAAATCAGGAGATTTGACTGGCCAGATTATTCTCTCAATGTCTTCGATTTCAAGAATTTCATTCATCAGGTTTGTTGAATGTGGACGCGCGTTATCAAACATAAAAAGAAAGTCAGATCCATGCGGATCTCTAAAAAATCTTAAATAAAGCTCTAAGACTTTACCTTGATATCTCTGGTCAGACACATATCCTCTGTTAAACACGTTCAGGGGAGTACGTCAATCGATCATCGTCTCCTATACCATCATATCTGAACCGCCGTAACGGCCATATTCCCTAGTGTTGGTGGAAATATTTCGAGTTCCTGGCTCCCTCCAGATGTAAACTCGTTTATAATCACTGGTTAATCTAAACATCGACTCGTCACTGAAGAGAACACAAGTCCATTGGTGTTGACTTCAGCTAGGATGTCTTCTGCATCAATTCAGGCGAGCCGTCAGATGTGAGGTCAGATGTGAGGACACACCAATGGCTTTCTGGCATAAAAGCATTTCTCATTAAGCCTTCTATATACAGTTTGTCGCAATACTAAACTTGCAATGCCGTTTGCTAGCTCTAAACGCATCTATTTAGTTGTCTACTACCTGTTGCGACAGGCAGTTATAGAGAGATACCGATTTTGACAAGCAGTTATTATTTTTCAACAACTTTGTCCATGCTTCCTAGTAACAGTTTCACAGTCTTGAAATTGTTTCCAGACGGCAGAGATTGTCTGTTGTGAAGCATTCAACCATCTTGTCATTTCCACCAACGTCTGACCAGCATCTAAACAGCCGACAGTTTGCTAATACGATTCTTCCATGTGATAAAACTGACTTCTAAGCCATAAAACTGACTGGTCTGAGTCGACAAACGCTAAAATCAAATCCTGAATAGTTAAAGTTCGCAGGGAAACATATTTTGTGCGCCGCGCTTGAATCATCTGTTTTGGCGTTGCGCCATTATTTGCAAACCAGCCAGAATTTGATAACATTGGATTGGATAATTATAATTAGGTTTGCCTTTTGATCACTTTCCTTAAAAATAAATATTTGGTCGGGTATTTGATGAAATACCATCATTTTATGTGCATAATCGTTTTTTGGACATCGGTATATTCTTTGATATGACACATTATTTACAAAGCATCTTATCAGAAAATTTGTGCTGTTCAGAGCCCATGAATTATAGAATCAGTGTAAATAGCATTCTCAACTATCAATGTGTTAAATTTGATTAATTGAATATTTTATTGGCAGGCCGTATTAAAAACATAAATTGGCGCTATGACCACACATTTCTTTAACAATCCTACTAATACTAATACTCCTATGACCAACCGTTGATTTTTTATTCTTTTTGGGCACCCATCGTAAAACACACGGTATAATGAAATCAATCACTAAAATATTATCTTTTGTCTTTTGTGAATTTTATTACATGAATTTGCTGCTATTTCAATGCATCCGCCGATATTGAATATTTTCCTGTTCCTAAAAATTTCTCGTCTCCAGTTAAACTTATTTTCCATTTAAATCTCAAGAGATTATAATCTAAGAATAGTAAAATGTTTTCAAAAAATCTAACATTATGAGCTTAAAGAACTGTTCTAGAACGGAAAAGGAAGGAACCAAAGACTGAAAAATCATGAAGCAACTGAACCAGGATTTGTGGCGCCAAAATTTAACACCTTTTCCAATCCGTAGTCATATATTTTGGTTAACATATTCCCGGCTTGGCAGATAGCCAAATACATCCGTACTGAAAGGGGAACATATTTTTTTCAAGCCTAATGGCACTTCTCTCTGTGCTTTAAAATTATTAACTTGAACTCTGTTTGCAAAGGAAGGAACCAGTTTGCAAAGTTTTATTTTTCAGAGATTTTCATTAACGTTTCGAGATATCTTTGAAATTGCTATTCTAAAAAAATTACGCAACTCCTTATATGTGTTCTTTAAAATTCTTGTTTCTTCATATACACGGTTCCTAGGAAAATTTCTTAAGCTCACCAATAACTTTGTTAAGAAAAGTCCACGAGTGTACACGTTAGGAAGGCACTACTATTGCAGACACTGATATCCATGGACCGGTTTCGCGCTTATTAATCACTCGTCAGCTTGGAATAACTTATATCTGCAATGGCAGAAAGAATCTTGCTATAAGACACAGTTTTTGCGAACTTCTACAGGAACTGAAAATTTCTGTCTTTCCATGTAGCCGGCATGAAATTCGTTTACAATCAGCTCAATCCCCCCGAAGCTGCAAAGGCAAAGTGTATTAATACAAAATCCTCCTGTAAAGTTACAATTTTTGCGAACTTCTATGGAAACTGACAATTTCATTCCACGTATCTGGCATAAAATGAACTTTGCCTTTGCAATGTTTCTGAACTAATTACCTCTGCAGCGTCATGTGACCTGAGCCAAATATTGTAAACAAATTTTGTTTCGGCCACGTGGAAGGACTAAAATTGTTATTTTATATAGAACTTCGCAAAATTTTTTTTACAGCAAGATTTTTGTTGACATTGAAAATATGGATTTTTCCAAACTTCCGAGCGCATAAGCAAGACACCAGTCCATGGATATTGGTATCTGCAATGGGAGTGTTGTCTTAATTTCGGGAACGCCACTTATAGACGGGTTTTGAGTTTAGTTACACGTTAGGTCTATCTGCTAACGAAGATCTCAGAATCCCTAATGAATATGTTAAAAAGCCGAGATAACGAATTCTGTAACAAAGTGAGGTAGAAGAAAAAAATCCAAAAACAAGTTGTAGAGCATTTTTAATTACCAGGAAAAAAACACGAGAAATGTTTGAAACGAACGCATAGAAGGCAATAAATACTTGTCAAAAAGTCGCGTAACCAAGGATTATAACAGAATGACACTTTCAATACTTGTCAAAGTATTATTTTTTAACGAATTCAAAAATGCATTGTTGCTGACGGATGTATTTTGAACAGACTGTGCATTAGATTCTTGTGCATATGAGTGTTGTCTATTTTAGCATTCCTGAATAGAACAATAATGCATCAACAACTCTATTGCCTCCAATAAATGGGTTCTGTAGCAAATTTAATGTATATTCTTATTCATAAATTACGCTCTACAGCTTTGTGACTGGATTTTTATGTCTATCTCGTTTTGTTGCCAAGTGTGTTGTATCAACTTTTTTTTAATGTTCCACTAGGGGTACTGCATTAACCTTTATATTGTCGGGCATGGTCATTTTATGTCACTCTGCTGTTTATCTTGACTTCTAAATGTTTGATTTTTTGAGCAAGTCATTTCTGCTTTTAAGACTTAGATACTTGTCACTTGAATTTATTTGTTCATTTTCTTAACGCATTCTTCATTTTTTTAGCTTAATTTTTACAATATTGGATGTTTTTAGAATTATTTTCAACATTATAAAAATATCAGTTTTGCATTATCACTGGAACCATACAGCTAAGGAAAAAAATATGTATATGAGTGACACATGAGTTATATGTGCATGGAATGACACAAGAGATGAAGTTGTTAGAATAATATACTTTAGCCATTGACTTCACAAACATTTCGTCTTCAGTGGGTGTATTGAATGTTGTATGCCAACGAGATTTTGTGTTCTTTGGGGAGGAATTAGAAAATATAAAGGTTGGAACACACTTTTGCTTCACATTACTTTCATAACCTCGAATTATATGAAGTTTTACTTTACAAAAGAAACATAGAGACCATCAATATTAAACGAGGATATTTTATGAGTCCCAGACAGCTTGTTTTAACAGGGACTTACTTTATCCATTTTCCTGATATGTCTTTTAAGTTAACATATTCTTTAATATTTTGAACGTAAAGGCTCAAAATATTATCAGTATCCTAATCTTTTTTTCATTCACTACTTGCGATTTATTGTATTTTCTGTTTGTTATTTTTTTAATATGAAATAATTTTGGAGTTACAGTCGGCCAAATAAAAATCTAGCCCCCCCAAATAAATACCGGCCAAATAAAAGTCTATCCCTCTTTATTCTAGCTCCTCAAATGTATCAAAGTATTAGCAGCCTCAAAATAATGTCTACGATAAATAAATGTACATCTAATTTGGATTGAGGGTCGTATTCATGTTAGATTTCACGTTATCTCCTAAAACTCAAATGGCAAGAACAATTTTTATATCATCGTGAGATTTTGCATGTTGATATTACGCTGCACATAAATATGTGTGCAATTTCGACCATAAATGCGGGAGATACAAAAAAATAATTCGGGATCCATCTCCATGTTTAAGATAGTAATATGAAGGTCACGCATACTCACTCTGCAGTTATATCGTTTCGAAAATAGTGTATAAAATTAACTTCACATACGCAAACACACTGATTTCTTAACAATTGTTAATTATGGACTTTTGGGGGGTGATACATAGCATCATAACACATAATTACAAACTGAATAGAATATGAGTGCAAGTGATAAAAAACCAATAATTAAGCGATTTTATTTTCTCCATAATGTGGTTATTTAAAGTATGGGGGCAGAATGTTCCACTCCTGCAGCAATGTGGAATTCAAGTCATTGCGATCTCTAGGAGGAGAATTTCGCCGAACAATAGTTTTTATGATGGCTTTCCCATATGTTCTCAATCGGGTTCAAATTAGGAGATTTGGCTGGCTAGATCATTCGCTCAATGTCTTCGATTTCAAGAAATTCATTCATCTGGTTTGTTGGATGTGGACTCGCGTTATCAAACATAGAAAGAAAGTCAGATCTATATGGACCTCTAAAAGTCTTAAATAAAGCTCTTTATCTTGATATCTCTGGTCAGACATATATCATCTGTTTAGCACGTTCAGGGAAGTACGTCCATCGATCAACGCTTTCCATACCATCTGAACCGCCTTAACGGCCATATTCCCTAATGTTGGTGGAAATATTTCGAGTTAATGGTCCATATGTACAGTCGTTCATAATCACTGGTTAACCTAAACATCGACACTGTAGAGATGGTCAGTGAAACACATACCATTGACTTTCTATAATAAAAGCATTTCTCATTAAGCCTTATGTATACAGTTTGTCGCGATACTACAGTTGCAATGCCGTTTGCAAGCTCTAAACGCATCTATTTAGTAGTCGACTACCTGTTGAGACAGACAGTTATAGACAGATACCTGTCTTGAGCAGCAGTAATTATTTTTCAACAACCTTGTCCATGCTTCCTAGTAACCGTTTCAGTCTTGAAGTTGTTTCCAGAGGGCAGAGATTGCCTGTCGCGAAGCATTCTGCCATCTTCCCATTTTCATCAACGTCTGGCCAGCGTCTAATTGGCCGACTGCTTGCTACCTCGTTTCTTCCATACGATACTTATAAGCCATAAAACTGACTGCTCTGTGTCGATAAACACTGAAATCAAATCTAGAATTATAAAAGTTCGCAGAGAAAGATATCTCGTGCGCCACGACTGAATCACCTTAAATGGTCTTGCGCCATTATTTGCAAAGTAGCCAGAATTTGATCAAATTGGATTGGATAATTATAATTAGGTTTGCTTTTTGATCATTTTGCTTAAAAAATAAATAATTGAATGGTCGGGTATTTGATGGAACATCATCATTTTATGTACACTAGCTTCCAAAAGTTAAGCGAAGACGGTTTAATCAACAAAAATGGAAAAGTAAAGCTTTCATTAACTCAAATTTGTACACGAAGGTAGCCAGTGTGTTTATGCCTTCAAGAAAACAAGAATTATGTACAAAGATGAAAAAAGTATTTACTTTTCGTAAATTATATGATGATGTCACATTTGGGTCATTAACAAAATGGTGTTTCAAGGCAAACAAACAAAATAAAAATTTTTATCGTATGAATATGGTATGTGACCACCGCGGATCTTCACACAAATTTTACGACGATTTTTGATGCTTTCAATGAGGTGATCAACCATCGCAGATGCGAGCAATGGTCATTCCTTCAATAGGGCAGTTTCCAACTCTCTGAGACTGGCTTGAGAGGGTAAACTTACAGAGACAGGTATTGGTTAACGACGTTAGCTCGATGGGGATGGGCATTATCGTACATAAGGAGGAAATCAGGACCAAGTGCTACAGTGTAGAGAATCGCAATGGGATCTTGGACTTCATCTCGATACCGCGCAGCCGTCAAAGAACCGCATTTAAAGATGTGCAGCTCTGTGCATTGAAATTCCAGCCCACTCCATGACGCTGCCATCTCTGAATGCGTGATGTTCAATTATATTCTTGGCCTGATTGCGTGTGTCTCGTCCTCTCTATACCCTTAGAAGCTTATCATCTGATTCCAGGGCAAATCTGAACTCGTCCGTAAACAGGACGTTGCACCAATCTGAGACAGTCCAATCGACAAGTTGACGACACAACTTTAATCTTGCTCCTCTGGTTTGGACGTTTAGTGGAACACAAAAACGTGGTACTCGGGTGTACAATCCTTTCACGTGGAGTCTTCGCTGCACAGTACTGGCAGATATTGTCTTACCATATGCCGCTGCAACCATGGTTGTAACAATAGTGGAGGTCGATCGTCGATTCCGCTTAGCTACTATAGCAATATACCGATCATCAGAGGGTGGTGGTAACTCTTGGACGAACGGACACAGATCTCCGAACAACTGTTTGTTTTGTTTGGAATTGTTTCCATAATCGATAAATTACCGAATGATCAATGCCAAAGAAAATAGCGACATCTTTGATTGACTGTCCTGCTTCAATGTGTCCGACAGCACGACAGCGCTCATTATCTGTCATTCGTCGAGTTTCAGCCATAGAAATACGAATATCATCAAAAATAATCCTACAAAAATTATAAACATATCGTATCAGCGTTTAAATTGACCCCCTCAAACCCTTCAGAATGCTAGAGTCTTCAACGACTGCCTAATTAGCATATATCCCGACAGTCAGTTGTGATTGGCTGTAACTTAGATATTTGCATACTGCCATCTACATCCGCAGAGATTTTCAGCCACTCTAATTCAAATACGCTTTCGAAAAATGAAAATGTGTATTCCGTGCTTAAGTTTTGGAAGTCAGTGTATATAAATGGTTTTTGGAAATAAGTATATTCTTTTATATGATGCATTATTTACAAACATCTTATCAAAAAACTTATGCAGTTCAGAACCCATGAATTTTAGAATCAGCGTGAATAGCATTTTCAACTATCAATGTAATGTGTTAATATTAAATGAGGTTTACTAATCTAAAAAATTAGGGCTCTCTTGGCCCATCAATGAGGCTTCTACATCAAGTTAGGAGAAAATCATTGGCTTTTTATTCAAATCGAACAAAAATGTATTTCCCATTTCTACTTAGCTTCGTTTCATTAGGGAATTTATAACGGTTTTTTTTAAGTAACCATGGAATGGATGACTTAAAGCAAACAGTTAATTTGTCTTGAGCTTACGCCAGCTTCATAAAAGCTGATAATTTGTCCCAATGCTTTGTCAAATTGACGCAGAATTATAGTTTCACTTTAGTTTCATAGGAACACTAACGTTTTTTGAAATTGATTACCTTATTATAGCTACCAAATGTAAAATTTATACAACAAATTTCTTCACATTCATCATTATGCGTTCTAAACGCTATTTAGCAGGTCGAAAGTAATTAAAAGATTATATTGTTAAATCTACATTTTCGATTAGATAACCCAAATCTATTTTGCAATTCACCGTACAGAGTTTCAAGTATAGATATCTAGTCTTTGTCTACATATTCATTTTGCTCATTCCTTACATTTAATAAATATATATTATATTAATTTCCCTATAATGCATAGCAATGTATAGGGAAAGTATTGGAATCATATCAAAAATCGCAATTCGAGTTTTCGATGGATCTACACGTTTTAGGACCTCTAAAATATGAAAAACATATTTTTAGCGTGACGTCTGTGTGCGTGTCTGTATGTGTGTGTGCCTGTCTGTGAAACGTATCTATCCCCTTTAACTCAAAATTTAATGGACCGAATGCCTTAAAATTTAGTAGGTAAGTCCCTTGTGGGTGATCCTGAAGCTGATTATATTCTGGTACAATCCGGGATAAAAGAACCTACTATTTTTATTAAATGGCCCGCAAAAATTAACTGTATCTACTCTAAGTAAAAAACTAATTGACCAAATTTCACAAAATATTGTAGATAGGTCACGTGTGAATTATCCTGGTGCTGAGTAGATTTTGGTACGATTCGAAAAAATATAGCCTGTCTCTTTTTTTCATCATCAAAGAAATCGTCAAAATCTAAAATAAAAGACTACATATGATCAAAATATCAATTAAATGCTTCTTTTATACATAATGTTTGGCGATAAAAAGAATAAGACTAACTCCATTACACTAGGACTAGCCGTTCTCGAGATATTTTAGTTTCGTATTTTCGCTACGCCACTTCTGAAAATTAGTACAGTTACCAAATGAGAACGAAAATGCAATTAAAAGTGCAAATTCAGGGTAATTTAATAAAATTATGGGTGTCATTTCGTGTAATTAATCTCAATTTAATGAGTTATTGAAGAAATAAAGAGAATGTGAATGTGAGTCTGCAGGGAAAGTCATGTGCTGCCCGCATCAGATTTTTTGTTTACTTTGCTATTTCACGATTTATTGCTATTCATTGCTACTGACGATTTATTGCTGACTGCTGGATGAAATTCGAAATTACATGCTTCATGAACAGAAACTAGTGCTAAACTATAACATTTTTACTTTCCCTGCAAAACATGGAAAGGGTATGGGGAATGGTATAGGGAAAGTATTGGAATCCTGTCGAAAATCGCAACTCGAATTTTCGACGGATCTACACGTTTCGAGACGTCTAGAATTGGAAGAAAACAATTTTTAGCGTGATGTCTGTGTGTGTCTGTCTGTCTGTGCAATGTATGTATCCATTCTAACTCAAAAACTAATGAACCGAATTTCGTAAAATTTGGTAGATGACCCTTGGGTGTGACCCTGGTGCTGATTACACAAAACGATTACAATTCGGAAAAAAAGATCCCGCCTGTTTTTGGGAAATGGCCCGCAAAAATCTCATATATTCACTCTAGCTGAAATATAAATTGACCAAATTTCACGGAATTTGATAGATCAGTTACTTGTGGGATACTCTGGTGCTGATTGGATTTTGGTACAATTCGGAAAAGAACAACCTGCTATTTTTTACGAAATGTCCAGCTCAAATCGACAAAATCTAGAAAAAAAAACTAAGTAGTGTATTTTCAAATGTATCAATTAAATTCTTGTTTTATACGCAATTTTTGACGAGGAAAAGTGTTATTTTGTGTTAATTTAATGAATTATAAAAGAAATGAAAGAAGACGACTATGAGTCTGCAGGGAAAATCATGTGCTAGCCACATCAGATTTTTATATTTGTGCTCGTAATTTAACAAAAATAATTTTTTGCAAACAAATTCAAATTTTCAAGTCTGCGGAAAAGGATTATAGAGTCCTAGATATTTTGTTTAACAATCGGTGATATAATGGCTTCTGCCTCCCTCTCACTGATGGTATAGGGTAGGTATAGGGGTGGTATAGGGATGGTATAGGGGAAATGGACCAGGACTTTCTCTGTCTCTGCCTTATGACAGGCAACTCAACACTTGTCTAACCCGGCTAGCCAGTGGACACTTGAAAGGCCTGTTGTATTCTGGAGGCCAAAAAACTTTTCCCATTTGCACTAAGTGCCGGCAAGTCCAGGCTTCGACAGAACATATTTTGGACTGTCTCGGGCTGGACAGGGAGGACATTTATGGTTCTCCCCTTTTGGTATCGGATTTTATTAAAGTCAACGGTTTTACTGATCTGATCTGACTCCGTCAGACCAGATGGGAGATTAGCAACAACAACACAATCGGTGATATTGATTTACGTGATAGACAACTTTTGACAACAAATGCTAAACTATAACCTATATCTGTATATTTTTGCTTAAAATTAAAAAAAAAAATTGCCTGTGCGAAAAAGTGCAAACTTTCAAGTCCTTTGCGGTAAATGAGGAAAAATTTTGTGAAGTTGATCTAATCAATAAACAACTTTTGGCACCTAGTGCTAAGCCGTGGGTGAAAAAAGATTGTTTTGCTCCACAGTAGTGTAAATAGGAGGATCCTGACTCACACGGTGCTATACTTTAACATGGGGAATAGTCGGGTGCTATACTTCCCATGTTAAAACATAGGTGCACCGGGTGGAGAGAGGGCGGAGCTTCATCTTGTCACGTGCGTCCTTGCTTTAGCATTTGAAAGAATATTGAAAATCTGAAGGCGCCATCTATGGGTCTTTTTTTAAAGTTCTGAATGTGAAAGGGTATATTTCCGTTTGGACATCTCAGGAATCGAACCCGTGACCAGTACTAGCTCGCTCTGGCCATTATGCTATCGTGAGATGATGAGAATTGAACAATGGGGCATGCGTTTTATATTATTAAGGAATGAGTGATGAAATTTGAAGGGAGCAACAGATTTATTCAATGTTTTGAGAATTCGAATGTAGATATGAGAGAGAGTTATTAGAAGGAACCATATTTTGTAAAAATGATGTACGAAGGTCTTTCGTGTCATAGCAATGCAGGACGATAAAATAGTGTATGTATTCAAAGGTGATAACGCAGTTCTAACATTAAATATCGTACATTGTAAGTTTGAGGGAAAAATAAAGTCTCTTAGGTTCAATAATATTATTTAATTATTTGTTCATATGGTTTGGGTAAACACAGCACATGTATTCATATACATATGTAAATACATATATCTCTTCAGAGCAGATTTTTCAAAATAAGATCCACACATTTCAGTGGTGTCTATGGAAATATGAGGTTTCAATCGAATCCATACGCCGAAAGTAAACGTTGCAACACATTAAAAATAAAATTAAAACATATATTTTTTCCTTTTTGAATCGAGTGCACATTTACAATTAAGTATTAATCTCATTTTAACTCTAACTTGTTTAGTTAATATTCATGCTAGTTAAAAAAATTTGAACTACTTTGTTAAATACAACACAATCTTGTATACCCCATTTCCCATATATTTGCAAAGAAATCACTACCAACATTTTTCTTAGCTAAAAAATAGTCGAAACGGGTTCAGCAGATTCTGAAACGTGGCATTAAAATATCGCATGGCACACTCAATCATTCTGAAAATAGTGGAATTGTATTCGCGAAGTGCTAAGCCGTAGTGTATAAAATCCCCATGGTATACGCAATCACTTTAAAAATAGTCGAATCGTATTTGCTATGAACAGATTGAGTGGGGCTACGCAGTGGTTACCTTGAAAGGGTCTTGATATTAAACATTTTCCCATTTTAAAATAACCACAAAGTATTTCATTCTTCGGTAAGGGCAGATTAAGTGGACCAAAGCAGCAAGTAGATTGTAGGGGTGTCGGCAGTTCGCAATTTAAAAATATCTACTAAGTATTGCATTCTTTGATGATTCAATGCACCTATTACTTTTAACTACTTCGTTAAATATAACAAAGTCTTGTATTTTCCATTTTCTATATATTTTAAATAAAATCACTATCAACACATTTCTTAGCTAAAAAAATAGTCGGAACGGTTTCCGCAGGTTCTGAAACGTGGCATTAAAATATCACATAGCACACACAGTCATTCTGAAAATAATGAGATTGTATTCGGTAGATACACAAAACGAGGTGTTAAAATCCCGTAAATCCACTTAACACACACAATTTTTGTGTTCTCTGATCGTTCATAACAGTAATTTTCATTTTCTTTAATAGATTCATTTTAAACATTCATTAAAACGAGTAAGGTAACAAAATTAATTAACATCATTAACACGACCTTACCATGTACACATGTTTGTATGAGTTAATCGAAGTTAAAATTTCTCATGATATACAAAACTAACATCTATTTAAAAATAGTCGAATCGTATTCAGTAGATTTTAAAACGCATTGTTAAAATCTCGCAATCCATTCACACATACACTGTTTGAATTCTCTGAACATTCATTCAGTAAACCAGTTAGCATAAAAAAATTATTAACTACAAAAATTAATAACTATTCGTGCATACACGCTTGTGCATATCGAAAATTCATTAAGAATTCAATTAACTCACACGCACCTAAAAAAAATACATCATTTTTACAAAATATGGTTCCATCTAATAACTCTCTCTTGTATCTACATTCGAATTCTCAAAACATTGAATAAGTCTGTTGCTTCCTTCAAATTCCATCACTCATTCCGTCATAATACAAAACGCATACCCCAATGTTCAATTCTCATCATTTCATGATAGCAAAACGGTCAGAGCGAGCTAGTACAGGTCAAGGGTTCGATTCTCGAGAACTCCAAACGGAAATATATCCTTTTACATTCAGAACTTAAAAAAAGGCCTATAGATGGCGCCATCATAATTTCAATATTCTTTCAAATGCCAAAGCAAGGTCCACGTGGAAAGCTGAAGCTCCGCCCTCTCTCCACCCGCTGCACCTATGTTTTAACATGGGGCAGTATAGCAGCTAAATATTCCCCATGTTAAGTATAGCGCCAGGTGAGTCAGGATCCCCAAATTTACACTCTACTCCACTCTAATGTGCGTATTTTTCATTCTATTACACTGAGCAGTCCGGCAGGAAAAACATTGGCATCTTGAAACAATTCTGTAAGTCATTGTTCTAAATTTTATCTTTAATTGAAACATAATGCAAAACGAATAGTGTGAAAACTCGCTTATGATTCGAGTTATTCAAAATAAAAAAACACTGGGGCTGTCGGAGGACACACACTATATGGATATTTAAAGATATTTACAAACTATGTTGAACTGTGGCAAATTACATTGCTAAAACTCAAAAACATGTTTTCAGACATTTGGAAGAATCACATGAAAATGTTTTACACATATTGCAATTATGCTGCTTCCTTCATTCAGTGCAGCTTTCTTGATAGTAAAAGGAGTATAAATAAAAGAACTTAACAATTACGTCAAATCAATTTTATATATAATATATACTTATAAAATATTATTGGAGCCTATAAACCGTATTTCAAAATGTTAAACTTCTAATTTTTCACAAGTTCCTATTCTAAAGCAACAAAATAACGTTATCCGATGTTATCCATTTTGGAATTAGCTAAGGCAGCCCAAATGGCTGCCGTCAAAAAAAATTTTACTAATGTCTTGGTTATAAATAAAATAAAATGAACATTTAGACACTAATATGGCAGAATTAGTGTTAATATGGAATCGACATCGTAAAGTTATTTCAACAATTGTGCCCCAAAAGAATTGACGCTTAATGTGGAAAATGAGAATGGTCACATATGGACGTGGCCAAATACGCTTGATACAGTAAATGAAAAAGTTTATGACAAATATATTTTGTTGTATTTTTCATAAAAATCCAAAATTAAAGTGACAAAGTTAGTTATAAATAAAATATTGAAGTAAACAAAAAAAAAAAAAATCCCGGTTATTCTTAAGAAACCTTTTTTTTCTTTCGAATTTAATTCATGCTTTATTTTTTTGATAAATGTATTCTAAAATGTGTAATATCTCAAGAACGGTTCATACTAGCGTTTTAAAGTTTAAGCTAATCGTTTCTAAATAAAGCATTACATGATAAATGACTATTTACGTAAATTTATAGAAGGTTTTGATAATTTTTTCAAAATTTCGTTTTAAAATTTAGGGGTTTTCTGATCATTCGATTGCGTTTGAAAACATTAAGCTTCTAGCATTCACTGTTTGAAATTTTTGTTCCAAATTCCATTCGAATCGCTCCATTCGTTCGTGAGATATCTTCTCCACAGGCTCACTGACACACACGCACAGTCATCATCTCAAAAACGTTCGATTCGTATACAGGGATGCTTAAAACGTGCTCTTCGGTCGGAAAATCGAATTCGAATTTTCGATCCCATCATAATAGTTTCCTTATACATTATTTTATTTTATTCAATTTAGGTGGCAACTACAGATAAAATCCAGTTACAGTAGCCACACAAGAAATAAAAAGGACAGAACATAGGATACAAGATTTCTGTGTATATACGGATAGTAATATATGGTTATGCTGGTGTTCCATTTTCCCTATATATTGCGTTCGATCGGAAATATTTCCGAAACACTAATATTTTGCCTTTATTAGCTGAATAATGTGCGCCTATTTAAATATTGCATGGCTATATATTGCATGGCCATATATTGCATGCCTACATATTGCATGCCTTCAATGATAATAGTTAACATTTAGCCAATATTGGTTATACTGCATTACAATATTGACATTTCATTGGAAATATTTTGCTCCATGATACTCATATAGGACATTTTATGTAAACAGGAGTTTCACATGTCACAGGTGTTTTAATGAAAGTTGGTATGACTTGGGACGGATTTAGGGCACTGATTAATTTTACTATATTGTAGTTCGTATTTATCACCCATTAGCTAAAGAAACAACTTATATTTTTAACATTTAAAAATTTAGTTTTTTTATTTAATGTTATTCCTCTGTGTGTCTCAACAGCCAAATAATTAAATTACAACTTCATTTACAAGCCTCCATTTCTTAATTTTCTTTTAATTTGATGTTTTATAATAAATTAGACAATTTAAAATTAAAACAGTAATACAAAATCCGCTATGCATCAGAATAATATTGTAAATTAATTTTTTACAACAGTCCCATAGCATGTTTGGCATTCACTTGTCTTTAAATTTGAACACCACATTCTGTACATAGATGACAACACAATAAAATTAAATTATTATTCTTTTCTATTAAAGTCCATATTCATCATTTTAGGAGTTCGATTATGTGTGCAGGGAAATATTATAAAACTGAACAATTTTGGTAGTTAATAGTTTGTAGTTAATACTGAAGTATTTTTATTCCTTGTCATATTAACCTGTCTTTAATTATTCTCAGAATAAAGAAGTATATATTTTTTTAACATATATGTGTGCCTAGTTAGTATAGCAAACTGAATATCAAGTTAGGCTTACATGTAAATAAAACACATATACTCAGTAAAATCACATAATTTGTCATTCCCCTGTCGTCAATTACCTGTCTTCTTGGTAGACAAGGGAATGCCATTGGAACAGGTGAATTACTTTTAAACTAAATTTTATTTTTTAGAAGATAAAATAAATATGAAGTTAGTTCTAAATATAAGATTACAATTAAAGCAAAACAATATTTTTATTAATTATTTATATAATTTTCTTATATATATATATATAAATATGTATAGGTATATATATATATATATATATATATATATATATATATATATATATACATATGTATATACATATATATATATATATATATATATATCTATATATATATGTGTGTATATATATATAATATATATATATATATATATATATATACATATGTATATATATATATATATATATATATATATATACATATGTATATACATATATATATATATATATATATATATATATATATATGTGTATATATATATAATATATATATATATATATATATATATATATATATATATATACATATGTATATATATATATATATATATATATATGTATATATATATATAAGATTCATATGAAAAAGAGGGGAAATGACCAAATGCAAGGCATAAAATGGTAGGGGGGATGGCGACCCCTCTTTCCCGTTTAAAAGACTGCTTTTATGCCCGGGCAACACTCACGGTACCAATGCCATGCAGAAGCCATACCTCCGTAAATGTGTCAAATAAAAAACACTCGAAAAAGTGCAAAGAAAACAAATAGGAATCGACCAGGATCGCAGGGGAAAGAATGGAAATGCAGCAAATGCCCCTGTCGGTTAAGATGGAGTGCATCATATATAACAGAAGTCCACGCATGCGCTATTCGTTATTTTCAATTTCATCGTTCTATACCTCTGCCATATCCTTTGAGTAAGCATTTTCTCCCTTTTTTGTATTAAATAGGGAATTATAATAACATTTCAGGAAGCCAATTGGATAATTCCGTTTTATTGCCTCCTTCATAATATTCCTATTATGCATGATGCAATCAGACTTGAAAGTATTAATGCGTTGATTTCTTTTGAGGTGACCAATGACGACATTTCTGAAAATGTTTTTGGTCAAATTGGACCTCCAATCAATAATGCGGTTGATTTTTATATTGAAATTGTTTCTCTTGTCATATAAGACGGTATAAGTACCGTATCTATTGTCATGTTTTAGTGTGATATCTAGAATATCAACACTATCTTCCTCCTTACTTACATTCTCAATCAATTCCAGTTCTTTTGGATAAAAAGTAAAATCAAATTGGGGTGTATTCTTATATTGCCCAATAAGGACATCGTCAACGAAACGAAAATATGGCATTTCATGTAATATATGAGTGCCATTTTCAAATTTACACAAGTATAGATCGGCGAGCATTCCCCTCCCATCGGAATACCCTTAACCTGTTTAAAATAGTTGGTGCCATCAAATAAGATGTTTTCAAACAACACAATGCGAATCAAGTCCTCGTATTTTCTGAATGTAATATGCTCTTTTAAGTCATATATTTCATGTAGTTCCTTCAAAATTTCATATAGATTTTCCAGATTGATGTTGTTGAATAAATCACGGAAATCGTAACTTTTGAAACGTATATCCCTGCTGTAAAATGGAAGTCGGTTGATGACATCGTAACTATTATTTATCATTACTGTTCCTTGTTTCTTGAGTATAATCATAACATTTTTAAGTATAGTTAAAAGTTTTTCATTTGCAATTGTTAAATAGGATCCACATCCCACTGTCACCGGCCGGAACTTGACTGGATTTTTATGAAGTTTTGGTATGAGTACCAAATATGGAAAGTTAACTGCTTTAAGTTCGATACCAAATAATTTTATTTTAATATGTTTACTATGCTATATATATATATATATATATATATATATTGTGAGGCGAGATTAAGATCAGGAACAGATTTGAGATAAGATTTAACGGAGACAGTTTTATATTCTTTATTTTTTAAGGCTGTAATGTTGGACAATGGCAGCATCCGAAAGGACGCCAGTTTTTACAACACTTTGACCCGAAAGGTCAATTAGGCCATAAACCTAAGAGGCTATATATAACCAAGAGAATGGTTTAAAAGTTTAAAATGTTGACCAATATGTATGATGTTTGGTTGCATTGCCCTAAGTTAGGCCAATCAGAGTCAAAGAGGCGTTACAGACCTCAGGCAAATGTGACGGCAACCGAAAAGAGCTAAGAAAGGATATGCACAATTTCAAAGACAGATTCACAGATGAAACAACAGAATGACATAGCAACAGGTATATCCGCAGAGATACAGTATAAAAGTATTCCGCTACAAATGGCCGCAGAGATTGGAAGAGAAATTCAGCAGAATGCCATGATGATTCCGTAATAATGTTTTCCACAGAGTCCACAACAAATATCCTGATTTAGACTTCAACGAAATGAGCAAATGCAGTACGAGTTTGAAGGTATGTGCCCATTAATTAGTGTAGCATAGAACATATAGGTAATAATAACCCACTGGTCTCGCATATCGGAACTCACATGTTCAATCTCACAAGTCCTATCTCCTCCGCAATAATATAAAAAGTATTGTAATCAATTTAATAATTAAACAAATGTCGTTAAAAAATGATGTTATTTTTAAAGTTAAAAAGGTGCGATATATATATATATATATATATATATATATATATATATATATATATATATATATATATATATATATATATATATATATATATATATATATATATATATATATATATATATATATATATATACAGGGTGTATATGAACTGATGGTCAGAACTGCAAGGGGTTATAGTACTCACCAAAACAAACAACTTTCACAATACAATGTGGGGTCGGAAAGCGACCGGCGAGCCGCGAGAGGGCGCTTTCTCTGGGAGCGGATGAAACGTCGCGTCAAAATGTAGTGAAGTGAAGATGAATACAGTGAAGACGAATAATGGAAATTTATTAACAAAATGTTTAGAACAAATGCTCAAATGAACGACCACCATCTGCGAGGCAGGCGTCAAAGCTGCGACAGTGTGAATCGCGTATACACTTTGGAAGAGTCCTAGCATTTCACGAACGTTTGCAGCTGCGACGCTAATTCAGGCGACAAGGTCCTCTGGTGACTTGATGGGCGTCTCGTAATCGGCGTTTTTCAGCTGTCCGCAGAGGAAAAATTCCAGACTGGACAGATCGGGAAATCTGGGAGGCCACGCAACGGAATCACTACGGCCAATCCATCTGTTCGGAAAGGCAATGTCCAGGTAGTTCCGCACAATCCTGGTGTAATGTGCTGACGCTCCGTCGTGCTGGAACCACGTAATCCCTCGATTATCTGCTGGTACAACACGTAGTAAATCTGGCAGCACTTGCTGGAGGAAGGTGAGGTACTTCTGTCCGTCTAGGCTGTCTGGTAACAGATAGGGCTTGAAGGGTTTTTTGCACGGCCGGGAAAAGAGCGATCTGCAGTACTAGCCAGGGCAACAGGATACCCCGCCCGCCGGACGGCGAAAACCGCCGACTCCGCCATACGCCGAGCACTCCGCCATACGCCGAGCACTCCGCCATACGCCGAGCACTCCGCCCGATATATCAAGGGGACAGCAGACCAACGCCGCGTCGGGCGAGACCCACCGCCGCCAGTCCCGAGGAAGAATGCTGGCGAAGACGACGGAAATCTCCACCAGCAGACCAGAGGCCTGTCCGCAAGGGACTAACCAGTTGATACGCGCCACCGACGGAACGCCCCACCACCCACCGAGCTTTTATTATTTTCAAAGAAAAAACCGGCCGAGGTGGTTACAAAGGCTCTTGACAGGTACTTCCTCTCCATTTGGCAGGGAATTGAATAACAAATTTTGAACATGAACATCCGCTTCATTTAGCGGGAAACAAAATAACGAAGTGAACATGAAGATGATGATGAAGACGTCCAATCAACCCTTGAGTAATAAACAGTTAGTTTTTCACTCCCGTCCATTTAGGAGATATTTACATATACTTGTTAAGAAATATTTACATTATCTACATTTATTCACATTATTTACAAAATTTGGAACACACATGTTATATTTTCTGGCAGATTAAAAGCACACATAAGTATATTTTTATGTATTTACATTAATTACAGATTATTTGTAGAAGCATACATTCTTATTGTTATATTTAATTGTTCTCTAATAGGCATTTAGTCGTACCTATATTTACATTTTGGCAATATGCATTGTTTAGACGTTTACTTTCTTTTATACATATTATTTTACTTATTTTTTTTGTATTATACATTATTACACATTATTTACACATTTTATACATTTTCCAAGTTCTCTAGATGGTCAATAACCATGAGAGATATTTGTAACTGGGGTTTATTATATATATCCGTGTGGGACACGAATGAAAATATAAATAAAGGAAAACTTAACTTTATAATTAACATTAATTATTATTAATCATCTTATCTTAACACTGCCGTAAGTTCTCATATTAGTAGACTTATTATTTAAGTCGTACATTGCTAGTTGTGCCGCTATATAAAACCCTCCAATTATTTAACTTTCGTGTGAATCCTGTAAAGGAATTATTAATTATTATAATACTCATTGACTGCACCATTTAAACATTAAGAATAAAACATTTATTAACAACATAAATCTTAATTCAATTACACTATTTAATTATATTATTTCAGCGGAGGGGACATGTGTGACCAAAACGGAAAATCCTAAATATTGGTTATGACCAGATATCATTTTCAATGGGCACATGCCTTCAATTTCGGCCTTGGGCTTTGATCATATATCAAATGCTTGCATCAGTTATTTGTTGCCATAACTCTTTGGTGTGTGGCTCCCCTTCTAGTACTCTGATTGCACTCACACATTAATATATCTCCACTATTTCGGAACCTCTACGGGACACTCTACAAGTTTGAATTCACCAAATCCAGTCATCGTCTCCAAGTTATCGGCATAAGTCATAATGTCGAAGTTATCTCTCTTTGCTCTAGTCTGCTCTTAGTCAAAATCTTCATAAATGTCTTCTCTCGTTCTCGGATCACCGGTTGTGGTTCCCTCGGGGAGGGGGGTAACTCCCCCTTTTCTTACATTTGGCGCATTGAGTTTGACGTAACAATCTTCTTTTTTTATTGGTTACTCCTTTAACCAATGAAACCATTCCACATCTCGTAAGGCCCAGCTCAGCCCTTCTGTCATGGCCTCCTAAATTTATGGTCTTCTGACCTTTAGGTTCACGGGGAGATAAAACTCGGTGCCAGCCAGACTACAAGTTTTGCTCGCCGTTTTGGCCACAATAAATACGTACATAAAACTGTCTCATCAAATGTGAGATCTATTTCTGGTTTCACAGTCCGAATCCAAGTTGTAGTGTTTTATGCAATCATGAACCTCATATTTTATCAATTTTAACAATTTTAATACAGTTGTAACTGTTTTAGGAGTACGTATAACATTATACAACTCATAGAGTGATTTTGTTATTATCATAAAGAGAGGAATGTATTAATTCCAACTACATAATTTCATCGCATACATTTGTCGCAACCAGGACGCATGCTTCGATATGTTTAGTGGACGGGGAGCTAGCGACGACCCTATCAAACCATAAAGCCCGAACTTCTGCCGAGGGTTTTGAAAGATGCCAGCTTTAGGACAGTGGACAATCGAATACATAATGATCCGCATCGCCCCTCCCCCCCCCCCCCGCAGGTGCACAACGGAGTAAGTTTAATTTTAAAACGATTGAGGTAAAAAGGGAAGGGACCGTGTCCAGAAAAGAAGAATATTAAGGGATGATTTACAATTTGACGAGACAGGTTAAGTTCAGGACAGAAAGAACGGGACTGTGCGCCACCGTCCGACCAACTACTGAGAGCCCGCCATCTCTCAACCACCTTTGTCCTAACAAAGCCGGACAGAAGCGAATAAGGGGCAGTGACATCCAGCGGCTCGCCGGACTTAGCCGCTGTCTTCATGTTACTGTCTCCCTCCTCATTCCCGGCAATGACAACATGCGCTTTCACCCAATTGAGAGTGACAAGTTCCCTACAGGGTATAAGGCATTTCCTCACCCCAGCTAAGAGCGAGGAACAGTTTCTAGACGAGCACAGTGCCGCGATGGAGTAGGCGCTATCGGTATGAATGGTAGCAGAGTGACCCAATTCAAGAGGCCAACACCCGGCATAGTTAATTGCACAAAGTTCAGCTTGGAATACTGAATTGAAGTTGTTTAATGTATATCTTTTAACGTGGATCAAGTTACCGTCTTCGAATACGCAAAAGGCAAAACCCACCTCCCCGTCAATCTTCGACCCATCGGTGTAAATCTGATACCTGGCCTCGTCCGCGGTTCCCTCCAGAACCAAAACTTATTCGTCCAGTGGAGGCCCCCCCCCCTAAGGCCCGATTGTCAAACCTTGACGGGAGAGGCAGCGAGGGGTTATCAAATAAATTGGTCCTCCTCTTTCAGAAATAGAACGTTTCATGGTGAGCCTCAAGAACTGCCTGAATGGGTGGAATGACGAGGAGGGAGAATAAAGCAACGTAGGGAGATAGAGGTCCAGTAAACACCGGAGATCCTCAAAAGGAAAGGCTTGTGGCATCTGGAACGTGTAGCATCAGATGTACAGTGTTCTCCATTTTGAAGCGACGTTTCATCCACTCCAGAGAATGGAATATATATATATATATATATATATATATATATATATATATAAATATATATATATATATATAAATATATATATATATATATATATATATGTATATATATATATATATATATATATATATATATATATATATATATATATATAAATATATATATCTTCTTCTTCTTCAGTGGCCTGACAGCCCAGGATGGGCCCTTGCCTTCCGCAGTATAGAACTCCAGGCTCCCCTATCCCTGGCCAAAGACCTCCAGTTCAAAGCTTTTAAAATTTTAAAGTCCTTTTCCACACAGTCAAGCCATCTGAGTTTAGGTCTTCCTCTTTTACGGGTGCCGAATGGTCTGGCCGAAAACATCTTTTTTGTTGTACGGCTTTCGGCCATCCTGCACAGGTGACCCACCCATTTAATTCTCTGAATCGTGATGTAATTGACTATATCTGGTTCATTAAAAGACTTATAAAGTTCAGAGTTAGTTCTTCTTCTCCAGATGTTGTTACAATTTAAGCCAACAAAAATACCTCTCAAGATTTTTCTCTCAAAAACAGAAATGATATCTTTAACCTTTTCTGTCATTGCCCAAGTCTCAGCAGAGTAGGTAAGAATGGGTCTGATTAAACTTTTGTTGATTATAATCTTCGTTTTTCTGCCGATGAAGTCAGACTTTAAGTACCTTTTAAGGCCGAAAAAACATCGGTTAGCAGCTGTAACTCTACCACGAATTTCGGGCATAATGTCATTGAGAGTATTAACTTCAGATCCTAAATATCTGAAGTTGCTTACAGTTTCAAACTTGTAAACCCCAATTTCGAAATAACGACAGTCATAATTACCACAGGGCATATACTTAGTTTTAGTTTGATTAATAGTTAGATGCATTTTACTGGCTGCGGCCTCTAAAGATGTGAAGGCTTCCCTAAGTAACTCGGGAGTGCGTGCTACAATGTCAATGTCGTCAGCAAACGCAACAATCTGGTCAGACTTGTTAAAGATTGTTCCACGGGTATTGATGTTAGAGTCTTTCACAATTTTTTGGAGTGCAATATTGAAAAGCAAACAGGCCAGAATATATATATATATATATATATATATATAATATATATATGTATATATATATATATGTATATATATACATATATATATATATATATGTATATATATATACATGCATACATATATATGATTTTTTTTATTTTATGTGATTTTTTATACATTTATTTAAAAAATATGCAATATCTCGAGAACAGTTAAAGCTAGCGTTCTATAGCTTATGTCAATCGTTTTCTAACAAAAAGTTACACAGGAAATGACAATTTGCGTAACTTTATTAAAAGATTTGATTATTTTATGACTTTTTCAATATTTTACTCGATAACTTAAGGAGGATCTGAACATTCGATTGCGATTCAAAACAATGGGCTTCCAGTAATCATAGATTGTAATTTTTTTCCAAATTTTATTCCAAATCGTTCTTGAGATATCCTCTTTACAGATTTGCTGACACATACACGCACACACACACACACACATACAGAGACATCAGCTCATACACGTTTGATTATTATTCAGGGATGCTTGAAACGTATTCGTATCGAAAACTCGAATTCGAATTTTCGATCCCGTTATACTACTTTCTTTGTACATTATACTATGTACATAAGGAAAGTAAAAATGGTTGAAGAACTAATAAATCAAGAAGCATATCACCCAGATTTGTGATGTCAAAATGTAACCCCTTTTCCAATATGTTGCGATATATCATGTTTATTACATAGGATTACTGGAAGTCAACTAAGTACATACGTAAACATATTTCGTTTATGTCTAATGGCAAGTATAGCATTTAAACTTTAAATTTTATGTCTAAATTTAATTTGTCACTCTTTGATTACAACGTATAGCAATTCAAACTTTTAATGTGAATGTGTATATTGGTAATTGTATGCATAGTGGTAAAAGGGAGCAAGATTTGAATGCAATGCAACATATGGTGTATTTACAAATTAGTAAATTTTGAAGTAGGTTAGCAAGGAGTGGGGCTCAATCCGACTTTCTCCTAGTAGGATCCACTTTTATATAGCTTGCTATTTTTTTATACAAATTTTGCAACGGGAATTTTTGAAAAACTGTATTGTTGTTCATAATGATCACAATTATAGCATGTTCCCCTTCATTTTAAACGGCATTAAAAATATTTCGATTGATACAATGTTTGTTAATGTAACCTTCAGGGGGGGCTTTTTTTCACCACAGTTATTGAAGCTAGTAAGTTTCGTGACCATTTAGCCATAAATAACCTCTTTTAAGCACAATTACATCAAATTTCGTCTTATTCTGCCATGTTAAGAAAATATAAAATTTCGAATAAAATTTTGTATCAATATCCAATTTTTTCGTCAACAAACTCGGATATAAAGTTTTGTGAAAATCCATTAATATTTCTGACAGTTATCGTGTACACAAAAAATACACCACAGACAGACAGACGGACATCAATCTAAAAATAATCCATACAACACCATACGCGATTTTGATGTCTAAAACATATATTGACATCAAAATCGCGAAATCGAAAATTTCCGTTATAACAATACATTCTTTATATTATATTCTATATAGCATGAGAAAGTAAAAGTCTAATTAAAATGTTGGAAAGAGGCCTTCAAGGTGTGCTTTAGTTCAGATATAGATGCGACTGTGTGTAAAGCATCATATCTGTAAGATCGGTAGACATCGCGAAGCATTGCGGACAAATAAATAGATTATAGGACATATATACATATATATATATATATATATATATATATACATATATATACATATATATGTATATATATGTATATATATATGTATATATATATGTATGTATATATACACATATATATATATACATATATATATATATATATATATATATATATATATATATATATATATATATATATATATATATATATATATATATATATATATATATGTATGCATATATATATTTATATATATACATATAGATTCAATATTATTTTCCTTATATACATATAATGCATTGGAAAGTATTGTGACGAGGTCGAAAATTCGAATTCGAGTTTTCGACGGGAGAGCACGTTTCAAGCATCTCTGATCACGAGTCAAACACTTTTGAGGTGATGTCTGTGTGTGTGTGTATATATGAAAGTATGAGTGTGTGTGTGTCAGTGAGTCTGTGGAGACGATATATCACGAATGAATGGAGCGATTCGAATGAAATTTGGTACAAAAATTACAATCCGTGAATACTGGAAGCCTGTTTTTAAACGCAATCGAATCTTCAGAACCCCCTTAAATTTTCGGGTGAAATTTTGAAAAATCATCAAAAAATCAAAATCTTTAATAAAGTTACGCAAATAGGCATTTATGTAACTTTTCCTTAGAAAACGATTGACATAAACTTTAGAAAGCTAGCATGAACCGTTCTCGAGATATTGCCCATTTTTCAAATAAATTTATCAAAAAATCCTATATATAAAAAAAAATATATTAATCGTTGAGACACATGTTCACTTTTCATATGTAATATCATGCGATAAATTAGGTGACATTATTTTCGTAGATCTAGCTCGTTCCATTCATGAGAAAAGATACTTTGAGTAATACTTTCGTATTTGAACGCCAATAGTCATTTATCTGTTATAAAAATAACTTATTTCTTCGTCCATAACACTTGGCGAGATTTTGGTGAAATAATTTGGTGGAATGTCGCCAATTTGGCGACTTTTTGAAATGTTGCTACATTAACGAAAAATCCACTAAATGGATAAAAATGACGATGAATCAATGAAAATGATGACTCATTAATGAAAATCCAATATCTTGGAAAGAATGCAAATATCTACTATAAAAATAATCTATTTTTTTACTGTAAAAGTAGCAAATTCATTGCATTACATTAGGAAAGTCATGTGGTGCTTACATCAGATTTTTTTACTGTAAAAGTAGTAAATTCTTTGCGTTATATAAGGAAAGTCATGTGTTGCCCACATCAGATTTTTTAATATAGATTACAATGAGATGTCACATCTTAGCTGTATATTGTTTTCTTCATGCCGAAAGACAGCAAATCTCATAAAATGTGTCGGATAGTTTTGCTATATTTTATTACTGCATTTTATAAATTAACAATATCTAAGTAAGGTGTTCCTTATTTGGGTGTAGTCAAAAACGGATCTCGCCAATCAGAATAGTGAAGAACTAAAATTGTACATTATATCTATCCATAAAGTCTAATGATTTCTTACTACATAAATGCAGTTTAGCTGCTTTATGGCCGTATCCTTCCTGAAAAGAGGCAATAATTACAAAATCGATCAAATACAAGTGATATAACGTCTAATTACAGAAAGTGACATTGTGTAGAAAGACTATACCATAACGCAAAATATTGTACACACAAAATGTCATAAGAATTCGAGCATTTCGAAAACACGAAATGATCGTATTAACGCAGGATTTTACGTTCCGATCAATTTATATTAATGTTAATCTATATAAATAAAACTGAAAATATGTCTGTCTGTATGTGTGTATGTCTGTGTGTTTGTTTCATCATCACAGGAGAACGGCTGCACCGGATTTCATGAAATTTTGTGGGTTGCAGTGAAATAGCCCTACTTAAAATTGAGTCCATGTTTCGAATTTTTACGATAGAGATTTGTCGAGAAATTAATAAAACACCCACAATAAAAACTTCCGCAGAGTTAATATTATATGGATGATATATTTTCCGCCAATTTATTTGAAGAAAATGATATCATGTCGTTTAGCAATTGTTTTAATTCCAATGTGTTTATGCGAAAGATGATTTTTAATAAATATTTCCCGATATAAATAGTAAAGAAATGTACATAAAATGAATTTTGTCGAAATTGCATTTCTGACTAGAATATATCCATTACAGCCTTCGGGTTTAAATATTGAGATAATTAATGATATTTAAAAAAAAATATGTAATCTTTTTTATATTGGCACATACTTTTTAACTGTATATATTGTAATACGGGTATAGCTTTTACTAATGCAGAGATATATCCTCTAATGTACGCGTATATAATTATATCTTCCCATACAATTTTAACGCTTTGGCATATATTAACATAATTTCATATTTTTGGTAAATTTGTTTACAAACGGCACCAAGATGTTTTATTCTTCAGATCTGCCTATGAAGATAATTTTTTATAGCAAGAACAGAGGTTCTTGCACTTCCTTTTTGAAGTATTAATTTAAATATTTTAATAGCATGTTTTGAATAACACTGTCATTTAGAATACTATATGAATTTGCATATGACTGTGAATTATAGATTTCTTTATAATGTAGTACATTCCGTACGAAGAACGGTTACACTTTTAGTAATCGCACAATCTTCTTATACCTCTAGTAGTCCATAAATTCCAACTTCTAAAAATAATTATTAATACAAAAGGAGCTGCTTGTATCCCTCTCTTTATATGATCTAATTAAAATCACCAAATCAACATTAAGTTTGTAGAATTGCAGATTTTTCTTTTTTCTATAACGCTACTTTCGTTCTCAATGTACTTCTTTAAAACAAATGTGTTAACTTACATTATTTTTACTCTCCATAATTATTCTTTTCGACGTAAATTCATTTTCATTTAAAGCCCGCAAAGAAATCTGACTTAAAACTGTCCTTTGCTTTCATAAGCATGCAATATTCTGAGCATTAAGAATCGTTTTTAAACTTAAAAGGGAAGAAGAGAAAAACCAAGAAGCAAGTAAACCAGGATTTGTGGCGCCAAAATTTAACCCCTTTTCCAATCTTCAACCATACATCTTGGTTTATATTCACTGTCTGGCAGATAGCCAAGTACACGTGTACTGGAAGAGGAACATATTTGCTTCATACATAATGACAGGCCTAAGCTTTGAAATTATTACCTAAACTTAAACTTCCTTTTTATACCTCATGGTTTGAATTTATTTTATTTTATGAAATAGATGCGTTTCAAAAATGTTATAGATAAATAGGACAATGTATAATTTAGTACTTTAAATTATCACCTTAAATTTAGGAAATTTTAGAGACATTTGACTTGAGCTTCAAATTTATAGTACAATGTAAAGCTATTTGGGGTTTTTTAAAACAAGTCAAAACATCTGTGTTGATATATGAATATAATTTTTCTTTTGGTAAAACAATTTATTCTTGGAGAAGAAATGCATTACCAATACATTTTAAGCGCAATCGAAAAACACAAGAATCACCATACCATACGGCTGCAGAGTATAAGGGCCATGGTATACGTACGTTCGTCTTCATCCGTGTAGCCAAAGTTGTGTGCTGGAGATAAATTAATGCTTATCACACTAAACCGTCCGACTCTAAATCATCTTCCGTCCTCGAATTCAGACCACCACACTTCTTCCAGGACGCAACGGGGAGAGGACGGTCTGCAGTACACAGCTGCATATTATGAATACCACACACATCGGTCATTTCGACTTTTCATGTAGATAGTCATAATTTCTTGTGAATAAAAAAGATGGAGTTAGACATAGAACGCCTAATTTTATATATTTCGAAGCGTCCTGAACTGTTGAACATGAACTATGATGAAAGTGGCTCATTCAGAATCTATTTAAATTGTATATATTTTAGAATGAATTTTAAGCAACGAAGTATTATTGTAAATAGTTCAAGGATATTTTTATTTTCTCATACTGCTATAAAGTATTATTTCTTCGGAAATTTATGAATTCTAGATTTCACTGTATGTGCATGTTTTAAGACCTCCTGATCATACTTTTAACACTTTTGAAAAAATGTGCGTACGAATAAAGTAAAGATATTTTCTTTTTTTTTAGTCTGAAAATAATTGAATATTTTTGATAATATGTAAAGCTAAACATTATGGAATATGAATGTATAAGAAAGTCGAATGGTGACTAACACTCCAGATATTTTGTTTTTGCCTGACTTTGTTAGTTCTCATGGAAATTTTGAAATAAATTGCAGAAATAAATTCCCCCTCTCTCTGCCCTTCGAAAAGCACGTCTGACACTTTGAAACGATAACAAGAGCGAAAATACGATAAAATATAGCCTTTTGACTAGCTGTTAAAAAATGAATTAAAAAAAAACGGCTAATTCATGTTTTATTTTGAATTTCATTTTTATATTTTTCAAAAATGGGTTTTAAACGATGAAATTTATTAATTATTACAAGGCCGCCAACAAGAGGAAAGAGCAAAAGAATGCACGAGGGCTCAGGACGCTTGGGTCTCAGACCACGTAGTTTATGATAGCTGATTAGTACTTTGTAAAATATAGTAGAAGGGGTTCTTGTATTTAATGCATAGATTCCTGAAAACTTATATTAGCTGCACTTTTTATATATTGTTCAGTGAAACTAGGGTCTGACCGCACTAGTTGAGACAGGCTATGTTAGTTGTCATAGCGATATTGAAATTACAGAAATTATTTTATTTTTTAAATTGCTTAATGAAGTTAATTGATTTCATGCGACATCCCATACAACAGCCTTTTTTATGATAATCTGGAAACAACCAGAAGCATCACTCTTAGAAATCAGAACAGAAGACAATTGTACTGAATGAGTTCTAAAATGTGTCCCTTAAATGTTATGGATTCACCCATGTTACGCTTTCCTGAACTCACTTAACAGTTTCGAGGCATGAACAGTTTTTGTTTATTTTTTTGTCCATAAAATTTCAATTTATTAATCTGTAGAGAAATTCATGTATTGGGCACATCAGATATTTTAATAGAGATTGTTTTTCTGCCAAAGCAAGTTACATGTATAGATCTGCTAATCATTCATACAATCTGCTTAAGTAATAATTACAGTTGTTTAAATAATTAGTAAAATGATAAATCCAATGGCACTGTAGGATTTTTTTCTGCTTAGAGCATAAAAATCTTATTTCTAATTTGTAGTGTTATTCTTACCCTATCACTAGCCGCCACTAGTTTGGTCTGTTTCTTAAAAAGTTCTAAACTTGAAATAGATGTCAATCATTTCGCGGGTGCGTAACACATTTTCGACCTACTGTGGGGACTTAATACGCTCTAAATAGGCGCTCAAGAATCATGCAAATAGGATATGCTAAATTTGCTTAAAATGAACAAAACATTGTCAATACTAAATAAAAATACTCTACGAAAAAATACTTAAAAATACCTTTGAAAGTAAAATAAAAATATTAAATACTATCTTCGAAGATTTTCATACGGTCGGAGAAATTTTCGAGGACAGTACTTATAATGGTAAAATAATAAAAGCATGTTTAAAAATACAAAGTGAAATCTGTAAAATTCAAAAAATTGAATTTTGGATTTTATCACTCTATCTTTCATGTTGCTCAATAGATGGAACACATTTCATGTGTGTTGTTGTTGTTGTTGTTGTGGCTTATCCTCCGGCTGTTTGACGAAGTCAGACAAGATCCATTAGACCATTGACCCTAAGGAACGACGGGCGATGCAGCATCAAAAATCTGGGTCAACGGGGTCATAATGAGGAGGTGAAATGCAGCTTCTGTTGATCCGGGGATCTGAGCACCGTGTAGGTGGAAGTCCGTCTTGGCTCGAGTTGGTGTTCTTTTTAGTCTGGCACCTACCCTTCGGCCTGTCCGGCTTGGGAGACCCTACCGGTAGCAAGCTACCGCCGGCATAGCCCTCAGGGTCAAAGGTACACGCAAGCCTCACCGCCCCGACAAGGCAGGAACACCGTCGATGAGGACATTTCATGTGTTCTGCCGTGGAATAAATTAGAAGGTCATTTTATCATTCTTTCTGCGTTTCCGGTATCAAAATCGACCGGCGATTTTATCATTCGGGTGCCGTTGGCTTAAGACGATAAAAATATTTCCGAAAAAGTATGTTTTCACTTTTGGGAACAGTTTAATTCATTATTCTATAAATTTACATGCAATATATGCAATAGAATAATGAATTCATTATTCATCATTGACCATCATAGAATAATCACTTCATTATTATTTCAATATGCATACCATATGCAATAATATTACTGCTGTATTAACAATTTTTACATAATTTTTTACTTTTGGAACTTATACAGCATAAACATTTTACGATTACTTAGGATGAAGATACCTCCAGAACGTCTTCGCTGGAAGGTACGCATTTACTAAAGTATTTCCAAGAACAAGGCCTATAAATGTCCACTTCACTTAGTTTCTCTGTAGAAAATGCACTGATGACTATACCCAGAATTTTGCTTTTAATGCCATTTGACTCATATCAGCGTTGAGACCAAAGAGAAAAATTTCAAAATTTATAATATAAACACCTTGATTTTTCTGTATTTTTATCTATCTATCTATCTCTGGGTAAAGCTTGACGAAATTGTGGTGTCGAAATTGGCGGAATATCGCCAACTTGGCGAGAATTTTGAAATGTTGCCAAATTTACGAAAAAGTTGCCAAATTGATAAAAATGTCGCCAAATTGATAAAAATGTAGCCAAATTGGTAAAAATGACGACTAATTGATGAAAATTTAATAATTTGGATAAAATATAAGGATCTACTATAAGAATAACCTATTTCTCTGTCTGTAATATTTGTTAAAATTCTGGCGACGAATTTTGGCGGCATTTCGGCAACTTGGCGAATCTTTTGAAATGCTGCTAAATTGACGAAAATGTCGCCAAATTGATAAAATTGACGCTAAATCAATGAAAATGGCGACTAATTGATGAAATTTCAATATCTTGGAAATAGCAAAACAAACGACTATATGAATAAGCCATTTCCCCGCTTATTTCTCCGACTGTCCGTAAAGCTTGGCGAAAAATTTGGCTGGATATCGCAAACTCGGAGACTTTTTAAAATATTGGCAAATTGACCAAAATGTCGACAAGTTGATAAAAATGTCATCATATTGATAAAAGTAGCGCTAAATGGGAGGCAATTCTTTTCAAATTTTTAATTCAGTCACATGACGGGCATACTATCTACACTGCTGACCATCCAAAATGCAACACCATGAAAGACAAGAGATATGAAAGCCGAATTTATTTGACAAAGAACATAAAGTACAAGGATGAATTGATTTAAATACAGCCCCGTTCGACTTGCGGAGCACGAAGAAATCAGTATTTTGATCAGCCGCCATGGCTGACAATAACTGCTGCTACACGCCTCGTCATTGAAAGAAAGAGACTTTGAATATGTTCTCGGGGTATGTCAGTCCATACTGCTTCCACACGTTGCCAAACTTCATCTGTCGTAGCAGCTGGTGGTGTTTGCTGGGCCAGTCGTTTGCCAATCATCGACCAGACGTGTTCAATGGGCGACAGATCTGGAGAACGGGCGGGCCAAGGGAGCAGTGGAACTTGGTGGGCACTGAAGAAATGCTGATCGATATGTGCCACGTGTGGTCTCGCATTGTCCTGTTGAAATTTGGTCGCAGGCAAGCCTTGAAGGTAAGGTAAGACAACAGGCTCCAAAACTTCAGAAATGTAGCGGTGGCTGTTGAGTGTACCGGCAATGCGTATTAGGGGGGTGCGGGAGTAAAACTCAATGCCACCCCAATGCCACCCCAAACCATAACGCCAGGTGAAGGACCAGTATGGCGATGCATAATGCAAGAGATAGGCGCACATGATTTGCATATGAGCTAAACTTCTAATCATTTGTATTTCCTATCGAGGTCCACGTATGGTGCAAATTTCGTGCTTATTGGATGCTTTCTTCATTGTGTTGCATTTTGGATGGCCAGCAGCATAGTTTTGAATAAGGGATAACGGTGCGAAGATGTAATCATAACTCTCATAATCGACTTTTAAAGTTATTGAACAATTTTACTCGAATCAGAATATTGGTTTTGGCTCATTCGATTGGCTTATTTATTGGCTCATTCGATCTGTTTTCAACTTCCAGGTTAACGAAAAAAATCTAATATTTTGAAGAATTCAAATCAGAGGAAAGTATGCAAAGGAATAATCAAAGAATAATCAAATTACTCAAAACCACTGAACTTAATTATCGAGCATTTTCACTCTAGCTAAAATTTTGGATTGTGTCTTATTCAATTCGCCTCAGATTTCCTCTGGAATTTGGTGCTGAATCCATGTCAATCATCCTCTAAGTTTTATTTATGGCAGATCCTGAAAAATAGATGTTTCAAAAAATGTTTAGTAAAGCACACAGATATTTTACCACTAATTGGCAATTAATTGTTCAGGAAAGTAGTTATAGAAACGATTAATAAAGCAAATTAACACTCAGTTGCGTAACAATACAGCATATTTTCTTTAGCCTTAACTCTCATGTATCTAAGACGTCTGATTATGTGGTTCCTGAGGAACAATTCACATATCCCCAAGTTGAAAATTGCAAATGCTTAGAAAATAATGAGGCGAGTTGTAGTGTGTTAATATTATGGCATTCCAAACTACAGGATGCTTGCCACAAAATTTGTCTTTTCGAAATGCAGAAATTAAAATATTACGGAATAGTATATATTTTAAAGATGGAAACAGTTTAGAAAAAGGTAAAAATTGAAAAATGGTAGATGGTTAGGGAGGAGGATAATTAATAAGACCTTTGTCTGTAATTTTAACGAATAAGTAGGCGTTTCACCGTAGTTATCTATCCAACGCGACTGTCAGATGGTATTTTCTCTCATAGAGGTATATAATAGTTCCTCTGTCCAAATCGACTGTCAGACGGTAGTTGCTCTGTCCTTCGCGAATGTCAAACGGTAGGTCTTCTGCTTTAGGGGACGGTTAGACGTAAAAAGAGACGGGTTTGAAATGCTACCGGAGGGTAAGACTTTAAGTGAAAACTTATCTATATATTACAAAGTCTGAGATAGCAAACGGATGTGGTTAAAATGTTTGGTGATTGTTGGAAATTATTTGTTGCATCTTACGCTTTTTCTCATGACTAAAGTTCTTTTTAAACATCACACGTAGTATCATCCCTTTTATAGAAATCTCTGTAATCACGACATTTCTACCTTATTTCTTTTATTTTAAAAACTTAGCAAAAGTCGCCAAGTGTCTCGCCAAATGGTATCAAATTCGTTAGATATACACGTACACTTACAGAATCGCATCTATTTCGAAGTTGGCAAGATAAGTTACACTGCTGAGAAAACAAGCCATACAAATACTATTAAAACCTACTGAGTAAATCCACAACGGGGGATTAAGTTGATGAATGGTGGATCAAAATGTTTCTCTCTGTAAGCATCATTAGTGCCAAAGAATGCCAGGGTGGTTGTGTGGCTTTTTGTATAAAAGGATGTCATTTTCTAAAATGAATGGATCAACCAGATTTATGAGGTGAAAATGTTGGGTATTTTAGTTTATTGTGGATGGTTAGGGGTTAATTGGTGTAGGTGAAAGTTGGTTACAAAGATATCTTGATAATATGTTTGAATTCTCAAAGTAGATTGTACAGTGTCTGATGCAAGTTTGAAGTTGAACTTCGTCTACATAATATTTAATAACTATGTATTTTCTATTTTCTTAATGTCTACATTTTAATTTCCAACTAATTTGATGGTCATATTCAGACCACTGAAGTTCTTCGCTACTCAAACAATTTTTTAAACTAAGGAGAATATATGGCCATATTACAAACAAATAATAATTCAATAGACATTAAACATTAAACATCGAAATTATAACCACGATATACTGAAAATAAAGAATCCGATCCTAAATCGAATTATATATATTTGAAAGACTTTCAGTCCTTTCAATATTATCATTGTAAGGCTATAATAATGACTCGTTTACTGTTCATAGTTAGCTTTTAAGTTTCGAAATATAAACATTGCAAACTCTAAAACGGAAAAATGTCATTTTCTTTCAACTTGATAAGACGATTACTCGAAAACTATAGAAGTTATGTGATGATAAATTATTGACTTAGAAACTGTTGACTGAACATTTATTTTTTTTTTCCTACAATTTATATGTATATTTTATAGTTTAAAAAACATTTCGAATAAAAGTAAGCAAAGTAAAAAGTAAACTTCCTCGGACAAAAACTTCTTTTTTCGAAAAAAAATACTTTAAAATATTAAAAATAAATTTGTATATTTATAAACGGTACCCTATAAAACCAGTATAAATTGTTACAATTTTTATCTATTAAGTTCAGATATATAAGCGTTTAAAGTGTTTAAATTCGCTCCGATTTCAGACGAATACCCCAACTATAAAAGTTATGTCAAAATAATTTAAATTTGCTTATATATAGAATTTATCAGTTGTACTATATAACTTAGTGTAGACATACAGTTTTAGGCATACAGTTTTTCCTTGTAGCCTTGTAGTGCAAAGTTAGGTTTGCCGCAAGTATAGATGTATTTATCTGTGATATTTGAATTGTGAAGAAAGATGGTTTTCAAGGACGTATCGTAGATAATGTTTAAAAGCTTGAGAGTACACAAAAACCTTGTCAAAACAGGTGTTTTCGTTTTAATGCAGATCCTAGTGAGCAGTGCATACTACATATACTACGTAAGCTGTTAATTAATTATTTTAAAATAATTTTAAGAAACTTAATTAGTTAAAAATAATTTTAAGTTACTGCATATTATATTTCACGCATCACATAAACATTGAATGGCAGCACTGGTTTTTAAAATTTGTTTCACTCGATTCAACGTGTACTTCTTTATCTTCCTATAAGAAGCAGTGGAGTAAAAATATAAAATTGCTTCTAATTTTTGAAAATGTTTAACTTATTTTAAAGAATTTTAGTTTTGTCAGACAAAATTGTCTTTCGTTGCTATAAATTAAATTTTATAAAAAATCACCTCGTGGATTTTGCTGCATTACGTATAGACAGACGTACAAACCGAATACAATAGGTGTGCTTTCGCATTTATATCATAAGGATACAAATAGAAATTGAGAATTTTGCATATGAGTTATAATGTAGTTACTAACTAGATTTCTTTAAAACAATATGTTTCATTTCGTGTACCATTCCTAGATAAAATTTACTGGAGTTCATCTCCACTCAATTTTCTCATACTAGAATTCATTTTTCAGATAGCTTATGTTTTCTGCCCTTATTTTGGAAATTTAACAAGAAAAAAAAATCAGAAATATGTATTGTTGGTCTAAATGATCCCAATTATAGCGTGTTGCCTTCATTTTAAAGAACTTGAAAAAATATTTCACTTGATACCAAGCTTGAGCTTGACAATGTATTCGGGGGTGAACGTGACGCCCGAGGGGGGGGGGGGGGGGGGTTAATGACATCACGAGCACAAAAATTATTTCGCGGGGTATTAAAATATATTTTAAAATCCCTTTTATATATGTTTATGTCAATTTTGTCTTATGCTGCCATGTTAAGAAAATATTAAATTTTAAATATACTTCAAAGTTTTTATTCGAATTTTAAAAATTCTACACACTTTATGTTTTTTGCTAAAAAGGCCGAAAATAAAGTTTCGTGAAAATCCATTAATATTTGCGCAGTTATCGGGTATACAAGAAATAGACTGCAGACGGATATGACTCTAAAAATAATCAAAACCTTTTCAAGAGGTCCTAAAACTTATATTGGCATGAAATTCCCGAAATCTAAATTCTCATGAAAACAATACTTTCTCTATACTTATGAGAAAGTAAATATTATCCAAGCAACTGACAAACTCAGCACAGAAGGATTATGGTGATGAATGATGAAGCAAGATGTTTTCCTTTGTTGGCATCATTAGCGCCAATGAGTAGACTTCTGAACGACGTCCTGACTTTAATATCAGCGTGTCATTTATTAATAGGTATGGATGATCTGCTTACGAAGAGAAATTTTTGTGGATTGATTGATGCTTGACGGTGAAAGATTAATTGCTATCAAACTGAAAGTAGGTTGAACTCTTTGCCCTAGAACTGTGTCATGTTTAGTGGAAGTTGAAAATCATAATTTTGAAAGGAAATTGAAGAATGTATACAGTCACTTGACAAACTAATAACAGAAAGATTAAGGCGCTGGATAGTGAAGCCTTTTTTTCACTTTCCCTGCAATACATGGTAATGTATAGAGAAAGTATTGAAATCATGTCGAAAATCGCAACTCGAGTTTTCGACCGATCTACACGTTTCGAGACCTCTAGAATACGAAAAAAACCATTTTTAGCGTGACGTCTCTGTGTGTGTCTATCTGTGTGTCTGTGTGTCTGTCTGTGTGTCTGTGCAATGTATGTATCCACTCTAACTCAAAAACTAATGGACCGAATTTCATGAAATTTAGTAGGTAAAACTCTTGGGCTTGACCATGGTGCTGGTTAGTTTTGGTACAATTCGGAAAAAAAGAACCCGCCTTTTTTTGCGAAATGGCCCGCAAAAATTTCATGCATCCACTCTAGCTGAAATACTAATTGACCAAATTTCACAAAATTTGGTAGATAAATCACTTGTGGGATACTCTGGTGCTGAGCAGATTTTGGTATGATTCGGAAAAGAACACCCTGCCCTTTTTTACGAAATGGCCAGCAAAAATCGCAATATCTAAAAAGATTACGTATGTTCAAATGTATCAATTAAATACTTGTTTTATACGTAATTTTTGACGAGGGAAAGAATAAGAACAACTGTACTCTAGGATTAATCGTGCTCGAGATATTTAAGATTTTTTGTTATGCCGCCTATGGAAAAATGTCCAATTACCAAATAAAAGCAGAAATTGAATTAAAAATGAAAATTTTGTGTTATTTTGTACAATTAACTCAATTTAGTGAGTTCTTAAAGAAATATAGGAAGAATGAATTCGCGTCTGCAGGGAAAGACATGTGCTGCCCGCATCAGATTTTTTTCTTCTGTTGGCACTATTATTGGCAATAAGTAGACATAACCGACGCCCAGGCTTTAGTGTCAGAATATTATTTTCTAAAAGATATGGCTGTGATTGACCCTTGACATTTAATAATTAATTATTACCATACTGAATGAGTTCTGAATTAAAAGTTGAACTAAATTTAAAAGTTGAACTTTTAAAATTATCATTGATTTGTAACATGCGTAGTGTAAGGAGAAAATAAATGTTTTGGAAAGAAATGTACGAAAGTTTACAAGAAGCTGACAAATTCAGTGCGAAAGAATGGATGTGATGGATGGTGAAGTAAGACGTTGAGTTGGCACCATTAATGACAATGAGTAGACATAGACGGCTTCCTGACTTTAGTCGTAGAGCGTTTCTTTCTAAAAGTTATGGATGATCTACTTATAAAGAGAAATTTTGCGGATTGATTGATGCTTCTTAAGGGTTAATTATTGCCGTACTGAAAATGAGTTGAACTTTTAATTTATCATTGAATAGTACCATGCGTAGTGCAAGTTAAAAATGTATTTATGTTTTGAAAGGAAATGTACGAAAATATATAACTGACAAACTCAGTGCGGAATGATTTAGGTGACGAATTGAGAAGCAAGACTTTTTTCTTTGTTGGCACCATTATTGTCAATGACTAGACATGGCGTCCTAACTTTAGTATCAGAGTGTGTGCTTGGCACTTAAAAATTAATTACTGTTGAACTAAAAGTAAGGTAAACTTTTAATTTGCCATTGAACATCAACATACGTAGTGTAAGTTAAAAATTTGTGTTTTGAAAGGAAATGTATTAAAGTATACAATCAACTGATAAACTCAGTGCTAAAGAATTAAGGAGATGGATGGTGAAACAAGATGTTTTCAATTATTGTCACCATTAGTGTTGATGAGTAGAATTTTAAGCGGCGTCCTGACTTTAGTATCAGAGTGTTATTTTCTAAAAGGTATAGATGATCTACTTATGAAGGGCAATTGTGGTTATTTATTGATGCTTGGTATTTAAGGATTAATTGCAGTAGTACAGAAAGTAAGTAAAACTTTTAGTTTGTCTTGGAACAGTTTTATGCGTAGTATAAGTTGAAAATGAATGTTTTGAAAAGATATGAGAGACATGAGTATATAAGCAATCATTAAACTCAGTGAAGGACAAATTAAGATAGAAATCGTGAAGCCCGATGCTTTTATTTATTAGCACCGTCACTGAAACTTAACTTAATGGGGTCATGAATATAGTGTTAGAATGTCATTTTCTCAAAGGTATGGATGATATACTTATGAATAAAAACATTGTGCATTGATGGATGCTTGGATTGATTTATGATTAGAAGAGTTTATTACTACCATACTGAAAGTATTAGTTTGAATACCTAGATTGCCATAGAACTCTATCTTTGTAAATAGAAGTTGTATTTGGAAACTGCAAGAAAATATAATAAAAAAGACTAGCTTGTGGTAAAATTAGTCACCATTTACTTACTGAATTTCTATGTAACTAACATATTTAAATTTGATTTAATGTTTCTAATAGCATAATTGGTATGACAGATTTCAGTCCTAAATCAGCGCCCCTATTAATGTTTAGGATGAACAAGGTAACAGAAAGCTGTTATTTTCAGAACATTTCTTTTTTTTTAATTCGATATAAAGATATAGCTACATTAATAATAACAGTAATTAAAATTCTGCTTTTGAAAATTAAACTTTCAACTTTCAGTACGTCTTGAAAGAAAGCAGGCATATGAAAATTAGGTGACTGCATTTATTTCGAAATCGATTTATATCTCTCTTCTCCAGTCCAAAAAAGGGACTTATCTTAACAACCACTAAGAAAGCTCTTCCTTAGCGCACGCTCTTCGGCGACATTAGCGATTAATTTGACAAAATATTGAAAACTTGCCGACTTTTTAAAAAAGTTCCAAATTGACGAAAATATCCCCACATTGGCAGAAATGACGTTAAGTTACGAAAATGAAGCCAAATTTATGAATAAAGTATTAACATGTTTAACATATGGACTAAATTATTTAGAAGATGCTACCAGTATTTTCAATTATTTTTCTTCGACCCAGACCTTCCGACCTACTAGAAAGGTATAAGGTATCTGTTTGGACGACCGGGAAGTGCAACCAAATTTAGACCGGAACCCAGTGGGGGAGACCTACGCAAGGACCGTGCCCTCCTTCCTCTACCACCAACCTCTCGGAAGGACTTACGGAACTACATGTTTAACTGGATCCTACTTTGCGTGAATACGGTGGCAGTTTTGACAGTGGCACGAATCGAATTCGGGCCGACCTAGTGCAATTCCCGCGCGCTCACCACTGCGCTGTCGCGTCCTCAATATTTTCAATTGTCAAGTTAGATTTGCGCGACATATCAGTTAATTTAATACTTTGGAAATATTTCTTACATTTCTGCATGTTGTCATCCATAAAAAGGCCGAATGCTTGTGTACTTTTCAACATTAAAAAGATTGTGACATAGATCTTGTATATTATTATTTCACATTAAAAGTAGTACAGTCATTTATGTCATTATGTAGGGAAAATCGTGTGTTGCCCACATCAGATTTTTATATATTTGACTTATTATTTAAAAGTGATGTATTTATCAGACGCTAGCTATTATCGTTCTCAAGATATTACGCGTTTCAGATATAAAAGTGTAAAAACATTAAATTTATTCATTATTATCAAATGTGTAAGCATATATTGAGCATATTTATTCCCAAACAAATGGACAAATTTAGTTAAACACTTGCCGCTTGCTATATATTAGGAATTGATCTTTTCCTCAGAGAAAGCGATACCTCTCATAATATGCAAGTAAATTAAATGAAAAATTTAAACATTTATTATAAAAGGTAATATAAAATGTAGTCTGACGGTTCTAAGTAAGATCTGGTTAGAAAAGAGCTATAACATTTTGTTCAATACATAAAAATGTAATGTGTGTAACAGTTGCAATAAATTATTATTATTAAAGGATACCTTTAATGTATTTAATGAGCTAAATTATGAAGAAAATTTACTGTATCAACGTTTTAATCCTAGTTTATCAAAATTCCATACAGCTGTAATGGTTATGCAAGCATTTGACAAACTCCTTGTCCTGGATTAAAGTGATGGATGGTGTAACAGGATGTTTCTCTTTCTTAACACCATTAGTGCCAATGAGCGGACGTTTGGGTTACGGTGTGGTTTCTAGTGCCAAAGTTTGTCATTTTCTAAGAGTAATGGATGATCTAGATAATGAAGGGAAGGGAAATACGTGAATTGTTTGGAACTTAGACATTTAAGAATTAATTGTTTTGGGTGAAAGTTTGCTTAAATTTCAGTTTGTCCTAAAGATGTATTGAGTGAGATTCCAAATATAAAGTAAGTTTTTCGCTGGGAAATCAGAAGAGAGTATTTAAAAGGGTTTTTTCAAAGTTGCAGTTTGGGAAACAAACCTAATGCAGAGTTTCTCCCAGTACTAATTTGGCCGTTGCATTCTCGTAGTTGAAACAGCTGTAAAAGCCAGCTACTAAGTTAGTGAGTGCCAGAGAACGAATGTAATGGGCGTATTACACTAGCGTAACATGCGCACGAAAGCGCTCTCGAAGTAAGCACACCGAGCGCTAGCGAGTTGGAGAAGAAAACCGCGACTCGCAAAACGATTTGGGGTATTGACAACGTAGCGAGCATGGGGAGGAGTACCTAGTTTATACCAAAATCTGTAATATCTCAAAAACGGTACATTTTGATATTTGCTCTCAAATAAAGGAATTACAAATTTACCAGATATTTAGTGACATATTTATATGTAATTATGCATTTATAACACATTTTGTAATTTTGAAAATAAAATGTTGTAAAATTTTAGGACATTCTATAGATTTATTCACACCGATAATTTACAGTTCGCAGACGTCCGCTGATTCAAATATGCATACCAACTATCTTGTTATTTTTCAATGCATTCGAGAGCTATTGCCTACGCTGCAGAGGTTGAATTGGTAAAAAAAAATGGTTCAATCTCATTCATAAATGCACAAAACGTATGCTTTCATCAATATCTGAATGTCCGATTTCTGATCTTATTTCAAGACAGAAGAAAAGTATCTGGAGCATGAGTCTTCACAGAAAATTATCACCATTCATAATTTATATTTTCACGTTATACACTTATTTATTCAAAATTTATATTTTTAGGTCCTACGCTCATCTATTCTTCTTGCATAATATAAGGATATATTTATCTTTCTCTCTCTCTCTCTCTCTCTCTCTCTCTCTGTGTGTGTGTGTGTGTCATCTGCAGCGATTAATCTAAGCTTCAAACAATCGCGAAATTCAGTATTGTGTTATTTGAACTCGACAGCAGAACTCGTATCATAGACCTCGGCAAGATTTGTTTTAAATTTTAATTTGTCTTTTTGGCTATTTTACGTTGAAGCACGATTTTGGACGATTTTCACACAAATAGATTCCTTGGTAATCAAAAACATTATCAGAGTTTCCATCTGGATGAAAACTTCCTCGGGAATATCAAAGAACGTTCGTTTTCAGAATTTTGAAGCGAATCTGTTGAACAATATCTTCATATTTATATATTTACTTTTATATGCATTGAAATATGCATATTTCATATATTTTATTTCCTTAATTCGCCGCATTCGAAAAGGGAAGATTAATGTCATTGTATAGTCTATTACTTATAGACCATATCCCACCATGTTTACAAAGCCAAAGGTGTTGATGATAAAAGATTCAATATTGAAATCTAAATTAGTGATGAAGTTTCTACCTTCAGCAGGTTTGTCTATGTAATTTGTAATATTGCCATTCAGTCTGTTTCACTCAGCTGTTTTATATATATATATATATAAATAAATCGCGATTTATAAATGTTTCGAACAAAATTCCAATATTTTAGATTTTTTTCAATATTTATAGGTCAAGCTCAAAAATGTATAAGTTCAAGTTTCTCACATCAGTAGTTTGAGCAGTGTAAGTGTCCCTTACTTATGTAGTCTCACTCAGCTGTATTTACACTAGTAAAAGTGAATCACTATTGTTTGTATGTACCCCTCCATTCGAGGCTCGTACTTGGCTCAAAAGCTCTCTGTTAATACGCTAGTAATCCGGAGAACGCTATTAATCCGGAGAATAATAGTACGGCACATTCGAAATTTCGAAAAATTTAGTAGACTTTTAAATATTTTTAGAAACCTCCCTTTTTAGGCTGTTTTGAGAGTCTTTCAGGTTTAAGTCGTATATGAACTCCCTACTTGACCAATAAGATCGCAGTTTTCATTAAATGTAGCTATCGATCCGGAAAGTAACCTGAAACGTTAAAGATTCGAAACATTTAAGAGTTTTAGATATTTGTAAAATACCTGCAAAAATGAGGGTAAACCGGGAAAAAAGTATCTCCCCTAACAGTAATAATGTTAGAGTCACGGAATTTGAATTGAACGGAAGTAAGACAAATTTCAAAAAGCCCTCTAGAAGCCGGATTTTTGATAAACTAAAATCTATTTTAGTACAAATTTTTAAAAATTGCGAAAAAAAAATATCCGCATTACTCATATTAAAACTATCATCAATGACTTTTCGAGGTTCGGTCTTCGAAATTTGTCATCGTAAGCCTTCATTAAGGAGCTTTAGAAAAATGTAATTATTTTTATTGTCACTTATTTGTTTTTACAATTAAATTAAGGATTCAATAACTTTCATTTTAAACTCGCGTAGCAGAAATCCGGAGCAGAAAGTTGTAGCCTTATCGCTACTGTTTGGGTTATTCCAACTCTTGATAAGTGGTCTCGCGAATAGAGATAAAGCTTGAATGTCTTTCAATAACTCCTGTTTGTTTTGGAATTCTGCGATCAGTACCACTGGGGATGGAGGAGTAGCAATTTCTATTACTGGAATTCGTATTTCGCAGTAACTTTTACCTTTACTCTTGGTGGAGGGGGGTAGAAGGGGTGCGAGCCGTTGTATAAGGGGTGCCGTGGTAAAAGAACCATGGTAGACCGTGGTAGAAGGACCGTAGTAGAAGAACCGTGGTAGAAGGGGTGCGAGAAGAGCGGGTCGTCCTTTCTTTTAAATATTCGTTTTTCTCTATTTTAACTGCTCTCGTTTCGATTTTATTGCAATATTTACGTTATATTTTCGTTTTTGCAATGGAACCACACGAGCTGCTCAAGAAGGAGCGATAAGAGCTTCCGCGCAAGAAGGGGCGATAAAAGAAAGGCGAGGATCAACAAAAGACGGAAGACCTTTTTAAAATAATTCGTTTTGATTTATCTTAGAACCGTGGAAGAAGAGAGGATGTTAGATTGCAGGGCATTTAATTAAATCTTCGTTTTTATCTATCTTAGCAACTATTGCTCACATTATGATGTAATTTATATATAACGTTTTATGTTCTACACTGTAATCGACTCTTTCGACGGGCTCACGCTAAATTTCAACCCCCTTTGGTTGCTCTACGCCCTTGCAACACTCGCAGAACTTGCTATAGAACTGTTTGCCGTAAGAAACTGGTTGATATACTTAGTGACCACTAATTTATATAATATGGAAAAAAAGTAATTTTACATAAATTGAATTAAGTATTTTTATAAAATGACATTTGACATTACTGCACTCTTTTGAGGTGCCTCAAACATTCTAACTAAATTTCAAGAAATAATAATGGCGAGCCGAAAAATCACGAAACAGTAAAATTTAGCTCCCTTATAAATCGTTGGACATTTTTTAGTAAAAATGTCCAATGCTTGGAAGATTGCCAAATAGATTTGTACTGTAAGAAAGACATATTTTCTTCATGTCTAATGATAGAAAAATATTTGTGTTCATTGCCTAAAAATATTTAACAAACTTCTTCTATTAAATGACAAAGAATTTTCTCAAAATGTTTGTAAAAAAAAAAAAAAAACTTACGATGCACAATTTCTTTCTTGTTTGATTATGTAACCTCTGAGTGACTTTAAAATATATTTTTTTCAATAACGCTATGAGAACGATGATTGAATTGGATGTTGATTTAATCTAAGAAAGAGCTCTGATATATATAGAAAAATGGGTTAAATAAAAAAAGTCATAAAATTAATCTTAACTAGGGCTTTCAATGCCATATGAACAATTGAAAACCAGTGTTTCAGCATTTGGAATTTTCAAAACAGAGATACAGATATTGATAGTATTTTTGAATATCCAAATATTGACCTTTGCTCACGGGAAAAGAAAATGTGATGTGGGCAGCACATGACTTTCGCTACCTCAAGAATGGCAATTCATTCAGAGAGACAGGGATTATCACAGAAATTGAAATTCATTCACCAAAATATTGAATGTTCATCAATTTGATGTCAATTTCGTTGTTAGATAATTAAGTTATATAAAGTTCCGTTTCATTAGGTTGCGTTAAAAAACTTTATATATACATACATACACACACACGCACACACACACACACACACACACACATATATATATATATATATATGTATATATATTTATATGTGTGTGTGTGTAAGTGTGTCTGTGTGCATATGTTTCAAACACTATCTTTAGTCTCATTCCCAGTATACACTTACTTCATATTTGTAATGACACATGTTACACTTTTACAACAATCTAATATTTTAACATACTTTCACCCCAACACAATTAATTCTTAAATGTCTAAGTTACAAACAATTCATGTTATGCCCCTTCATTATCTGAATCATCCATTCCCCGTAGAAAATGACAAACTTTGGCACTGGAAACCACACCGTAGCCGAAGCGTCTGCTCATTGGCCCTAATGGTGTCAAGAAAGAGAAACATCCCGTTACATCATCCATCACTTTAATCCAGGGCAAGGAGTTTGCCAGATGCTTGTAATACTGTTCTATTACCGAGGTATGGAATTTTGATGACCTAGGATTAAAACGTTAGTATAGTAAATTGTATTCTAAATATAGGTCATCAAATACATTAATGTTATGTATTTTACGTAAGAATAATTGATGTTAACTGTTACACACATTTTAAAATTTTAATATATAATACATGGTTGTTTCCAAAGATTAATGAACTTTTATATTGTAGCAATATACTAACATAAATAGAAAATTTCTTATCATTTCTCATCAGAAGTTAAACTGATTCAAAACCGTTAGACTTTCTTACGTTACCCACTATAATAAGTATATGGATTTGCATACAATTTACTTCATTATTTCGTGAGATTCAACCTATGGAAATGTAAAATTTTTATATCTCAATAAAAGTTCGTAATTACCGTCAAACAAAATAAATCATTTTTGTGAGATTTAAAATATTAATTAATCAAACCTTCTACATTTAGCGGATCTGCAACATTTTGTTAACTGCTTTAGCATCTTACAATGTTATTGCACGTTTCTTGAGTTTGTTGCATGTCACTACTCCCAGACGCTTGGCCGGAGCTGTACGGTTTAGATTTAGTCTATGTTTAGTGTTGGGGAAATGAAATATAGTTTACTATAAATATTTAATAAATATAAAGCGTCATTTTTGTTCTTGAGTTTTTGCTAGTAAGCTACTGAATCTTTGTTTCGCCTCTATGATTTAATACTGTTTAAAATGACTGTTTAAATTTTTTTAGTTTTTGTTATATTTTCTTTTCGATGTGAATAACATCTATGCTTAGCTTATCTCTGGCGAAAATCGGAGCGTTACGAAAAATGTATACACTTTGGATGCTAATATCTCCGAACCTAAAAGATAAAAATATAAATACTGTTGCTTGTTTCGTCGGCAGTAGGATCCAGATAATGAATATATAATAATAATATAAATAGTTTAATATTTTGAACTTTCATTTCTAAATTTTAAAAAAGTGTATATCCTAGCAAGTTTTTTTTTCATTTACCTTAATTTCACTCGAAATATATTCGAAACTGTAAACGATAGATATAAATAATAAGTAAGAAAATTATGTATTAGGAAATTTAATTTCTAAATCTATATTTTAAAAAAAATTCTCCTGTTGTTTTCGAGTAATAGTCTTGTCAAATTGAGCAAAATCTCAAGTTCTCTATCTTTCAAGTTTATAATGCGTATACCCCAAAAGCTAAAAGTACTGGCTATGAATAATAATCAAGAATTCGTAGCTCTTTGAAAGCCCTATAAGTGTATATGACTGGATATTGGATCGAGGTCGAGCTCTTAGCTTTCGAAATATAGTGGTTATAATTTCAATACTTTAGTGATTTAGCGTGAGTTTTACAATGGGTGGGAAAGCTGTATTATTCAAAATATCACCATTGTTGCACTGTTGCAATTCAATCCGCTTACTTGCTCTTTAGTGACATATTGATGCACAATCGCGCTCTTTTTTATTTTGTTTAAAAAATTTAGGAGATTAAATAAATTAAATATGTTTAATGATGAGGGAAATTTGAACAGAATGGATGAAAATATACGTATTCCAGTATGTAATTTATGTACAGCCAAGCAAGTTTACAGATTAATGTGAATATAAAATCTCGTTAAATGCATTTTATAAGTTCAATTTATATACCGTCAAAATATAATGTAGCAGGTCGCCGACATCTCCACAGACAAGTATCTGTAGCACTGTTTCTTATTTAATTTAGAAATGAGGGCCATGTCCTGTGTATAACTGGTGATTTCAAGTGTGGTGCTCTCTGTTTGTTATGACATATGGCATTTACGGCTTTGTGTTTAGGACCTTTTTCTGTTATTGACCAGCTTTCTTGACACTTTTGGAGCTTAGACTTTAAATTTTCATAACTTTTAAACTAATTTGAATTACAAAGAAAAAAAAATTCTCGCCGATCCGTACCGTTCGGGGACCAGAAGTACCCTTGTAATGGATTTCGCTACTGTCTGAATCATCAATTATACCTGTATAAACGATACACACGGAAAGACCCACACCGTCTTTTATCATGTAAGAATTTTGAAAGACACTTTGAATGGATGCATAATTTATTTATTTGTGTGTGCTATTAACGTTTATATATTAGTATATGAAAATAATAGCAGTGAAACCTAATAAGAAATTGAAATTTGATTACTAAATGTAATATTTTTAAAATTGATATTCTAAAGATATGTATATGAAAGGAGTAACTCATTGGGAGATGAAAAAGTGTCACATTTCAAAATGATTTTATTTAAAACTTCACAACCAATATGTGGTTGTTTGTCTGTTTCAACTTCTTTAAAGGCATTTTGAACATAATTTTACGTCATAGAATGCTGAAATTTGGTACACAGCTTAGTCTTTGGTACACAGCTTAGAACATTTTAATCTATGAAAATTTTGTTGATCTTCGAAAAATATACCCCGCACCCCCATAATTTCACGAAAAGTGCCGCAGAAAGTCATTGTTAGTTATGAGAGACGTCAACATTCAGCTTCTCTTCTCTCTCTCTCTCTCTCGCTCTGTATAAATATATATATATATATATATATATATATATATATACTATATATATATATATATATACTATATTTATATATATATATATATATATATATATATATATATATATATATATATATATACATACAGTCAACTATCCTATAATGTCATTAATTCTTACCGAGTTGTATGACAACCGCGTTATAAGAACTCAGAATTAGTATAAAACAGAACAATTCATATCGTGTTATGTTAAAACTGTGTTAAGTGAAACTCAGAACATATAATCAGGATGACGCTTTCTACGTTATATAAAACTGCATTTTTAGATGTTATGATGAATACAGTTATGAAATAACCTAAGATTATAGACACTAAAGGCAATGCATATATGTTTACATATTTCGAATTATTTCTATTGAGTTTAAGACTTCATATAAGAAAATTAAAAAAACAATGTGAAATATAAGCTTAATAACATTTCTCCAACAAAAATCGTATTGACATTCATCATGACAAAATATTAGCGGCCTAATTATTACTTTCCTTATATACATAATGTATAAGGAAAGTATTGTGACGGGATCGAAAATTCGAATTCGAGTTTTCGACGGGAGAGCACGTTTCAAGCATCCCTGATCACGAATCAAGCATTTTTGAAGTGATGTCTGTGTGTGTGTGTGTGTGTGTGTGTGTGTGTGTGAAAGTATGTGTGTGTGTGTGTGTGTGTGTCAGTGAGTCTGTGGAGAGGATAACTGACGAACGAATGGACCGATTCGAACCAAATTTGGTACAAAAATCACAATCCGCAAACACTGGAAGCCTATTGTTTTTATACGTGATCGAATGTTCAGAACCCCCCTAAATTTTCGAATGAAATTTTGAAAAAATCGTCAAAAAATCAAAACCGCTAATAAAGTTACGCAAATAGACATTTCTTATGTAATTTTTCATTAGAAAACGATTGGCATAAATTTTAGAATGCTAACATGAACCGTTCTCGAGATATTGTACATTTTTCAAAAAAATTATGAAAAAGTCACATAAAAAAAAAATTCCTATTGAGAAACATGTTCACTTTTCATATGTAATACCATGCGATAAATTGAGTGACATCATTCTCGTGGATCTAGTTCGTTCCATTCATGAAAAAATATACTTTGAATATTACTTTTGTATTAGAACGCCAATAGTCATTTATCTGCTGTAAGAATAACTTTTTTCTTAGTGCATAATGCTTGGCGAGATTTTGGCGACGAATTTGGCGGAATGTCGCCAACTTCGCGACTTTTTTGAAATGCTGCCAAATTAATGAAAATCTCGCCAAATGGATAAAAATGATGCTAAATCAATGAAAATGACGACTAATTGTCGAAAATTCAATATCTTGGAAAGAATATTAGTATCTACTATAAGAAAATCCTATTACTTTCCTTAAATATAATGTATAAGGAAAGTATTGTGACGGGGTCGAAAATTCGAAATCGAGTTTTCGACGGGAGAGCACGTTTCAAGCATCCCTGATCACGAATCAAACATTTTTGAAGTGATGTCTGTGTGTGTGTGTGTGTGTGTGTATGTGTGTGTGTGAAAGTATGTGTGTGTGTGTGTGAGAGTCTGTGAAGACGATAACTGACAAACGAATGGACCGATTCGAACCAAATTTGGTTCAAAAATCACAATCCGTAAACACTGGAAGCCTATTGTTTTTACACACAATCGAATGTTAAGAACACCCCTAAATTTTCAAATGAAATTTTGAAAAAATAGTCACAAAATCAAAACCACTAATGAAGTTACGCATATAGACATTTCTTATGTAATTTTTCATTTGAAAACGATTGACATAAATTTTAGAAAGCTAACATGAACCGTTCTCGAGATATTGCACATTTTTCAAAAAAATTATCAGAAAGTCATATAAAATAAAAAAAAAATATTTCCTCTTGAGAGACATGTTCACTTTTCAGTAATACCATGCGATATATTGGATGACATCATTCTCGTGGATCTAGCTCGTTCCATTCATGAAAAAAGATTCTTTGAGTAATACTTTTGTATTTGAACGCCAATAGTCATTTATCTGCTGTAAGAATAACTTATTTCTTTGTCCATTATGCTTGGCGAGATTTTGGCGACGAATTTTGGCGGAATGTCGCCAACTTGGCGACTTTTTGAAATGTTGACAAATTAACGGAAATCTCGCCAAATGGATAAAAATGACGCTAAATCAATGAAATGACGACTAATTGTCGAAAATTCAATATCTTGGAAAGAATATTAGTATCTACTATAAGAAAAACCTATTTATTTTACTGTAAAAGTGGTAAATTCATTACGTTATATAAGGAAAGTCATGTGTTGCCCACATCAGATTTTTTTTCTTTTAATGTCCAATACCAAAATCTCTCTAAAAGGAATTAAACAATTTTGTAATTATCTTTTAAACTTTGCACCTCGCACTGTTGAAGGAACATTTTTAATAAAAGTAATTTTCTAATTGTTTACCCAAATCCAGTCCCCATTTCACATCATTCAAATTGAAATTTGCACCCTATTTTTTATCCATATTTTTGTCTATCAATTCATTTTAGGTAAATATACTAATTTTTTTACAGGGTATTTCCCTTAGAACTGAAATTGAAAAATGGTGATGTACTTGGATGAGACAACAGGGAAATTCATCAGTAATTTCAACCGTAAAAGTTTAATAGAAAAAATCATGCTATAGGGAGACTGCTTAAGCTAATAGATTTGTATTATAGAGAAACCGCGTTATAAGACTACCGCGTTTTATGAGTACCGCGTTATGAGAGGAGTATTGAATTTTTTTCTCCGCATCAAATGGAAATCGCATTATGAGAGTACCGCGTTATAGGAGGGTTGACTGTATATATATATATATATATATATATATATTTATATATATATATATATATATATATATATATATATATATATATATATATATATATATATATATATATATATATATTTATATATATATATATATATTTATATATATATATATATATATATATATATATATATATATATATATATATATATATATATATATATATATATATATATATATATATATATATATATATATATATATATATATATATATATATATATATATATATATATATATATATATATATTATTTTTGCAAATTATTTAGACAAATTTTAACACGTGTTAATGAAAAGTTAAACACTATCAAGTTTCTAATGCTAATATAAAAATTGTGCTGCATGGTTTTTGACAAAATAATTTGTGATAAGAAAAACTTGGGCAACGTAAAAAAGCTCAAATAACACAAGAAGCAGGAATAAGCAGGAGGGGCGTTATTTACCCAAACCCTTGGGAAAATAAACCCACCTGCTTCTTCTTTTCACATTCATTCCTCATTAGGACTTCGGGTTTGTAATTTATCTTGCACTAATGAAGGGGATCCAGCGTATCCTCGAAACAGCTATATGCTGCGTTACTGTGCTATTGCTTTTATACGTTACTCACATTTTCCTGTCCTTTGCACAAAGAGTATTGTACTTATTGAACCTAATTCCTGGTTTGCTACAGAACTAAAATGATTATTTAGAGTTCCCATTTTTCGGATATTTATGATTTGCATCATTTGAAATAGCTCAAGGCGAGATGTAAAACCTTTTACCCCTCAAAACAGAATTTTACATATTTCCTTGTTTATTATTAAGAAAAATACGTATTTCGATTTATATAAAAATGTTATATCTAATTTAATGTTAATCAAAGTAAATACGTTTAAAATAGTAACTTCCTACGTATTATCAAATACACTACTTTAACTCCTTTATTGCACTGAAGTTTTACTCCCTTCTTTGAAAATCACTGAACTGCTTTAGAACTCTGTTTGCATAATCACATGCTTTCAAGGCTTTCAAGCGTTTCTTAAATTCACTTTGTGCAGTGCATATTTAAAGCACGGGTTCAATAACAAATCAGGAAAATCGATGGAATAGAAATTTCAGCTTGTTTAAAATAGGAAGGGATAACATAATTCCTCCAAATCCGAAACATTGTTTTACATCCATTTGCTTTGTGTAACAACACTTTCTGTTTATAAAAGTTGCATCATTAGTTTCCTCATGCATATTTGAGATGGATGCTCTCTGTGGGTACAGCTGTTGATCAAATAATAGAAACACTTATTATTGGCTGGCCTATTTTTATAAAAATAATGTTGACCATGAATGAGTTCTCCGAACAGCAGCAATTCACCTTGGAATGCAGTTTTGTAAAATAACCGCTTCCCTCATCAATTTTTTTGAAAAACATTGCAAACAATGATCATATTTTTAAAGCATTCTTAAATAAAAGAAACAAAAAGAAAACATAATATAAAGGTTTTTCTTAATTTAAATTTTATTTTCATGAAAAAAGCACATTGTTTTGATATCATTTTACTATTCCGAGTTACCTCAGTCAATTGAAAAACACTAAAATCCAGTCTTTGTATGATAGTTTGCAGAGTCCAGTTCGACGATAAGAGTTTGCAATGTCGTTACTGTAACTCAACGGTAGAACGACGGCTTGCTAATTCGAAGATCCAGGGTTCGGCTCCTGGTTGGGGCAGCAAGGTACTTTAAAATGGCGCCCCCGCGAATCAACCCTGTAGGTTTGTGAAAAGATATTGGAGGTCTGAAAGTGAGCCTAGTATGACTAGCACGGATTCAGTGCACTCTGAAATATAGAGCGCCGATTTCAAATTGAGAGGATAACGACCACACATGATGCTACTCTGGGTGAAAATAGTAACAGCAGGAGGTGGTACCTAAGGTAAAAATAGCATGAGGTGATCAGTCAGATTATCAGTTACCCGCCAATCTGACAGAGGGTGGAGTATTCGGTGTCCACCTTGTAACATTTCGCCCCAGTAGCTCAACGGTAGAGCGTTGGCTGGCCAGTTCGAAGATCCAGGGTTCTACTTCCAGTTGCGGCAGCAAAGTACTTTAAAAGTTTTTAAAACAAGGAACAATATAAAGTGATATCTGACATTCGGTTCCCTGGTACCTAGTCTCTTTTTTTACTGGCTTTCCTCTGGAATCTCGCTTACGGGAACATCATATAGCACACTGTCTTGTTAGAGTCGATTTCTTTTCAGTGGCAGGAATAAGATCCAGAAAATGCCTTGAGGTTAGCCTAAGTCGGGCAGGAGTAATGTTGGGTCTTTCAGATGTTGCAAAAATCTCATCAGAATAATTTTCTGCAATAAATGTTTGAACATGTTCCATTCTATATTGTAAAGGTGTTTGTTTCCCTCCTGGTTTACAGTACAAAACGTAGGAATTCCATAGAGCTAAATTCACTACATGCAAATATATCTTCTTATAATATTTATTTCCTCGTTTTTTTGGTTCACACTAATCAGATAAATGTTGATCCACATTATCAATATCACCCATTTTGTTATTGTAATCGATTACACATTTGTGTCTCGATTTCATCTCTCTGCGGTTTTTGTTCACATCAAAAAATTGATCATGTCAAAATTCTCGTCATCACTACACAAAAAGTCATCATCGTTTTCTGACTCGTTTGTTATTTTATTCCTTCCCCTGTTTATAGAACGTTACTTTTTACTTACGCTGCTACATTTCACAATCTAAAGCTGAACTAACTGCACACACATGGGAAAAGACCAAACCCTAAAAAAGATGTGCATATAAGACTGTCGTGCCATACCACACCAAAAATTCCACGAACCAGCAAACGAAACGTCAACCTGCAATCTATACAGAAATACTTAATTATCCTTCACTTACCTCATTGTTAAACCTTATTGTTACAAATCATATCGGAAAAAAATTCTATCCCCGAGTTTTCTTTGGATAATATTTATTTGCAAAATATTTTAACACGAGTTAACTCGGGATAATCAGTGAAGCAGATAAGTGTCAACGATGTGAGTGGTGAAGGAAACTGTGCTCCAAACCGTCACCTAAGATTTTCCCCTAAAATTTTAACGATATTAATATTTTGTGGATTTTGATACTCGAGATAGCTGTTTTACTTCATAGTAATGTTCTGCAATTGCATGTGGTCACATTTTGAAGTGTTCAAAGGTGCATTATTCACTGGAAAAAGGAACTTTAATCAGTCACAATTGTCTGCATCCTGGATAGGACATGATTTCCTGGAATCAATAGGTATATTGTAGATAAGATATGAACTTAAGAAATAAATAATGGTCCAAAAAATGCCGCAGTATGGCATTCATTGCAATACTTGACATTTGTAACCAAACAGACAGGCTTATACGATTATGCTAGTTTACATCAGATATAAACCATATGAGTGGGAAACCATATCACCAGACTTAATGACACGTAGCGAATCTATAGCATCTCAGTTTTTATCAGTTTTATATCCAAGTAACGGGTTTTATTACATTAATGACTCTAACCAAAGCTTTGTGGATTGCGTCATGACCACAAATACATGCTCAATGCTATTACCGTTAAACTGCACGTTGAAAAGTGGATCATACCAATTGGGATTCAACTATCTCTGATGTTATAAGATTGCTACAGTCTTCCATTTTTCACAGGTCACATACCTGACAATTTTGCCTTCCATTCAGAGTTTTCATATTTGGAGGCAAGGCTTTGTTCCTTTTGATAGGTAGCCATACTTTTTTTATCCGTTGTTTATTCCACACCAAATATTCTAGATATTATAGCTGCTGTAGCTCTTGCTAAATAGACAACAACGAAGATGCCATTTGTTAAGTGAGTTAGGTCGGACATTATCGATGATTATGATATTATAGAACATACCTTTCGTCTACGACAAACTGTTTATTCGTATCGTCCTGCCACTAGTTTTTATCTCTAAATGGTTTTATCTATTTTCCTTTTCCCTAGAGGCGATGGCAACTGTTCTACTATCTTCAGCTACGTATGCTTGCATAAATAACTGAAGATACGCTTCATGCTTGCGCTGAAGAAAAATTTTCTTTTTGCTTTCGCATCCGGTTGACAAATAAATTTTACTGCATTTTTCAGTTATATAAGTGTTTATATAAAATTTTTGGATAGTGAAAGTCCTGATTTATAAATAATTATTTTCAGTGTAACAAAATATGTCTATTTATTTTTAGTAACATTAAAAACTTAATAACAAGGCATTTTTTTAAATATATAATATGGACAAATGCATGATCGTTCCCTACGTGATATATAATTATGTGTATACCTAGTAAAATTTTTCTCTGTTGAAATGCTTTGAATCCTCATGTATTTTCCCTCCTCTTAGGCTTTTTCCTTTCCATTTATTTTCCATGTTTTGCTTTGCAATGATTCGTTACATTGGTTATGTGATGCAACTATTTATTGGCAGACTGCTTCTTGCCTTTATTGGTGTGGTTTCTCTGCCTTTTAAACCTAAATAAGGAATTTTGCCTTCAAATTTTGCTTTGAAAGTGAAGAAAAAGCCTGTAAGGAAAGTCGTTTGATTCCCGCATGAGATTTTTACTTTCCTAAAAGTACATGGTAAAAGATAGGGAACGTATTGGAACCGTGTCGAATATCTTAATACAATTTTTCTACAGATCTATGTCTGTCTATGCAATGTATGTATCGACTTGAGCTCAAAACTATTTCAATAAATTTCACATAATTTGGTAGATATGTGTATTTTGTGTTACCTTGATGCTGATTAAATTTTGGTACGATTCGGAAAAATAGAACTGGTCATTTTTTGCGAAATAATCCTAAGAAATCTTCCAAATATGAAATCAAGGATTAATATATGTAAAAGTTCTAATTAACCTTTTGCTTACGGGTGGGACAGCTTCAATCCCAAACTATGACCCTCTCAAATTGACAGGTATTTAACATACCATATCCCAATCATTTTGATCCCCCTTTGCAGACATTGCGTCCACGGACGCCAAGGATCAATTTTTTATATGCATTTAGCCAAAATTCGACTTCTATTTGTAGCTAATTTAATATAACCAGGGACGTATTTAATGAAAGATGAACTTCTCAACCTCCTCTTCAAAAATGAAAAATTTTAAGAAAAATTCAAGAAAATTGTAATGTCTTGTCTTTAGTTGTTTAAGTTAGTAAGTCGAAAATATTCCTGAAACCCCTACCAAATGTACACTTTAAGACAAAAAAATCGACTCATTAAGAAAGAATTATCCAAATGCGACTAAATTTGGTAGGTGTAATATGGCTGAACAGAAAATGAAGTAATTAGAATTTCAGAACAATTGGATAATTTATTGCACTGAAAGATCTACACAAAGTGAGCACGTCAATATTGCCTTGGTCCACCTCTGGCCTTGATACAAGCTGTTAGCTGACGTGGTATTGATGCATAAAGTTGTCGTATGGTGTTCTGAGGGATGTCGTTCCAAATGGCCTCCAAGTGACGAGTTAATTCTTCTACATTATGGGATGATCGCAAGCGATGCTTCATCTCAGTCCAAATGTGCTCATTAGGCGAGAGATTTGGATATCTGGCTGGCCAAGGAAGTGTGTCGTAAGCACGCAGACAAGCAATAGAGATGCGTTCCGTGTGTGGCCTTGCATTATCTTACTGAAAAGTTAGCCCGGGGTGTCGTTAAAGGAATTGCAATACAACGGGTCGTAGAATGTCGGCAACGTACCTCTGTGTTGTGATGGCACCACGGAGAACTATCAAAGGGGTCCGTCTATTAAACAAACTAGCACGTCAGACCATAACTCCCTGTTGTTAGGTCGTGTAGCATATGACAGTAAGAACAGGGTCTTGACTATATCCGGACTGTCTCCAGACACGTCTGCGCTGGTCGTCAGGACTTAGTTCGAAACGGGACTAATCACTGAAGACAATTCGTTCACAATCCGAACAATTCCACAACCAATCGGACCCTGCAGCATTGTAATCGCTGTTGACGGTACATACTGGTCAGTGATATGCGGCGTAATGGGCGTCGCGAGTATAGTTTCCGCTACCGTAGTCTTCTATTAATGGTTCGAGTGACGACTTCCCTGTTTGTCACACGATGGAAGGTTGATAACGACGAATCTCGTGTTGTCACAACTGCTCTGACAATCGCTCTATCTTCCCGTTCTGTCGTCACTCTAGGCCGTCCACTGCCCGTTTGCTGCTTAAATCTGCCATTTCGGATCCATTCCTGCCAACATTGCCTAATTGCTGCATCTTTTCTACCCAAATGCCGAGCGATTCGCGATGTGCCCATGCAGCCTCATGCAGACCGACCGCACGCTGTCTTTCAAACTCCTTCATATGCCCGTAGTGGCCGAGAATTCGCCGGCGAGGCATTGTTAGAATCAAGATACGTAAACGCAATCGAAATTAATTGCATGTTTTGTTCCTGAAAGCGAGGTTTGCTCCTTATGTACACCACCATGGTACTCAGTTTCAATGCGCTGTAGTTTCGAATATTCATTCATTGGCTGCGAATTTTTGATCATTTGCATATTCGGTCGAAAGTTATTTGCATGTAAAGTTTCATTGCTATCGGACTATTTTGCGGAGCACGTCGATTTTTTTGTCTTAGCTTAGAATGTATATTAAAAATACGAGAAATAGTACTGTTTCTTTAACTTGCAATGTTGTGCTGATAGAGTGTGTGTGAACTATAGAAATGTAAAATTCTGATTTAATTATCCTCCACTTATTAAGGAATAATAAATGTATTCAATAAAATAACTTTCTGCTCATTATATTTTTTTTGTTAATTCTATTGCTGAAAATAAAAAGTTAATTAAAAAAATAAATATGTTTAACTTCACGTGTTTACCTAATAAAATTTTAAAGTAAAATTTATCATTTGTCTCCGTAAAACACAATGCAAAACATCAACCTTTTCCTCAAATTCATCCAAAGATCGACTTGATAAACCCTGATGATAGATAGTAGATCGCGTTAGACGGGTTGAATACTACTGCTCTAGATAGAACGAACGTGTACACTCAAGGAAGATTCTTTACAAAGTTTATGGGACGCTTAAGGATTTTCGTAGAAATATTGTATGTAAAATTCAACAAACTCTTGTTAATAGATGCAAGTTCGATGATAACATTTTATATACACAAAAACTAGCTTTCCGATTTTAAACAATGTTTAAAATATACTTTTTTTCCTTTGCGTCATGTAAAACGTGTGAAAAATTTATATCCCATAATATTATAAGGTACAAAATAATTATTTTTCAACAAAATACACATCACGTATATTTCTTCAAGTTGCGACTATTACTCTATACGCGTGACTTTAAAGCAATTTAACTAGTAGTTTTAAAGAGTAAATTTATCGTACGTTGTTTTGACGTTTAACTATGGAAAAAAACAACTCTTAAAGATTGTTTCAAAACATTTTTAGAAGATCTAAAATTGTTGCAAACTTTAATAGCACCATTCTGAACGTGATGGTTTAGGAAATGTGAATTGTGTACAAGTTTTAGCTATAAATCAAGACATATGTATAAACAAAAAAAAATGTTTTATAGATGACATTTGGCCTTTCAAAGAGCGACTCAAGATAACTGAATCTTATTCCTATAAAAAACTTTTCCTTGAACTTTGTCATTCCCAGATTTATTATTTCTATTTAGATCAGATAGCCATACATTTTTTTTAGTGAAAAGTACATGGCATGTCGACAGTCATATATATGTTCAGTTAATCAATTGGAGAAAACAATAGCATTATATGAAGCTTGAATGCATTTAGTTAATGATGACACTACCTTTTAAGAGTATTATATATTGGATATTAAAATCACTAAATAAAATTTCGGTTGCTAAGCTGTGCTTAGTAATTATTCTTTTTTAATATTTTGGAATGTTTTCTTAAAATACTTTAATTTTCTTTTCTCGCCGTACAAGTCCAGCTTCCAAAACTCCAGATTAGAATGCGCTTTAGAAAGCATCCTACGTTTTTTTCCCACTTTCTATATTTGAGGACACAGAGGACAGTTGATACAGTCTTGGATTTCTGATATTTTTGTATTTTTTATGTACTTTAAAAATATAAAATTGTTAAAATTTAATTTTTTTACTCTTTGATTTTACCAGTTAAAACTTACGAACTGAGAATCAGAAACCCATGAAAGCCTTTATAGTTCGCCAGTTAGAAGCGTATTAATTTGCCCCACACTGTGGTAAGTTGTTATCGATAAGGAAAGAATTATTGTAAATTAAAAAAAGTAAGTAGTGTTTAGTGAAAATCAAAGTATAATTTTCAGTGTTTATTAAGTTCAAAATATAAATATTAAAAATTATTATTTAATATAATATTTCATCTGTTTCGTACTTCGTTTTCAATATTATTATCCGAACTTTCTGTAAGATTTAGATAGGTCAAATCAAATCTTTGTTTTGATAACAAACGAAGATAAATAATTAGATATAAATTTAGTAAGGTAATGCATAGTATAACTTGCCTTATTTTAAACTTATCAACTTACCCCAAACACGAGTTTCACATTTTAATCACGATATGCAGAGAAAGATTGAAAAAATACAATAAACAATAAGAAAATTATGAAAGAGCCTTCACAGTATGGAAAATGATGTGTTCACATCACTTATTAACAAAGTATTTTAATTCTTGTTTGCATACTTCTTTCGTGCAGTCCTACGAAATTTTGGAAAAAATTGAAGTGTCCTCTGTGCCATTTCCAGAAACGGAAATAGAAATACTGAGTGAACTACCCTATGCCCTATGGAATTCTATGCTAAATTCATACCAGCCATCATCTAAGCTCTATCTGTAGACAATCCAGAGAAATATGTGCTTCAAGGAATTTTTTGTGAAATGAGAGTCACAATAATCTTAAAGTGGAAATCTTTAGTCAAGTCCTCCAGAATTTAATGCTCAATTCATAACAGTCATCATTTAAACTCTAGCACATATTGAGAAATATACGTTAAAAGAAACAATTTTGGACCGGAAGTGGAAAAGAATCGAATGTGGAAATTCTCTTAAACCCCTAACCCCAATAGAATTTCATGCTGAATTCATATCAGTCGTAATTTAAGCTATATCTGAAACAGGTTCCCATTAATATATTTTTCAAAGAAAATGTAAATATTTGAAACGGAAGTGATGTAACTAGAACTGGAAGGGGAAATCCTTAATGAGTCCCTTTATTTCCTAAAGAATTGATTTCCATATCAGTCATTCTATGTGCTCTATCTGTAACCAATCCTGAAAAATTTATATTTCAAGATAAACTCATGAACCGGAAGTAGAAAATCAACCGCACAATCTCACAATTCAAAGTAGTTCGTATGACGTCAATTGCTCCAACTGAGCGATGACATTTTATATACTCTCAGTAGAAACTTCCAGAAGAACCTGGTACCTCCTAGAACATTCGTTATTTCGGAACGTTCTCGAACGTAAATACGTTCTCCAACATTCGAAATGCCGCTAATTTGGCGATATTTCGCAAAATTTGGCTACCCTGCACCGACAGTCCTGAAATGAAAACCCTAAATACACGTCATAAAGATGGCTGACTATACGATGATTTCCCCTTCTGGTTGCCGAAACAGCTTACATGTCATTTTTCATATCCGCAATAATACATGTCAGTCATCATCTAAGCGCTATTTATGGCAATCTTTAGAAATAGTATTTCAAGTAAAATGAAAATGTTTAAACTGGAAATGGAAAAAAAACAAGAAATGAAAACCTCAGTAATTCGATGCTGAATATATCAGTCACCATCTAAGCTTTGTCTCTGGCAGAGCCTGAGAAATAGATGTTTCATGTTAAAATTTTATCAAAAAATCGCCGGAATCTCCAGAGTCGAAATGGTTTACCGTCAATAACATTTTGTAACATAAAACTCCGGTAAAATTCATTAGGTTTTTTTCGATTTCTTCTGACTCATTTGTTTTGTTTACAGGTTTTCAAAACACTACAAATAACTCGATGTTTATAGATAACTAGAACTTTTAGTGATCGCCTCGATCTCATCTGAATACACCAATCAAGAACTTACATGGTGAAATAGACACATAAAAATATCATATTATTTTACTAACTTGATTGGCGGTATATAAAGTAAACGTATACAATATATCCGACGGGAATTTAGATTCAAGACTCAAAATTTGCCTCATTTCAAGACTTGCCATTTAGATTCAAGTGTCGTATCGACTTTGGAGCAATTTCTTGCATTTCCGAGCCATTTTGCTGAATTAGTTCCAGTTTCCATAGGTTAACGTGGAAAAGCGAGAGTTTGTCCGGAACCATGTTTATGTCGTTACTGGTTTGGCGCCGGTGTTGTCTGGAGGTGACGTGTCCTGTAGTTTTTAAAGGTGACGTCATTGATGCGGGTGTTGCTTAGCCAATGAGGGCTTGATTGATGAGCGACGTTTGAGCTGCTTGGGGGAACGCTCGAAGCTTTTTCGATCCTTAACTTTGAAGGTGTGTGGACGTCCGGAGAGCACGGCGAGATGGAATAAAATATTTTAAGTTCGATCGACGATTATTTAAAATGTGTGATTAAAATTAGGAATGGGGGAAAAATTGGAAGTTAAGGAAGGTTAAAGGTCCCTTATTTATCATCATTAAATTCTATTGCCAACGAGTTTCGATTCATCTTGTTCTATTGGCGTTCAGAATTCGAAAATTCAGTTTCTGCGCGAGTTGACGAGTCAGTTGCCTGGAGGTCTAACTTCAAATCAAAGAATAATAGTTCAGAAGATTAAAAATGTCGAACTTCGTCCTTGGCCATCCAGGGCCCATCCGGTGTTCGAGAATGTTTAGGATGACTTACTCCGATCTCCCCTCGGACTGGTACAAGTAAACAAGTAGTATTTTGATATATTCTTCGATAAACTGTGAGGTTAATTTCTTAATTTTATTATGAGCTGTTAAACTTAAATTCGATCCAGTGTCATCAAAGATGGACATGGAAAATTTGTATCTGCTAAAAGCTAATCACTTTCGATTTAGAATAAATATATTTTCATTTAAGTATCTGCTATGCTTTCCACTACTTGTTTGATTTATGTGTGCTCATTTCTTAGCATTCTTTGGGTTGACCAACCGATTCTTAGAATCGACCGGAGAATTAGAGCCTGATCAACACAACGCAATAAGATTACAAGTTTGGTAACATTGTTCAACAATTTTTCATTTTTTTAAACAAAATGAAAGTAACCACCTTATATAAATTTTGGGTCGCTGAATACGAAAATAACCCTTAAAATTCTCTCCTGGCTCAGAGTTTTAAGTAATCGCTCTGTTTACATTTTACATATAACACTATGGGACGTTATAATTACGATAACTGAAATAAAAAAAATTAAGATAAAAGAAATAAAATAGGCACTGTCGTTCTTGATAAAGCTGTTATCGACTCAGCGCCGTTGCTTCCGGCCTTTGTCTCGTGAATCATGTAATCGAGGGGTTAAAACTGGTTCCATCCAACGGCCCCAGTCTTGTACGTGGCAGCGCGTGGAGAAGTTCATATTGCGCAGTTTGTTTTTGAATTTTTTTACTGATTTGTTTAATTAGTGGCTTTCTGCATTAGTGACTTTGTACATTTCAACATTTTACGTAAATACATTTTACATGCATTTTGTGGTCCACAGAATGTGCAACAATGCCCTGCTCCTGTATAAATTCGGCGGACAGCTTTTGCTATATGTAATTTATGGTTCTAGGAAGAGGCCATTGACTTCTGCAGTGAAAAAGGCATAGGTACTGTACTTTGGGTGTAGCGTCGAAGACCAGGATTACTCGTAGGCTCCCCACGTTTGTTGTACGAATTGTTCATCCACCCTGAATGCTTGGGGAAAATGTTTCCGTGAGTTTTGGTTTGCCCGCCGTTTGACGTAAACCAACAAACCATACCACCGATTGCTATTTTTGCATGGTACCGTGCTTGAAGAAAGGAATTCATACGAAGAAGAAGAAGAAGAAGATTGAACACCCTGTGATACTATCTATCATTCGCCCAGTGGTCCATGGACAAAGATTGCCAAACCCCGATCCACCCGCTAACATTCCGACATACAGTGATATGGAGGATGATGGAAGTGAACTTGATGTGTTAGAAAGTGTATTCCAAGCACCAATGATGCAGATCAATGACTAGAACCGACAAGTACCTACCTTCTGTAATGTACACCGAATCACACAATGTGAACTTCATGACCTGATTAGGGATTTAGAACTGCCAAAGAATAAAGCTGAACTCTTAGCATCCAGATTGCAGCAGTGGGACCTCCTGAATACTGTTAGAGTATCTACTGATCGCGATCTTAAAAAAAACTGTCAACATTGTTCAGCAGTGACGACGACATAGTATTTTGCAATGAAGTTGAAGATTTGATGCTGAAACTGAACATTCCGTAAAAAGTGGACTATTGGAAACTGTTTATAGATGCCTCAAAAACAAGTCTGAAGGCTGTGCTATTGCATAATTGTAATGAAATATCACAATCTATCCCTGTTTCTTATGCAGCCCTAGTTAAAAAAAGTTTTCCCATGTTTCGATGTCTTCTGGATCTTATAAATTACAATCAACATAAGTGTGGTGATTTCAAAATAATAGCAATTGTGTTCGGTCTACAAGATGGGTACACAAAGTACTATTGCTATATACAGAGTGATTATTATTAAAGTTGCGATTTTAAAACGCCGTAGAGTAAGAACTACTGGTCAGAATGACCTGATATTTGACCTAAGTACACGTGAAGCAATGGAATTTTGTTTGGAGAAAAAGAAATTACTTCAAAAATGTACCGATAGATGACAATATACGAATCCAACATGGAATTTGCTTGTCGAATAACGAATAAATTAGCCGCTAGGTCGCGCGCGGAAGCACACCTCTAATCTGGAGGTATGCTAATTAAGACTGAGCATGTGCACCGCACATTACATTTGTGATAAAAACGAGAAGCACATGCAGTTCTCTGGAAATCACAACTTTTATGAAAGAAAGTGACAAGTCTTAAAATTCGGTATGACTCCTGGACGCCTATCGTAGTCATCGTGTCATACGTGTACGTATACATATCACACGTATACATATACAGCACATGCAGTTCTCTGGAAATCACAACTTTTATGAAAGAAAGTGACAAGTCTTAAAATTCGGTATGACTCCTGGACGCCTATCGTAGTCATCGTGTCATACGTGTACGTATACATATCACACGTATACATATACAGCACATGCAGTTCTCTGGAAATCACAACTTTTATGAAAGAAAGTGACAAGTCTTAAAATTCGGTATGACTCCTGGACGCCTATCGTAGTCATCGTGTCATACGTGTACGTATACATATCACACGTATACATATACAGCACATGCAGTTCTCTGGAAATCACAACTTTTATGAAAGAAAGTGACAAGTCTTAAAATTCGGTATGACTCCTGGACGCCTATCGTAGTCATCGTGTCATACGTGACTGTATACATATCACGTATGACTGGCGTCCAAAGTCTTGAAATTCGGTATATGTGCTAATCCTTTGATGGAAACACCCAAGACAAATATAGTTTTTCAAAAATGTTCGTTTAAGGGGGTGCTCCAGAGTAAAACGTTCGAAAAGTCAATTGATAAAAAAACCATGCTTTGGAATGAGATAGAGATATCAAATTTGGTGTAAGGATAGATAGTTTGAAAGGAAGAAAGAGTACAATTTCAGTTTACCAATATTTTCTACTTTAGGGGGTGCCGCACACAAAAATGTTCGATTTTCGGAATAAAGGAGAAACGCTCCTTTAAAAACGTGATAGAGGCTTTATATTTGGTATATGGGCGAAACATCTCATAGAAATCACAAAAAGAATGGAGTTTTTAAAAAATGTATAGTTAAGTTGTTTTGTACTCCACACAAAAGCATTCGAAAGATGAAATGCTAGAAAAGTATGCTTCACGATGATATAGAGACTTCAAATTCGGTGTATGGGTAAATCGTTCGAAAGGAGGAAAGTGTGCAATTTCCGATTTCCAATATTTTCTACTTAAGGGGGTGTCGCACACCAAAACGTTCGATTTACCGAATAAATGAGAAAAGACGCCTATAAAATTTGATAGAGCCTTAAAATTTGGTATATGGGCTAATAATTTGACGAAAACGCTCAAGACGAATACAGTTTTTCAAAAATATTCGTTTAAGGGGGTGCTCCAGAGTAAAACGTTCGAAAAGTCAATTGATAAAAAAACCATGCTTTGGAATGAGATAGAGATATCAAATTTGGTCTAAGGATAGATAGTTTGAAAGGGAGAAAGTGTACAATTTCAGTTTACCAATATTTTCTACTTTAGGGGGTGCCGCACACAAAAATGTCCGATTTTCGGAATAAAGGAGAAACGCTCCTTTAAAAACGTGATAGAGGCTTTATATTTGGTATATGGGCGAAACATCTCATAGAAATCACAAAAAGAATGGAGTTTTTAAAAAATGTATAGTTAAGGGGTTGGGTACTCCACACAAAAGCATTCGAAAGATGAAATGCTAGAAAAGTATGCTTCACGATGAGATAGAGACTTCAAATTTGGTGTACGGGTAAAAAGTTGGAAAGGAAAAAAGTGTGCAATGTCAGTCTTCCAACATTTGCTATGGTAGGGGGTGCCGATGTCTCTCTATCTATTCGTTCGAAATGTTAGAAAAGTTAATTGATAAAAAACCATGCTTCGAAATGAGATAGAGATATCAAATTGAGTGCAAGGGTAGATAGTTTGAAAGGAAGAAAGTGTGAAATTTCAGATTTCCAATATTTGTTACCTTAAGGGGTCCGCACACTAATATGTTCGATTTTCCGAATAAATGAGGCACGCTTCCTTTTAAATGTGATAGAGGCTTGATATTTGGTATATGGGCCAATCATCTGATAAAAAACACAAGACAAACAGAGGAAGAATTGCACAAATTTAGTTTCCCAATATTTTCTTTTTTAGGGGGTTCTGCACACCAAAATATTCGATTTGACGATTAAATGTGAAACGCGAATTATTATAAAATTTACATTATTCAGGGATTGCTTATTGCGAGACCGTTGATTTTCAACGGGTATTCGGCTAATATATACTAATTGCCAAGTGTCCGTCTCTCCGTCTGTCTGTCTGTCACGCTTTTTTCAGGCACTTCCCGAATAGATAGAGAATTGAAATTTGGTACATGGCTCGATCGTTCGATAAAACGCCCGGGAAATATCGAATTTTTCGAAAACGTTCTATAGAGGGGGTGCCCCATACCAAAACGTTCGAAAAGTGAAATGATGGGAAAGCATACTTTGCAATGAGATAGAGACTTCAAATTTGGTGTATGAGTAAATCATTCGAAAGGAAGAAAGTGTGCAATTTCAGATATTCAATATTATATACGTTAGGGGGTGCCGCCCACCAAAACTTTCGAAAAGTTTAATGATAAGAAAGCATGCTTTCCGATGAGATAAAGACTTCAAATTTGGTGTATGGGTAAAGCGTTCGAAAGGAAGAAAGTGTGTAATTTCACATTTCCAATATTTTCTACTTAAGGGGGTGCCGTACACCAAAACGTTCGAAAAGTGAAATGATGGGAAAGCATGCTTTGCGATGAGATAGAGACTTAAAATTTAGTTTATGGGTTAATCGTTTGAAAAGAAGACAGTGTGCAATTTCAGATTTCCAATATCTTCTACTTAAGGGGGTGCCGCACAACAAAATATTCGAAAAGTGAAATGATAGGAAAGCATGCTTTGCGATGAGATAGAGACTTCAAATTTGGTGTATGGGTAAACTGTTCGAAATGAAGAAAGTGTGTAATTTCAGATTTGCAATATTTTGTACTTAAGGGGGTGCCGAACACTAATATGTTCGATTTTCGGAATAAATGAGGCGCACTTCCTTTTAAATGTTACAGAGGCTTGATATTAGGTATATGAGCCAATCATCTGATAAAAAACACAAGACAAAGAGAGTTTTTCGAAATTCATTTATGGGTGTGCTTCACAGAAAAAAGTTCCAAAGGAGAAATAATAATATAGGGGTGCCTCGGGATGAGATAGGCTTTAATGTGGTGTACGGGTTAATAATTCGAAAGGAAGAAATGCGCAGATTTAGTTTCCCAATATTTTCTTCTTCAGGGGGTTCTGCACACCGAAATATTCGATTTGTCGAATAAATGTGAAACGCGAATTATTAAAAAATTTACATTATTCAGGGGTTGCTTATTGCGAGACCGTTGATTTTCAACGGGTTTCCGGCTAGTATATATACTAATTGCCAAGTGTCCGCCTGTCTGTGTGTACGTCTGTCACGCTTTTTTTAGGCACTTACCGAATAGATAGATACTTGCAATCTGGTACATAGGTCTATCGTTCGATAAAACCCCCTGGGAAAATCGTATTTTCCGAAAATGTTCTGATGAGAGGGTGTTCCACACCAAAACGTTCGAAAAGTGAAATGATAGAAAAGCATGCTTTATCGATAAGACAGAGACTTCAAATGTGGTGCCTGGGTAAATCATTCGAAAGGAAGAAAGTCTGCAATTTCAGATTTCCAATATTTTCTACATAAGGAGATGCCGCACACTCAAATGTTCGATATGTCGAATAAATGAGAAACGCTCCTTTAAAATTTGATACAGACTTGAAATTTGGTATATGGGCTAATATATGGGCTAACCCCAAATATATGGGCTAATCCCAAAAGGAATATAGTTTTTCAAAAATGTTCGTTTAAGGGGATGTTCCACAGAAAAACGTTCGAAAGGTGAATAGATAAAAAAAACATGCTTGGGGGTAAGATAGATATTTCAAATCTGGTGTACATGTAGATTGTTTAGAAGAAAGTGTACAATTTCAGTTTTGCAATATTTTCTACTTCAGGGGGTGTCGCACGGCAAAATGTTCGATTTTCGGATTAAAGGAGAAACGATCCTTTTAAAACGTGATAGAGGTTTGATATTTGGTATATAGACGAATCATCGGATAGAAAACGTAAGAACAGAGTGTTTCAAAAATGTATATTTAAGGGGATGGGTACTCCACACAAAAGCATTGGAAAGGTGAAATGATAGAAAAGGCATGCTTCGCGTTGAGATAGAGATTTTAAATTTGGTGTAACGGTAAATGTTTGGAAAGGAAGAAAGTGTGCAATTTCAATTTTCCAACATTTGCTATTGTAGGGAATGCCGCTCATTAAGATATTCGATTTGACGAACAAATGAAAAGTTCCTCCTTTATAATGTGATAAAGGCTTGATATTTAGTATATGGGCTAATCGTTAGATAAAAAACCCCAAGATGAATTCGGTTTTTTAAAAATGTTCATTTAAGGAGTTACTACACAGAAAAAGTTCGATTGGTGAAGTGACAGAAAAAACATGCTTCGCGATAGGATAGAGACTTCAAATTTGGTGTACGAGTAGAGAGTTTGAAAGGAAGAAAGTGTGCAATTTCAGATTTCCAATATTTGTTTACTTAGGGGGTGCCGCCCGCCTATATTTTCGATTTTCCTAATAAATGAGGCACGTTTTCTTTTCAATGCGTCAGAAGGTTGATATTTGGTATATGGGCCAAGCATCTGATAAAATTCTCACGACGAAGAGTTTATCAAAAATGTTCATTTATGTATCTGTTCCACAAAAAAACGTTCGAATGAGGAAATACTAAAATAGCATGCTTCGGGTTGAGATAGAGACTTTAATTTGGGGTACGGGTAGATAGTTCCAAAGAAAGAAGTGCGTAATTTCAGCTTTCCTATATTTTCTCCTTTAGGGGTTCTGCACACCAAAATATTCGATTTGCCGAATAAATGCGAAACGCGAATGATTAAAATATATACATTATTCAGGGGGTGTTTATTGCGAGACCGTTGATTTTCAACGGGTATATGGCTAGTTTTTATCTATTAGGTTCTGAGGTACCAGCATCCAAATGGTTTCCAATTTTCATAACACTCCGCTTTACATCACAGATAGCACAACCGCAAGTGTTACTCGCATCAAAGCAATAGTATGGCAAAATTTTTGCTATCAATAACTAAATTATCTTAAGATTCAATACTCAAATAAGTCTTCACCCCAAAGAAATGTTTTTCTAAATTGTTGGAAAACATCACAGAGCCATACAAAAATTTACTTTGCACGTCAACATCAATTTTGCTTGGATAACTTTTACTTCGTTAAAGTTCTATTGCTTAACACACGTATATACTGAGGGTATTAACAAAAGACTCCCCACTTTTCAAAGAGACACAATCACCAATGCGCATCAATGCATAATTTTTATTATATAAGCAGGGCCGGTTTAACCACGGGACCAACCGGGCCATGGCCCGGGGCCCCCGACTCTGGGGGGGACCCAAGTGGCATGAAATTTATATTATATATAAATTAAAAATATAATATAAATAAAATATTTTATAAATTATATTTCGACTGTATAAACGCGTAGCTTTTCTTCCAAAATAAAAATTTATGTTATACATTTTTCAGAATTAACTTTCGAAACACACTTTATTAACTGTAAAGTGTAGAAAAAAATTTAGTGAATAACACAAATAGTTGGAATAAAAGATGTCAGTTAGCAACGAGTTTTAATAAAGAAGCACTAAATTTGAAAACTCCTTTTCTTCTTTTGGTCTGGCAAGCTGCCAGAGTCAGACCTAACGAAAGAAAGTGACGGCTACTGCACATTAATTTATGATTCAAAGTATGTCCAATAGGTGGCGGGGTGGGGTCACAGTATCGTAGAAATTTTAACTTTAAAAAGGAAATTTTCTTCCCTAAAATGGGAAAAGAAACTCTAAAAATCTGGCAACACCGGTTGAGTATACAAGGCATATGTGACTTACTTCGTTTACACTCTCACACAAGCGTCATAGCAATTCCGAAAGTTTAGTACCTAGCTTAGGCTTTAAGGCTGAAGGTGAGTAGACCCCCAGAAAGAAAAGTTTTCTATGCCACTGCTAATGGCCTATAGGGGCACATAGACCTGTATGGGCTAGCAAAGATTTTTGTTATTATTATTCTAAATGCTGATGTGTTACATTTTTAACTTAAACTAACGTTAACATTAAGTAACTTTCATGCCCAAAAATATTAATATTTGAGAGCTTTAGTCTAAATCTAATCTATCTTTTTATTTTGCATTAAAAGACTATAAATTTATTTAAATATTTATATAATTATTATATAGATATTATTTTAAATAATGAATTTATATTTTTATATTTAAACAATTTTTAATTTTTTAATCTCATTAAATCATTTGCAAAGATGTAAGCCTACTCTCTTGTTATTAGGCGAAATTTAAGGAAAGCCAGTCACACATAACGTATACTGGGGCGAATTCTATGTAGGCCTACAAATAGACACTTTTCTCTCTTACATTCAGCCTGCTTACATTATCACTTCTTTTTTTTTTAACTCATGTGAGTTTTACATTTTTCAAAAAAAGTGGCAGAATATCCCCACTTGCAGAAACTACTGGGGGATAAAAATTAAGAGAAATTATGCAAGTGGAGCACAAAAAAGGAAAAAAGCGAAATCAACACAATCAACGACAGAACAGATTCCCAAGCTGACGGGTTTTTTTTTCAAATAACCAATTCTGAAGACAGAAGTGAAAGAAATGAGTGTATTTTCTTACCATCTGCATCGTCCGTATCAACTGAGACTGGAGGGATACTAAGCACTTCATCATTTGCACTGGATGAAAGTAAGCCGCACAGTTTATTAGTGTCACATGGACATGTCGAAGATACTCCCCATACCGACCAACATGTTGCATTAATTGAAAGAGATGTGTAAGTTCGTGCGGAAGCATCAAATGCTGAGGAAGATGTTGTGGTCTTCGATACTCAATCCGTTGTAAGTGACTCAAAACAGGATGTAGAAAACCAAGAACATCACGAACTAAGTACAGAACCTGCATTATGGGCGGTGTCTAACAGAAGTACTGGAGTCAAGAGTACTGGATTAGAAAGTCCCCGTCGCACTGCCAAAATGTGGACTCAGATTTCGGAGCACCCGAACGTGCATATGAGTGCACTGAAGCAGGCAAGAAAGTTATGAGAACACGTAAATTTCTTCCTTCGTTCTTTTACCGTAAGCTCCCAAATGGAGAAGAAACTAAGCGTGATTGGCTTCTCTATTCACCATCCAAAGATGAAATGTTCTGCTTCGTTTGCATGTTGTTTTGTCCTAAAGAGATGTGTACTGGAACATTCTGCTGTGGGGGTTACAGTGATTGGAAACATGCTTCACGATCCCTCTCAGGCCATGAAACGAGCATCGAATATAGAAAAATCTGTTTACGTACATGAGGCGATGCAGAGAACAAGGACGAATAGACACATAACTTGAAATCCATATGAACAAAGAAAGAGATTATTGGAGAGAAATATTGCGAAGAGTGGTCGAAGTCATAAAATTTTTAGCATAGAGGGGTCTACCATTTAGAGGTGACGAGGAAAGATTTGGGTCAGCAAAAATAGGAATTACATGGGAACCTTGGAATTAGTTAGCAAATTTGACTCGTACTTAGATGAGCATATTAAAAAATACGAAGTGGCAGGAAAGGGTAACGTGTCCTATCTTTCGTCAACAATTTGTGATGAGTTCATTAACGTCATGGGTCAGAAGTTGTTAGCAGCAATTGTGGATCAAGTGAAACAAGCAAAGTACTATTCGATATCTGTGGACTCTACGCCTGATGTATCTCGCATAGATCAACTGACTTTCATAATTAGATATGTAAGTAGTGACGTCTTTGTAGAAAGGTTTTTAAAGTTAATACCAATTTATGGACATAGTGCTAAAAATATTTTCAATGAAGTTACTGGACTTCTGAAGGAAAACCAAATTTCCCTGTCTAACTGCAGAGGTCAATCTTACGATAACGCGTCTAACATGAGCGGCAGGTACAATGGACTTCAGGCCAGAATCAAGGTGGAAAATCCTTTGGCATTATTCATACCATGTGCAGCTCACACCTTGAAACTTGTGGGTGTCAGAGCAGCTGAAAGCTGCAGAGAAGTTGCTGCATTTTTTGACTTCGTACAGAATCTGTACACCTTTTTTAATTCCTCACCGCATCGATGGCGAATTCTCTCATCCATGTTAGGTTCAAAAAAGAAAATTCTGAAAAATTTATCTGATACCCGGTGGTCTGCTAGAGCAGATGCAGTCATAGCCTTGAAAGAGAGCTACCCAGCTATTGAGGCAACATTAAATTCCATGTCATCAGACTTGTTTGAATCATCTGAAACGAGATTGAAAGCTGAAGGCCTAAAACAGTATATGGAGAGATTTAAGACACTCTTCCTCACATACTTTTGGTGTGATTTATTGAGAAGAATTAATAAAGTCAATACTTCTCTGCAAAAATCAACTGTACCATTGCATGTCGCCGTGCAACTCCTGGAATCTCTTACATTGTATATTCAGGAGAAGAGGGAAAGCTATGATTGGTATGAAGCCTTGGCCACATCAAAAAAATAGCTTAATTACCAGGATTCCATAATCTGAACAAAAAAACGAAGTTCTAGATTGACATTTTATGATAACAAAGGTGCCCAGATGTTGTTTTATCTGGTAAAGAAACGATGAAGATTGAAACTTTCCTTCCTGTGGTAGACAGTTTAATCAATCACATGGATGCTCGATCTAAAACTTACCGAAGCATCTTTGAGATTTTTTTGGATCCTTTGCGGATCTGCTTTTCTTAGAGGAAGAATCTGTAAGAAAGCATAGTGAATGTTTTGCAAAAATATACAAAGGTGATGTTGATGGAAGAGAACATGCAGAAGAATGCATCCATATCAAAGTATACATTAATGCAAATTATCCTGAGACAGCAGTGCTCTTTATGGACATCTCTGCTGATGACGAAGAAGAGGAGATTGATGAAGACGATGATGAAGAAACAGGTTCCAGGTCCATCGAGTTCCAGATGAGATACATACAGGAGAAAAGAAGGAGACTGAACCTACAAAACCTTTACAGCTATATGCATGAAAGTGGAATTTCATCTGCTTTCCCTAACGTAGAAAGAGGGTTGCGAATATATAGTTGCATGATGGTTTCCAATGCAAGTGGTGAACGTTCATTTTCGAAGTTAAAAATTATAAAATCCGAAAAACGTAGTGTGATGACGTAGTGTGTGGTCGTGTGTTAAACGACCTAAGCATTTTAAGCATTGAAAACGAGTTACTTAAAGTAATGGACTTTAACGAGATATCATTGATGATTTTGCTACTAAAAAGTCAAGAAAAAAGATTGTGTAAGCCAGAATGTGTCTTGAGTTTTCTTGTAACTTGTTTTTCAACAAATCGTTATGTCACAGTCTCATTTTTATATTTTAATATCCCCCCTTATATGTTGTAAAGAATGTAAACATTTGATGTCAAAAACAATTGTAATATTCGTTGGAATCATCTAACTGGTGATTATTAAAACAATTTCAGCCATTTGTACGTTTTACAAGTTAGTATTCGTTTTTCAAGTATACGTTTTACAAGTTAGTACTATTACGGTACGTATATTATTGCGAAGAAAGAAATTTGCAAAATTTACAGTGAACAGGGGCCCCCAGTCTAAGTTCTGGCCCGGAGCCACAGATATGCTTAATCCGGATCTGTATATAAGCATGCCCATGCATCAGCTTGCTCCTGTCTCACCTGTATAATGATCATGTAATTTAGAAGATTTGTTTCAATAATCATCATTTATTCCTTAAATGATTAATTCGAAAATTTGATTTCCCGAAAATTATAAAATTACCACTTATATTAGCAGTTTTGTAGATAAATATGTTAGTAGTATGAACAACAAATTCGATAATTCCACCAATTAAGGAAAAAGTAATTAAAATAAATATTAATTTACTGGCAGGTTGCATCTTCAAAACTCATTTAACTGTTTATGGCAATTAGAAAATTGCCCGAAGAGAATTCAAGTACTGCATTAATTTAAATTCGAGAACATATTTAAAAAATATGCTGTTATAAAAATGTGCATATCATTGCAAAATTAACGCAACAGCTGGTTTGGATGTTTCAAATCGAGTTTTCTGAAGTATGTAATTGATATTATTTTTAGACACAAGTTTTACTTATGTAGAATAATTTTGATGATTAAACCATTTTATGTTCACAGTGACGTTAACTCAGAATCATAAACATATTTGGTAGTACGTCATAATAACAATTCATATATTTTAAACAAATTATTCTACGAAATTAAAAAAAAGCGATTTAAATGTAAGTTATCTAAAGCTCCTTATGAAAAGAAATTTCTTTTTAAATATTTCTCAGTTAAGCATTATAGTGTTATTGATCCACGTTTAACTCAGAAGTTAAACAAATCTCTATAATTTTTGTAAAATAAATTCCTTATTTTAACATAACTACAAAAAATCTGATGTGGGCAGCACATGACTTTCCTTATATAATGCATTGAATTTACCACTTTTACAGTAAAAAAATAGATTATTTTTGTAGTAGTTATTTATATTATTTCTAAGATATTGAATTTTCGTCAAAGAGTCGTCATTTTCCAAGTCGTCATCATCATTCGTCGTCATTGATTTAGAATTATTTTTTTTCCATTTGGCGAGTTTTTCGTTAATTTAGCAACATTTAAAAAAATCGCCGAGTTGGCAACATTCCACCAAGTTCGCCGCCAAAATCTCGCCAAGCTTTATGGACGAAGAAATAAGTTATTCTTACAGCAGATAAATGACTATTCGCATTCAAATACAAAAGTATTACTCAAAGTTTTTTCATGAATGGAATAAGCTAGATCCACGAGAATAGTGTCACCAAATTTATCGCATGGTATTACATATGAAATGTGAACCTGTTTCTCAATAGGATATATTTTTTATTTTATTTTATATGACTTTTTGATAATTTTTTTGAAAAATGTGCAATATCTCGAGAACGGTTCATCTTAGCATTCTAAAATTTATATACCATCTTTTTCTAATGAAAAATTACATAAGAAATGTTTATTTGCGTAACTTTATTAGAGATTTTGATTTTTTGACTATTTTTTCAAAATTTCACCGAAAATTTAGGGGGGGGGGGTTCTGAACATTCGGTTACGTATAAAAGCAATAGGCTTCCAGTGTTTATGGATTGTGCTGCCTGTACCAAATTTCGTTCGAATCGGTCCATTCGTTCGTCAGTTATCGTATCCACAGGCTCACTGACACACACACACATACTTTCACACACACACACACACACATACTTTCATACACACACACACACACACAGACATCACTTCAAAAATGTTTGATTCGTGATCAGGATTGCTTGAAACGTGCTCTCCCGTCGAAAACTCGAATTCGAATTTTCGACATTGTCACAATACTTTCCTTATACATTATGTATATAAGGAAAGTAATAATAATATATGTCTATATATCTGTCTGGGATACTTGGCAAGAAATTTGGTGAAAAATTGGCGAGTTTGTCGACGTATTTGGCAACTATAGAAAATGTAGCTAAATTTACGAAAATGTCAATAGATTGGCGTAATTGTCGTTCAACTAATAAAAAGAACGCTAAATTATCCAAAATGAAATGAAACAGATGTATAAAGAAATGGTAAAATACGTAGCACACATTCAACGTTGAAACGTACTGCTAGTGCAAATGAAAACGACTATCATCTTGATAATTTCAAATTCCTGTCCATAAATAAAAGGTGAGGATAAAGAGTTCAGATACATTTTGGTTTTCTTATGCATTATATCAATTACGAGAATTTCGTATACTATAATTTTATGATTTTAATTTCTTTTCGGTTTTACAATTGCAGGCTATGAGAATCTGGTGTCCAGTTGCGCTCTTAACCAACGTCATCAGACTCCAAAGTTTTTTTCGAACTTTTGAAAACCTACGTAAGGAATGTTTGAAAAAATAAGTATTAAAAAAAATTTTGCAAAGTAAATGTGTGAATATCAGCAATAGTAATGTTTTTATAACATAAATAATTTAAATTTTAAACTTATTCTCTATTTTATTGTATAATTTTTTGCCAATTTTTAACATGTATTTAGAGAATTACAAGGGCATTTTTTAGAGATGGAGCAATTGGCGGGTTCTGCGGACCACCCCAACGAGATGTACTGTTTTTCAAAATTTAATAAAAATATTTAATTTAAAAATCAACAATTTGACTAAAAGTAATTCATTATTACTTTCCTTATATACATAATGCATAAGGAAAGTATTGTGACGGGGTCGAAAATTCGAATTCAAGTTTTCGACGGGAGAGCACATTTCAAGCATCCCTGATCACGAATCGTACACTTTTGAAGTGATATCTGTGTGTGTGTGTGTGTGTGTGTGTGTGTGTGTTGTGTGTGTGTGTGTGTGTGTGAGTGTGTGTGTGTGTGTGTGTGTGTGTTGTGTGTGTGTGTGTGTGTGAGTGTGTGTGTGTGTGTGAGAGTGTGTCAGTGAGTCTGTGGAGACGATAATTGACGAACGAATGGACCGATTTGAACGACGAAATTTGGTACACAAATTACAATCCATAAACACAGGAATCCTATTGTTTTTATACGCAATCGAGTGTTCAACCCCCCCCCCCCCTTAAATTTTCTAGTAAAATTTTGAAAAGTCATCAAAAAATCAAAACCTCTAATGAAGTTACGCAAATAGACATTTCTAATATAATGTTTCATTAGAAAACGATTGATATAAATTTTAGAACGCTAACATGAACCGTTCTCGAGATATTGCACATTTTTCAAAAAAATTATCAAAAAATCATAAAATAAAAAAAATATTTCCTTTTGAGAAACATGTTCACTTTTCATATGTAATATCATGTGATAAATTGGGTGACATCAGTCTCGTGGATCTAGCTCGTTCCACTCATGTAAAAAGATACTTTGAGCAATACTCTTCTATTTGAACGTCAATAGTCATTTAGCTGCTGTAAGAATAACTTATTTTTCCGTCCATAAATCTTAGTGAGATTTTGGCGACGAATTTAGTGGTATGTCGCCAACTTGGCGACTGTTTTAAATGTTGCTATATTAACGAAAAACTGGCAAAATGGATACAATTTACGCTAAACCAATGAAAATGACGACTGATTGACGAAAATTCAATATCTTGGAAAGAATATAAATATCTACTATAAATATAATCTTTTTTTTTACTGTAAAAGTTGTAAATTCATTGCATTATATAAGGAAAGTCATGTGCTGCCCACATCAGATTTTTACATTTGTAATACGAGTATGACTGAACGCAAACCAGATGTACCAAATTCGCTCTCCAATATGTCCCATAGTTATTTTTTAGCTAAACTTTTATCTAATACTTTGTTATTTTTATTAGAGATGAATATTTTCAGAAACCAAAGAATAAACCTTAAATATGTCAGGATGAAATCCGTTTATCGTCTGTGAAAAGAAAAATATTTCTCTCTGTTTTACACATCTATCTAAAAATAAGTGTATTAAAGGCGAAAGTAGTTTCACGAAATAAAGAAGAAAAATCGGCTAAATTCTTCAAACTGAAGTAATTTCTTGGAACCGCTTTAAAAAAAGTGGCAAATAATTCACCCGCAGAAAATGTCCAATAGAGCAGCAAACGCTTTAAAACTTATTTCGAGCAGAAGAAACCAAAAGTTTCTTAAAAGACTAGAACTCGTAACCACTTTAGATAAAATATATACTTTAATTTCTTGGGAAATTTATCAGTAGCTTATAATTAACTTGTTTTTTCTATGTATTTTATTTTCACTTTCTCGTGGTGTCTGAGTGTTATATCCGTCATTTTCTTTTTAGACAGCCATTTTCTTATTATTGTTTTAACGTTAGCTAAAATTTTGAGATATTTTCATCAACAAATATTTATCGGATTTAAGGATCATATGAAATTGTAAAACTAAATAACATAAAACAAGAAAGTTCAATCCTGCATAAAGCATTGATTATGAAACACTCTCCAAATCCAATGCAATTTTATTTAAAAATCTCTAAAATGCGTTACATTCCTCGGTAATAATTTTAAAATTATCAAATGCTACATTAATTTATTATATATGAAAACTTAAAAATTCATCGGAAAAAATGAACTTCATTCAAATTACGTTAATTAAATATAAATCGCCTGGCTCCTCGGTAATGTTTTTAACATTATCATAATACGACAATAATTTATAATATTTCAAAACTTCATCAAAAACAACTGAAATTTATTCAAATGACGCCATCGAAATATAACAAGCCAGGCTCTCTCCATAAAAGCAGCATTTCATTCACAAACATTTTCCCATTTATTTCATTCATCATAATACTATAATAATTTATTTTATTTAAAACTTAAGACCATGGAGTTGTAAGTAATTTAACTCTATGCTTAAAACTTCATCAAAAAATCGTCCTTCTCTCCGTAAAATCAATGAATATTTCATTCATATCAGCTCTGAAGACTCCATGAGTTAATGTTTTTGCGGTAAAGAAATGCAGCAATTCCTATACAACTCATTCTACATATTTTGCTGTTTACATTTTACATAAGTGAGAAATAGGCTTCGTTGTAGAAATAATTGCATTTGGGTGAGCATTTAAACTCAAATATATTGTAATTGCGTTGTTTCAGTATGTAGATGTACAGGATGTAATCAAAAATAAAGCGGTTTTAGAACGGATACAACACTCAATATGAATTAAAAAGAACTATAAAAATCACGATTTTGAGACAATATCGATGCAGTATTTCATTTCGAAGTGGGTCACGTGATCTTTTCATATAATGGTCATGTGATCGATTCATATAAGAGGTGTAATTATTATTTTAATTTTTATTTAAAAAACTACTGTATATATTTTGCTGAAATTTTTTAATATATTTTATGGGATAATTTGAATATCACCTACAATTTTCGAAGCAATGTGCAAATTTTAAATCAGCTTAAAAAATGTTTGAAAAATTAGGTCCCATAGAGTTCAATGTATTTCATTTTTTCAGCGTGGGTTCAATCCAAAACTAATTGGGTAATATTATTCATTTATATTCCCATAGGTCCCACAGACCGTCTGAACAACATACTAAACTTTCATTTTGATTGAATCATTTTTACGGCAGTCGTTGTGTTAACGGACAGACACACACACAAGCAGACAGACAGAATGAACAAAGTCATAAACACTTTTCAACTTTGTTGTAAAGTGTTAAAAACGCTAAAAAAAATTCGGAACTTTAATTATTTCAATTGCTGTGGAAACCAATAGACATATATCCTACACTATTTCAAATCATATTACTTAATTTCAATGGATACGTATTTCAACTTACATTGAATTTGTAGTTTTATAGAAAAATGCGTTTGGTGAGTTGGCGTATTTTAAAATGTCGCCAATGCTGCTGAAGTATCACAATTTAAATATCTCAGAGATAGTTTATCCTAAAGTAATGGGGTTAATTTTGTTAGACATTACAAAAGACATAGTATTTACTTAATATATTTAAGCTTATTCAGTGTTTTATTAAGGTTTTTTTATTTTGTGTCATTTCGATAGGAGGCGAGTTTCATTTTATAATAGTAAAAATCTGATGTGGGCAGCACATGACTTTAACTTCACAATGCAAGTACTTCACTTCTTTTAAAGCAAAATAATAATGGACAAGATCTATGGCACAATGATTTCAACATTGAAAAGTATACTGATATTTGGCGTTTTCTGGTGATAACATGTAAAATTATTTTCAAGTACCCACATAATTTATATTTCCCGCAAATGTAACTTCGAAATTTTGAGAGTATATGAACTGGAAAATGTTGCTAACATCTGCGAAGCAATATACTCCATTACATTAAAATATATTACTTAATAATTCATCAATTTGGCGTTACTTTTGTAACTTTAGCGTTATTTTTGCCAATTTGTTGACATTTTTGTCTATTTGTCACCGCATGCAAAAGTAGCTAAGTTGGCAATATTTCACCAAATCAGTCAGTAAGGTCATCAAGTTTTTAGCAAAGTGTTACATACTTGATGATGCTTACTACTGCTAATTTTTTCATTTTATTATACACTTATTTAAAAAATTACATGCCAAATAATTATCTATATAACATTATTTAATGTCTTTTCGAACATTTGATCACGTTTAAAATCAATAGAGTTCCGATATTCGCCGATCGTAATAATAGTATCAAAGTACGTTTCAAACGATCCAGACATTCGTGAAATATCGTATCCACAGACTCACGGACACACACTCTAACATACATACACAGTAAACATACATAAGCACACACAGACAACATCTCAAAAACATTCGATCCGAGTTCAGGGATGGTTGATTCGAATTTTCGACCTCCTCACAATACTTTCTTGAAGAAAAGTAATGAAGGCTATAAAAGCACGTAAGCATAGATATTCATTCAAAGAAACTAAAGTTTTAAATTATAAGACTGTTCTGACGAAATCTTTTAAATTCTTTTACGCACCAAAACAATTTTCTTGGAACTGCTGTAAGTGAGCAATAATTTAACAGTAGGAAGCGGAACAAACAACTTACATTTTCTCTCCAGAGATTGGGTAGTGTAGTTGTTAAAAATACTAGAAAACTCGTAAAATACACTTCGAGCGTTCATGATTTCCTGAGTGGCCAACCAAAGAAATTTATCACACGGATTTTCTTTACCAATTGTCCTTTTATTACGTGTTTATGAATCCTTTCTTGTCTAAAATATATTCATACATATGTTGATTAAAAACCATATTCTTAATAAGAAACTTCACCATAATTTCATAATTTTTAAATACGGATGAATGAGGATTCTTTTGATTGGTCAATTTCCTTTAAAATTTTTAAACCATATGAAAAATACACTGGCTTCCAAAAGTTAAGCACGGACGGTAAAATCAACAAAAATGGAAAAATAAAGCTTTAATTAACTCAAAATTGTACACGAAGGTAGCAAGTGTGTTTATGCATTAAAGAAAACAAGAATCATGTACAAAGATGAAAAAATATTTATTTTTTGTAAGTTAAATGATGACGTCACATATGGATCATTAAAAAAATGGTGTTTAAAGGCAAACAAACCAAGCAGAACTTGCATTAATATGATATGTGACCACCCAGGACCTTCACACAAACGTTATAACGATTTTCCATGCCTTCAAAGCGGTGATCAACAATCGCAGATTCGAGCAATGGCCATTCCAATACGGCAATTTCCAACTCTCTGGGACTGGCTGGAGGAGGTAAACGTGCAGAGATAGCACGCCCGAGGGCATCCCAAAGGTTTTCTATGGGATTAAGTTCGACGGGAATAAGCCGGCCACTCCATGCGAGAAATGCCCTCACTTTCCAGGTATTCGGTAATGATGTTAGCTCGGTGGGGACGGGCATTATCGTCCATAAGGAAGAAATCAAGAATAACTGTTGCAGCGTAGAGTATCACAATGGGGTTTAGGACTTCATCCCGATACCGCGCAGCCCTCTCAGAGAACCGTCTTTAAAGATGTGCAGCTTTGTGTGATATCCCACTGAAATTCCAGCCCTCACCATGTCGCTGCCTCCTCTGAATGTTGGATGCTCGATAATGTTATTGACCTGATTGCGTGTGCCTCGTTCTCTCTAGATCCTTACATGCTTATCACCTGATTCCAGGGCAAATATGGAGTCGTCCGTGAACAGGACGTTGCAACAATCGGAGATAGTCCAATTGACATGTTGACCACACCAATTTAATCTTGCTCCTCTGCCTTGAACGGTTAGTGGAACACAAAAACGTGGTACTCGGGCATACAGTCCCTTCACGTGAAGCCTCTGGCGCACAGTACTGGCAGATATTGTCTTACCAAATGCCGCTGCAACCATGGATGTAACAGCTGTGGAGGTCGCTTGTTCATTCCGCTTGACTACTATAGCAATATACCGATCATCAGAGGGGGCGGTAACCTTTGGATGATCGGGTACAGGCCTCCTGACAACAGTTTGACTTGTTTGGAATTGTTTCCATAATCGAGAAATTACCGAATGATCAACGCCAAAGAAAATAGCGACATCTTTTATTGACTGTCCTGCTTTAATGCGTCCGACACCACGCCAGGGCTCACTATCTGTCATTCGTCTTCCTTCAGCCATAAGAAAACGAATATTATAAAAAATAATCCTACGAAAGTTATAAACACTTCGTATAACAGATCATATATAATAATGCCACAATCACGGATATAATTTCTCATTCTATAAATTTGATAAAGGGATCTGAATGTACATGACTGAGGACTAAAGCTTTGTCTTCAAGTTCCTTTGTCTTCAAGTCCAAGTTCAATTACCTTTCTGTGATTTTTGCATTATTATATATGATCTGTTGTTGTATTTAATAGCGTATTAGAAACAATGGACATTTAAAAATGTTCATAAGAAATAAAAATAGTCGGTATGAATTAAATTACGACAACAGATGGTAGCATCAAAAATATTTTGGATTAAAAAAAATATATATATTTCAATATATTCCATATTTTATTGAGCGTTAAATTTAGTTTTAATATAATCTAAGCATTGCATTTTATCTTTCAGAAAATATTTCGCAACTGTTTGAGCAGAATTTTGGCGAAAAAGGTGTTCTGCGATAGTTAACATAGGATAGGGCAGAAGATTTACTGACGCTCACCCTTAAGCAATTTTTATTTTGTATTTTATTTTACTGCAAAAAGATAATTTTAAAGAAATTAAAATTAGCATGATAATTTGAGTCTTATTTTTTCATGCATATTTCTCGCGAATTTCCTTCAGGAGTACTTTAATTTAACGACACTATTACAAAATTGTCATTTTTACTACCCTCATTTTATTATCGTCCGTGTATATGTTATTTGCAAATAGAACGTAATCTCATACTAAATGGACAACAATAATCAAGATTGGCACCATGTCTGCATACAATAGACAAAACCAAGAACAAAACGTTTTTTTAAAAAAAAGGTCTTTTATTTAACATCCTAAAAGACGTACAAAAATTGTTAAAAACAGCCAGAGCGCTTTCGGACGTATATACGCCCTTCATCAGTGGCTACATGAGTAGTAAAAGCATTGTACGTAATGCTTTTACTACTCATGTAGCCATTGATGAAGGGTATATATACGTCCGAAAGCGCTCTGGCTGTTTTTAACAATTTTTGTACGTCTTTTAGGATGTTAAATAAAAGACCTTTCGTTTTTTAAAAACGTTTTGTTCTTGGTTTTGTCTAAATGGACAACGCTCTAGATCTTTTTAATTGAAAATGTTTACTTATCTTGCTGCGTTTTTGAAATATAAATTCTAAATTTTTCAATTCGCCTCTAGAGGTGCTGGAAATGTTAATCGATATCGCATAACCGCTTTCTTAATGTAGATCCTGATTTTGCAGCTCTAGAAATCTAGCTTCAATGAGAAAGTTAAAGAAATGCCCACATACTTATAAGAAAATAATGTATTTTTCATTTATATGTATGTGGACAACAATACTTCCATATTCCCGCATTGTACAGCATTTTTTAAACAACAATATATTCAATGTTTTCTGATCTTTTCATTCGTTCCATATTTATATATTCCATCCGCAAAAACGCATATAACATTCCACAGAACATCATCTCTTGTGACTCCCCTTATCAGAATTCTTTTCATGCTTTTCAATAATTCATTAGAAGACCCCAACTTTGAACTTTGTTGTGCTTATCATTTTGATTCCGCCCAAAAAGAATACATAACCACGCGATTTCTTCGTTTAAGCTATCTCGTCCGTGTCAGGTTCTTTTTTGAATGTTACATCATGATATTGATTTTCTGACTGTTTATAAGAGAATACATTACAAATGTGGTAAATTGAATTGTGAGGTTCTATAGACATTTAAACATATAATCAGCTAGCATACAATCGCAAATTTATAGTTTGGTAACGCAGTAAAACGTATACGCGCACTGGAAAACCCAATAGCCATCAATTTTAAGTACACGGGAAGTTATAATTTCAATGAAACTTGATTAATTGTGTAGACTGCATTTGCATGACTTTAAATTTTTAAATTGTAATACGAGTTACGCAAAAGTACCATACATTACTCTAAGCAAATCTACAAGTTGGGAATATTCAGTTAAAATAAAGTCATGAAAATGTGCTGAGTATAACATGATAATATGTTTGGGACAGCTATAAATTCAATAGAAGATCGGAATTCAAATTTGGCATCAAAATGGCCGTGTAGATTCTGTAAACTTGTTACAGACATAAGTGTCTGTAGAACTTAGATATATAGATTATTAAAATGATGAGTAACTCTATAACGTATTTTCTGCGTTAATTTTGTGTAAGCAATCGGAATATATTTTAAATACTTAAAAAAGATATAAATCAAACTCACATTTATATTTAAAGATAAATTTATGCAGTAAGGGGGCCTTCATATGGAGGCAAATTCTGGCAAATGCTGGTGGTACTTCATTTTCAACGGAATTGATATACATTTTGGTACCCTTATTTTGTACAATCATACAAATTTTCGGAGAAACCGGAAGTGACGATTTTAGAGCTGAAAGTGGATATATTTTGTTAATCTTCTAATCCTTAGTTATCCTTAGTTAATCCTAAGTTAATCCGCAGTTTATCCTTAGTAAGCCTCACCTCTCCGAAATTCAATACTAAATTCATATCAGTCATTCTCTAATACATATCTGTAACCAATCCTGAGAAATAGATGCTTCAAGGAAAACGTAAATGTTTTGAAAGTGACATCTCTTGAACTGGAAGTAGAAATTCATAGTGAATTTCCTTTCTCCGGCCATAATTGACTTAATTAATCCAATCATTGACTTAATCAGGCATTATGTAATCTTTATTTACAGACAATCCTGAGAAACAGATGTTGCAAAGAATATATTTGAACCGAAAGTGAAAATTCTTACTGATCCAAACAACCTCCTCTAGAATTTGATACTGATTCCATATTAGTGATCAAAGCTCTCCCTATATTTAATCTTGAGAAATAGGTGTTACCAGTAATTTGAAATTTGAGCTGGAAATGTAAAAACAACAGGAAATTGAAATTCTTAGAATCTTCTTTAGAACTTAATGCTGAATCCATATCAGTCATCATCTAAGCTCCATCTATAACATATCCTGAAAAATATATATTTCACGGAAAAAATTATAGTAAAAACAATGGTATGTAGAGAAAAAATAAGTAAAGTAGGAATAAGCAAATATACAAAGCATAAATATGTAAGTATGCAGAATATATAGAATGTAGTAAATATGCAAAAGTAAGTATGCAAATATAATTTTCTACATACATGCAAGTATGCACACATGCAAATACGTAGTAAATATGCAAAAGTTTTTGCCACCAAAAATAATTTTGTGAATAGTTAGTTCATCGTAAAGATTATCCATGATCAACTAATCTCAAAGATGGCTTTTATAAGGTTTTTGGACGGGGTGTTATCGTTACGCTTTGACTCTGAGTTTGGAAGATAAATTTTTGGAGCTATGTTTCCATCTGATAAATTCTTACTCTACGGTTGATCAATACCGCCCTGTAAGCAAATGACTGTAAAATACCCGAAGCTATAAACTTCCACTATTTTCAGTCTTTCCGATATGTTTCTGTTGTGAATTTTTATGCTCTAGCTGGGAGATAGCTCAGAGTGAAGTTTTGCGTCGTAAAAGTTTAAATATGGTAACTTTACAACTAAATTTATCAGCGGCTTTAGAAACTAGTAAAAAATAAACGTCTTTCAAAGTAGAAAGTTTCTTTCTTCAGAAATAGTTTACCGCGTTCACGAAAATATCTTGAGAATCGGAAATGTGAAAATTCGACGTAGCGAAATGTTTCATAGGTAAAAGTTCATACATTTATATTACGCACTTGTTTCGTTGTATTTTTGTTTATAATATAAATGAGCACTTATGTAAAATATGAATGAGGAATTACGTACAATATGAATGAAAAAATATGCATAACATGAATGACAAAATATGTAGAATATGGTGACCAAATATGTAGAATATGAATAAGCAAATATGTAGAACATGGATGAGCAAATATGTAGAATATGATGAGAAAACATGTAGAATATGAACAAGTAAATATCTTGAACATAAATGAACAAATATGCAGAATAAGAATGAGTAAATGTGTAGAACATGAATGAGCCCTTATGTAGAACGTAAATGAGCAAATATTTAGAATATGATAAGCAAAAATGTAGAGTATGAATAAGCAAATATGTAGAATATTAATGATAGAATATGTAGAATATGAATGAGCAAATATGTGGAATATTTTTAGGCAAATGTGTAGAATATTAATAAGCAAATATCTAGAGCATGATTGAACAAGTATGTAGAATGGTACTAAGCCAATATATGAGTAATGGTAATAAGCCAATCGTAATAAACCAAATGGTAATATAATGGTAATAAGTCAATATATATGTAAAATATGAGTAGGCGAATATGTAGAATATGAGTGGGCGAATATGTAGAATATGAGTGGGCGAATATGTAGAATATGAGTGGGCGAATATGTAGAATATGAGTGGGCGAATATGTAGAATAAGAATGATCAAATATATAGAATATAAATGAGCAACTATATGTAGTATATGGATAAGTTACAAAATTATAAAATATTATTACAGAAAGTGGTATCTTTCTATTTTATAATTTCGTTCTCGCCATTCATTAATAGCTCAAACGAACAGTTATTAACGTTCATAACTCATAAATACCTTATACGATTTTAATAATTAATATCATTTTAGAACTTTTGTTTTAAAAAAGTGTGTTTTTCTAAATTTGACTGTCGTCGATTTAATGATTTTTGAAATATTACGTGCTAAATTTTTCATTACATTGCAATAATAAACATACCATTCGCAATAAACTAACCGTCATTAAATAAAAAAAATTAACCCATTAAAAAAACGAAACATATTAGAAGTAAAACTGTGGATCGCATTGAGAAAATCTAATTTACGCTTACTTAAAAATAAAAAAAAGTAAAGACAATTAAAAACTACAGATATGAAAATTTATATTTTTTTAAATGCGAACGCCACAAATTATGGCAATATTGTTCATTAATAATTGTTCATTAATAATTCATTAATAATTAATGAATGCCTCTAATATCTGTGAATATTATATAATTTTTCTACCACTGTCATTCCAATCACAGCTCTCTTTGAAATGAGTCTTGCTGATATATGTTGTATGGTGACGTATCTCTACTTATAATATTGCTATAATGTAAGAGCTGACATTTTAACAGTAACAGCAGTAATGAGGTTGTAATAATTTACTAGTAGTAATTTTATACGTATTATGGTAATTATTACTATATATATATATATATAATTTTGTTTTTTTATATAAATTTAAAATAGTACATTTCTACATAATGAATGCCTCTAATATCTGTGAATATTTACATGCTAGTTTATAAATATATTAGAACGAATTACTCTGAGCTGTCTGGGTCTTACATAAGCGCCCGATACGTAAATAATGCAGATAGAGATAACATCACCCAGTTTACAAATCGCCTGTTTCGAACTAAAATCATTCTAGTACGACACTTTTTCCATGAACATCCTTGCCAATTGTGCAACGCGATCATGATACACCTTAAATAGAGTATTTTGGTACGTTCTAATTATGTGCGCTAACAATACCCGAAATCGTAAAAGTAGTTCATTTTATTTAGAAAAGTTATATTTTCACGTTTCTATCGAGTTTTAGTTTAAAAATTGGATTTTTGTGTTTTATTACCCAGATCGTGCTCCGCCATTTTCTGCGATTGAAGTTCGTGGCTCAGGGCCGATAAAAAAATAATAAATGTTCGTTTTGTCTGCTGGAATAAATTTACTTTAAAGCCTAAAGTAATAACAAAATTTTATATGCTATTTTCAAACGTTTGCGTCCACTTTGGGACAAATACTTTATAACTGAAATAATTTTATGTTTCAAAAATTGAAAATTTATCGTTAAAATTCAAGAAATTAGAAAATTGTAAATTGTAAAGAATTCTGGGTCTAAGCCCAAAAGTCTGAGATAGCGTTTGCAGAACACCAGCTATCTTATCTTTTAATTTCAGAAATTATCTGATTGATCTAGTTTAAAGCCGACTTTTCGATGAATTTTTGTCTTTAAATGCGGATTAATGTTACGCTAATGCGATTTTTTTGAACATCGTCGATCCGCATTATTTGGGATATGAAGTACAGAATTTTAAAGCTGTTCAGATCCTCGAAATTCCATTGCAGACAAAACATTGAATTCGACAGACACAAGGGTGAGATAACCTAGTGATTAAGGTGCGGGGAATGCACTCGATTCGATTATCGTTGTCGTCCAATCCATCTCCGAGACAATGCGCAGTACGATGCGTTAAATCTGTTGGTTCGAAAGTTCTTTCGAGGGGTTGGTGTCAGGGAAAGGAGGTGAAAATTCCTGTGAACATCGACCCCCACTAGATTCCAGTGCAAATTGAGTGGCAATGTCACGGCCATCCAAACAAATACCTTATACTTTGAGTAAGTTGGAAGGTCTGGTTCGAAAGGATGACAGACAGAGAGACAGACACATCGGCCTGGACACGGTAGACCCAGTTTCGATCTCCGCTACCCAAAACTACATCCGTGTCTACGCGAAGTATATGCATCTTAAATCTGTAGATCTAGAAGTCCATCCGATAGTTGATGGGTTAGAAGAAGAATGGCACAGTCTCTGATTTCAACCTATATCAGGTTCTGATCTAAATTATGTGCAATTGTCCTGGTAGTCTAAAATGTTACTTCAAACTTTCAGGTACATTGTATTGTCTGGTTCGAAAGAAAGAAAGAAAGAAAGACAAACAGACTACATGTTTCTTATTATGTAAGATTTTATCTGGGGTAATTGATTTTAAATACATCAAAGGGTTACTACAGGCAGAAAGGAAAATATTGGTAACCATGTTGTTTACATAAACCATTCTAATTATTTTCCGTACAGGTTTAAATCTTCACAGTAACGCAGAAAAATCTATCGAAGTTATAAAAATACCCTCTGCATGTCACGTGATTGTATTTCGGAACATCCGAAAACTCGAAAACAACTTTCTGATTTCCCTCTTGACTGGCCATAAAACGTATAGCATCGAAAGGCTTCCCATCTGCGATGAGTCTCAAAGGGATGGTTGTCCAATAATTAATTGTAACTCTTTTCTAATGGAGATCCCAAAACTATTTGCTTTCAGGACAGATGCAGGAATATTTTGCTGAAATATTTCCGAATGTATTAGTTAATAAGTAAATTTGGGAACCCCATTTATCAGCGGGTTTTGCTAATTATTATTTAATTATGTTAATTAAGCTTTATTCACATGGATTTAAAGAATACAATAAAATTAACTGAGCTAAATTTAAAGGGGAAAATTATCTTTTAACATAAACGCATAATCAGAAAGAGAACTTAAAATGTGTGTTAAGCAACATGCTCAAATTGGAGCGTTTATTGCATTTCATGCGCATGCGCTCATAGTTTTGTTATTCAATCAATTTAAAAAAACTTGAATTTTATATTAAGAACCATATTAGTACGTTATCTAAACAGGAAGTATACAAGGTGCACATTATGCTGCACATTCTTTGGACTCGAATGATGTTTTTCACTTTTTGTAAGTCGAGATCCTTTTTACACCTAATTCTATTTTTGATTTGGACTTTCTTGAAAGTTTCTCTATTGCTTCTCAATCAAACTCTTTTGTTAATGACCATAGTCTCTTCTCTTCTCCCGCTTAAAAATATATGGTATAATTTTTCCAATTTCGGTATGCTTCATTTTATTTTATTTGTCTTCGTTTCTGGATTTTAGTTTTTTTCTAAAATTTTTTTTATGATGTTAGTTCATAATACCTCTGAAACCAGTTGTTTCTTTCATATCAAAATTTTACATTTCCTGTTTGTTCTAATACAGTGCAACTTGGATAAAACGAATGTCTCTAATTCGAAATCGTCGTTAACTCGAAGATTTCTCTTGATCCCTTGAACTTTGTATTAAATCAATGTTAAAAAATCGTGGATAATTCTAAGTTCAACGTCCTTAATTCGAAGTTTTTTTTAAACTTTCGAACCTTAACAACTTTTCGGCCTTTCATCGTTAAGAAATCATCATCGGAATACCTCCGGCTGTTCGACACGTGACAGCTGAAACCCCCCTTCCCGCTAGCTGTTCGATCGTTCAACCTACAGAGGGTGTTGGTTCAACCGGCTTCAGACGTCATTTGAGTTTCCTACTGTCAGTGTGTCTGTAGTGTTGTGACTGTTTCGCTAGTGAGTATTCACGATGTCTTTGAGTAAATCACGCGTTCAGTACAAGAATTTAACGTTTGCTGAAAAGATCGCCGTCATTCGCGATGTGGAAAAGGGTGTGAAAAAGAAAATGTACGGAGGAAGTTAATACAGGAGAAAGAAGAAGAGACCCCAATCCCTACATCGTCGGAGACGCTTTTCATCTAGGCGAATTCCTTCGGTACATTGAAGGACAAACAAACGTTAGTGAGAGCTGTTTTCTGTTCACTAAACATGTTTGATGATTTTGATAACCTTAAACGACTTAACTCTACAAAACAATCAGACATTGCACAGATTTTTCTAAAACTATAGTTTTCTATATTGAATGTAATACGTACATGTATGTAGCTTACGTAAATCATATTTTGTTTACATACATATAGCGTTGAAGTCCTTCATACCATGATATTTCTCAATAAATATTTACTTATTGACAAAATAACATTTTCAAGCATTCAGTGGACCTGAAACGAAAGTTAAAAGATGTAACTTTTTTAAATCGAAGTTTTGGATAATTCGAATTTTTTTAGTGGTCCCTTCAGTTTAGAATTAAACAAGTTGCACTGTAGTTTTACTTTCTTTTTTAAATATGTTCTTCTCTTTTTCTTGTTTGCATTTTTAACAGCTGGTTTAAGAGCTATTTATTCTTTTGGTACCCTTTTAGTAGGTTTCCGTACTATTCTGTTATTTCTATTCACTAAACTATCCGTTTTCTTAACGTCTTTTTTACTTTTCGTACATTCTTTATTTTTTGCAATTCTTCCTCTCCTCTGGTAGTTCTTGAATTTCATTCGTAATATCTTGCCCCCAGTTTTCCTATGCCATTGGGTTTTTACCTCTCATTTCTCCCCACAGGATGGAGACTTTTTCCTGCTATCCGCTACGTATGCAATTCTGTCTTGTGGGACTTACTTGATTGTGTAAGGTTGAGCTTCTTGTTGGTTTTTAAAAATAGGGTAGTTTTCAGACCTCGAAACTGGTTGTTCACTGTAGATTTGTGTTTATGATGTATATGAAGTTTTTATATTATTGTATTTTAATGACAGCAGTTTTTGATTTTTTTTTTAACAAAACTTAATATTTTTTTAAACCTCTATTATCATTACATCTAACCTGCAGTGTTAAGTTGTTCAGAAACCATAGTAAAGAATTTTTGTTCTAACCGGAATTTGAACTAAGAATCGTCAAACTGGCTCGTCGGCGTCCTATCCATTAAGTTACACTCACGAAATTCTGGTCACTTATAGTAGAAGTGAACCTCATACATCTTTGCCGAAAAAACATATGGTAATCATCAGCATTTTAATACAGGCTATTTTGTTTACATTTGTGTTTATGATATATATGAAGATTTTATATTATTGTATTTTAATTACAGCAATTTATGAGCGCTTTCTGAACAAAACTTTGTCTTTTTCAGTTTTCTGTGATCATTACCTCTAATCTCCAGTGTTATTTTATTCAGGAATCGTGGTAAATAATTTTTGTTCTAACCAGAATCGTCAAACGGATTTGTCTGCGTCCTATCCATTAAGTTACACTGGCAAAATTCTAGTCACTTATACTAGAAATGGACCTCATAAATCTCTGTCGTAAAAATATAACCATGATAATATTATCAGCATTTTAAGGTATAAGAAATTAAAATCCAATTTTTATGGATAAGATGGCTAGAGCATCTGAAACATTTAACAGCAGGTGCACCGTTTGAAACTCTGAAATTTCCTTTAGAGTAAAATGACTAGGTATCTGTTTCTAGGGAATCACACATTATGAGCTTTCTTGGCATAGAAAACTTGTGATTTTTCAATGGAAATTAACTAATATTTCCAAATTTTATTTTCAATTAAGAAATCATGAGGAAAATTAATAAATTTTGCAATTACGAAGGAGTTTACAACTTACTCATTTTTTTATTTTAATTCATTTATTATTAACTATAACTAATATGTACAGCATTTCATCAATAGAATAAGACGAAAGATCAATTTTTGAAACCTCTACAATGCTAATGTGACGACCGGATCGAAACATGATTTAGTGAATTTCATAAATTTAAGTATTCAGCCTCGTACTGCAATTGAGCAAAAAGGGATAGCTGTGATGCACTGTTGACATTGGCAACCTTTCCACCGCTTGATGATTCACTCAGCATATTTTCAAAACTTATTGTTAGTACAGGCCGTAGTCAAAAACTAAATATCAGGCTTTGGCACCATCACAATAGACTAGAGAGTCCCATCACAGCAGGCACTCCGAGAGTGAGGTACTTATACATCTATTCCTTCTCCTTGTCTATATCCTTGCTATTCTTGTGATACAACTTTTTGGTATTACAAGAATAACAAGGATATAAACGAAGATATAGATATCCACTCATAAAACCATGTTGATTAATAGAAATAAAAGACCTATACTGATTATACTTGCTCTTATGCAATACAAATTCAACTTTTTTTTAGAAAACGGAGAAACAATAGAGAAAGGAAATAATTATAAAACAAAAATATTTTAATCCCCTACAAAGCAGAATTATTCTAGGCCGCATACACTCTTCCAGAAAAAATTACAACTGATATATAAGTTATAAATAATAAGGAAAGTAGAAACTAGATAAAAAGATCATAATTTTATAGAATAAGCAGGTACGCCATCAAAACACAATGGGCCAAGACCTTTAAGTCTCTTAATGCCATCCAACACATTATTTAAGTTACATGTATGACATCAGAAATCATTCGTAAGGTTTAATTGAAAAACAATATTAGCATCAAAAGATGACTAACAATAAAATTAAAACCAAAGAACTCGGCAAAAGCATTAGAAATAGCCGAGTCCGTAGAATATAATGTATTATTGAAATTTATTGCATTTTGAGAAATATTAACTTTAACATTGAAGAAGTGTTAAAAACGCTTCGGAGTACCTTTTAGACATAATTCAACAAACTTAAAAGAGTTATATTCAATGTTAATACCAATATTAAAACTTAGCTCTATAATATTTACATTGCATTAAGTCATAAGTTAAAACACACTTCTATAATTCCTACGAAACATGTCCTTCAGCCACATATTACAGATTGTTCTTCGACAAAACCAAGGAGGGTAGTTACTTTTGTTTGGGAATACAGACCCCAAAACTCTGATATAGATAACAATAAAACACACTTTCGACATAATCAATATTATGACAAAGATTAAAAAAGTTCAAATCAAAATCACAGAAAATTTTATATAATAGACCAAAATCAGCATTTCTAAAATCATAACGTGTACATTTTGAAGACGGTAGAGTACATTTAGGAATACTAGCCATCTTTGGAAAGATAAAGATGGTTAAAGCAGCAAAGTCTGCAATCGGAATTTTATCCATCTTACATAATGAAGGAAGCGGTCTCTGTGTGTGTGTATTTGTGTCGTCCATCGCAAAAAACTAAAGCTTCAATCAGCAGCGAAATTCAATATACTACTCCAGACTCCCTGACGACTTATTTAATTCTTACAGGACTAAACTTAGACCAAATCTAAACTTTCAGCTGTGGTCAGAAGTCTGCGTACGCCGGAGGAACGAAAAACATAGCCTCACACCTGTATGCTTAAGAAAGCAGAAGCCAACGTATAGCAAATTCAAGGAAGATATAAATAATAAAGTTTTAAAACAGTTAAAATAATGTTGCTGATCGGCTAGGTGCAGAATCAAAGCGAGGGATTAGCCAGATAGTAAATGGCGGAAAGCCTCAGCGGACATATAGAATACCTACACCCAAACAATCCCTTGCGAGGTTGGCTTCCACTTGCAACGTGCGAACTTCTGAAATCAAAATATTGCCAGATTTTTGTCATTTTTATCAAAATATCAAGCAGACGATTCTGTTCGAATGAGAACACCTTTTATCGCAGGTGTTTGTTCAGCGAAAGATACCTTAGATTTTCTACTCACTCTTTGAGCATTATTTTATTGGTGATTTTTTGATTTTGTGCATTTTAAAGATAAATTTTCAAATGTCGGAATATAGAATTATTTCAGATGTGAACTTCATTCGCAGAAAATAGCAGGGCATGAACTAGATAATAAAATGCAAAAATTTAATTTTTAAGCAAAAACTTTCAAAAAACAAAAATTAAACTGAAAACCGAAAACTAACTTTTCTAACTAAAAGGATATTTATCTTTTTGAGATTTTCATCACACTTATTTAGGACGTATCAGAGGAGGAGTATGGCGCATTATGCTCATATTTTGCAATTGACACGGTTGCACAATTAAAAAATATGATGTAGGCAGCACTTGACTTTCCCTACAGACTCAAATTAATTTATCCTTTATTTCTTTAATAATTCGTTGGATTGAGATATTAATTGCACAAAATAACACTAAATTTGCATTTTTAAATCAATTTTTGTTTTTGTTTGGCAATTGGACATTTTTCCGAAAGAGGCGTAACAAAAATACAAGAAATCTCAAATATCTTGAGAACGGTTAGTCCTAAAGTAATTCAGTTGGTAATATTCTTTTCCTCTTCAAAAATTGCATGAAACAAGAATTTAATTGATACATTTGAGTATACATAATATTTTTTTTTAGATTTTGGCGATTTTTGAGGACCATTTCGTACAAAAAGCAGGTTGTTCTTTTCCGAATCGTATCAAAATCTAATCAGCACCAGAGTATCCCACAAGTAACTTAGCTACCAAATTTTGTGAAATTTGGTTAATTAGGATTTTAGCTAGAGTGGATACATAAAACTTTTAACTTGTCATTTCCCCCAAAAAGGCGGGTTCTGTTTTCCGAATCGTACAAAAACTAATCAGCACCAGGGTCACACCCGAGTGACTTACCTACTAAATTTTATGAAATTCGGTCTATTAGTTTTTGAATTAGAGTGGATGCATATATTGCACAGACAGACAGACACACACACACAGACGCCACGCAAAAAATAGTTTTTTCGTATTCTAGAGGTTTCAAAACGCGTAGATTCATTAAAAACTCAAGTTGCGATCTTCGGCATGATTCCAATACTTTCCCTATGCATTACCATGTATTGCAGGGAAAGTAACAGCTGAGTGCGGAAAAAAGGCGATTTTGATATTTATTGGTGTTATCTATATATGTATTTCTTACGTAGCGGGTGCTTACTTAAGAACCGTGCAACACTATTTGTTCTAGTTACTACCGACTAATTATTTGTTCTAGTTACTATCGACGGATTGTTTTTCTGGTTTTAATGAAACTCCCGTGGAAATGTAAAATTTCGTCCTGTGAAGGTATATAAAATAAATGATTTTGGAAACGACAAATACAGTTATAATATTTATATTCAATTATGATGTTATCAGATATTTTAATGCAAATGATTACGTTCGACAAAATTTTTGATCTGTAAAACATTATTTTGCATTATATCTGCAAATTCATGAAAACATTTGCTGTATCTGTGAAAACAGTTTTATATACAGCTTGTGTCATTTTTATCTAATACTCTCATCTATGAGCACGAATTGTAAAACATTATCTTCATAGAGTGTGATAGTCCTGAAATATTTTGCAGTTTTAGCAGTTAAAATGTTTGCCCTATTCTTATATCACATTTGTAAAAATAGCACATTTGTACAGCACATTTGTTATTTACAGAAAAATTGGCTATGTTTTAGAGTAATCGATAGAGTGCATTTTTAAGGATTTTTCACAGTATTTAACCCCTTACATATACTATGCATTATAGGAAAAGTAAAAACCTGATGTGGGCAACACATGACTTTCCTTATATAATGCAATGAATTTACTACTTTTACAATAAATAAAATAGATTATTTTTATAGTAGTTATTTGTATTCTTTCCAAGATATTGAATTTTCGTCAATGTGGCGTCATTTCACGACTCATTGATGTCGTCATCATCAATGAGTCGTGATTGATTTAGCGTCATTTTTATCCATTTGACGAGTTTTTTGTTAATTTAGCAACATTTAAAAATGTCGCCAAATTGGCGATATTTCGCCAAATTCTCGTCAAGGGTTATGGAAGAAGAAGTAAGTTATTCTTACAGCAGATAATTGACTTTTGGCGTTCAAATACAAAAGTGTTACTCAAAGTATATTTTTTCATGAATGGAACGAGCTAGATCCACGAGAATGATATCACCCAATTTACCGCATGGTATTACATATAAAAAGTGAACATGTTTCTCAATAGCAAATACTTTTTTTTATTTTATGACTTTTTAATAATTTTTTTGAAAAATGTGCAATAACTGGAGAACGGTTCGTGTTAGCGTTCTAAAATTTATGCCAATCGTTTTGTAATGAAAAATTACATAAGAAATGTCTATTTGCGTAACTTTATTAGCGGTTTTGATTTTTTGACGATTTTTTCAAAATTTCACTCGAAAATTTAGGGGGACTCTGAACATTCGATTGCGTATAAAAACAATAGGCTTCCAGTGTTTACGGATTGTGATTTTTGTACCAAATTCCGTTCAAATCGGTCCATTCGTTCGTCAGTTATCGTCTCCACAGTCTCACTGACACACACATACACACACATACTTTCACACACACACAAACATCTCTTCAAAAATGTTTGATTCGTGATCAGAGACGCTTGAAAAGTGCTCTCCCGTCGAAAACTGGAATTCGAATTTTCGACCCCGTCACAATACATTATGCATATAAGGAAAGTAATAACACTATCCATCTTTAATTTTTTTTTCAACTCTATTTGGTTCATTTAAAGAGAGTGAAGATCTTGAAATATGTTGCAGCTTTAGGAACAATGTTTGTCCAATTCTTATATCACTTTTGTAGAAATAACGGCCTGCAAAGCATATATCTACAGCACATTTGTAAAAAGCAGAAAAATCGGTTATGTTTTTGAGTAATCGGTAGAGTGTAATTTTTTCAGATTTTTCACAGTATTTAACCCTTTACATATACTATATATTGTAGGAAGAGTAATAACATTATCCATCTTTAATTATTTTTTCTTCAACTTTATAAACAATTTGGTTCATTTCAAGCGAGTGATGATCTGAAATATGTTGCAGTTTTAGGAACAATTCTTTGCCCAATTCTTATGTCACATTTGCAGAAATAACGGCCTTCAAAGCATATATGTACAGCACATATGTAAATTGCAGAAAAATCGGTTATGTTTTAGAGTAATCGATAGAGTGCATTTTTCGCATTTTTCACAGTATTTAACCCTTTACATATACTATATATTGTAGGAAAAGTAATAACATTATCCATCTTTAATTATTTTTTCTTCAACTTTATAAACAATTTGGTTCATTTCAAGCGAGTGATGATCTGAAATATGTTGCAGTTTTAGGAACAATTCTTTGCCCAATTCTTATGTCACTTTTGTAGAAATAACGGCCTTCAAAGCATATATGTACAGCACATATGTAAATTGCAGAAAAATCGGTTATGTTTTAGAATTATCGATAGAGTGCACTTTTCGCATTTTTCACAGTATTTAACCCTTTACATATACTATATATTGTAGGAAAAGTAATAACATTATCCATCTTTAATTATTTTTTCTTCAACTTTATAGACAATTTGGTTCATTTCAAGCGAGTGATGATCTGAAATATGTTGCAGTTTTAAGAACAATGTATGCCCAATTGTTATATCACTTTTGTAGAAATAACGGCCTACAAAGCATATATCTATAGCACATGTGTAGAAAAATTGGTTATGTTTTAGAGTAATCGATAAAGAGTTTTGGATTTTTCACAGTATTTAACACTTTACATATACTATGTATTGTAGGGAAGGTAATAACATTATCAACCAGTTATAAACCTCATTTAATATACCAGCATTTGTCAAATAAAATATATCTATTTAAATTATGCTCTATTATAGCCACAAAATATTTCTCAAACATTAATACAATTTTGAAAAATTTTATCTCTGCAATGGATTTAATTTTATGCAATAGCTTTTCTTTCTGCGTCTTGTTATACAGTATTCAAAACTTATAAATTCATTCTACGTAGCAAATTTCAATTATTTATTGTTTGTTAGAATTCAGCCAAATCCCCAGAGTCCAATTGCTGCGAGAAAACAGCGCCATAAATTTAGTTTACCATGCTGACGCTTTGAAAATCAGGAGCTCTGCTACTTGTTTACGAGTATTTCGCTCTTTTAAATCAGTTGCATAAGAAGTTAAAAGACACTTCACTTTTACAAAGATTTGGAATTGAGTGAAATTTATTTCCTTTTCTTTTTGTCTTTGTTTCTAGAGTTTGACGATCAATTTTGTCCCTTTTGAAGAAGAACCATTTTGTTTCGTTGAAATATATATTTAAATTAAACGTGATTTTTCCTCAGTACATTTTCCCGCGGTTTTGAAGTATTTATTGAATAAATAATTTCAGAATATACAAATAATCTGATATATGCACAGCTCAAATTGCTGCTAATGTTATAAAACTAAAAAATGTGAATAAAACTAATCAAACACAGAATTAATAGTGGTGAATGGATTTTAAGGCAAGAAACAGCCTTCGTCAGAATAAACAAGAGGAGCAATCTTCACTCTTCAAACCAAAATCGGCAACTGATGGTATAATAGTGAGCGTGACTGAAGCTGAAAAATGTGGTTAACAATGGATAGACTAGAAAGAAGAGGTAAAAGCATATGTAGAAAAAATAATGATTATGTAACTATGAATGAACGGAAAAATATCAAAAAGTAAATTGGATGTCCAACAATGGAATTGAAAACCCTTGTTCTAAATAAAGGCACGGGGAATTGTGATAACCGTTTGGCAGACTTTGACAGTGTTGAAGTCCCAGACCACTCGACTGACCCAAGGGTTTTCAGTAGCCGTTTGAGTGGCCAGGAGACTTTAACAGTGTCGAAAGTCCAGATCATCCGACAAGACTTTAACAGTGTAGAATATTTCATATTAGGTTGTTGTGGTACCAAGAAATATAAACATCAAGTCTGGGCCTGTCCAACAAAAGGTCAACTCCTGCTAACAATATAGCAAACCGGCTGACGCAAAGACTTGGCGTGAAATTCTAATTAATTTATGATGGGGTCAATACAAAATTCCTACACACATTGAAATGTCGGTTCTTAAAACCTCAATCAGATAAGCCCAATGTATCTCCGACCAGCGACAACTTTGTATCAAGAATGTGAAATCACTAACTTGGCAGTGACGGTGTTTGATCCCTGGACCAGAGCATGGTAGGTCAGTATCATAACGTTAAGCTAAAGACGTTTCCAACTCAAAGCATTTAATTCTGCCCTACAGTACCCTCCTCACAGTGAGTGTCTTCGAAACCGAACGGAATTGTCTCTGGGTTGTAGATGAGGCTGCGAGTTCTAAGTTGAAGTAAAGCAGCTGTTACAAATGGACTCGTAGTGAGTCACAATGCCCAATAATGTACTAAGGGTCGACGTCCGAAAATCTCGGAAGATCAAGTAAGTGTGGTGGCGTCAACTCATGGGACGTACAAAATGTCATTTATGCAATCCACATATATAATTCTCAGGAAGTTGAATAACTGGAAATAATTGTGCGAAGGATGCTTCGTGCTCTCATGTCTAAGATCACCAATGTAGCGAGAATGTGAAATAAGCAACTTGGCAGTGTCGGTGTTTGATTCCGGGGCCAAAGCGTGCGTGGTAGGCCGGTATCATAGCGTTGAGCTAAACTTCAACTCAAAGCATTTACTATTACCTTATAAGTGTTCCCTACAACTTCTTCGCACAAGCTCCAGCCAATAGACCCAAGGGGGAGAAATGATGGCGGAACCAGCAGCGAAGGTTGAAAAAATGCATGTCTGAGTCAAAAAAAGACAATTTTTTATTTCAGAAAGGACTGACAGAATTCGACATTCATGCAGATTGGTGTCAGGTAGAAACATAAATTTGCCTACAACGACTGTACCCAAAGATCCTTCTTCAGATGACATGGAAAGCAAAAGCAAAAGGTACCCTTTAACCGTCCATACGATCATTACATTTTAATTAAAAATTCAACTCTAAAGTCTATCAAAATTTCAGTCTGTCTGTTAACACAACGTGCTTCAAAAGTTTAATTGGAAAGCTTAATGATTGATAAAATATAAATTGATAATATCAAGTTGATGAATGCAAATTGTAAAATTGTAAATGAAAATAAGAAAAATAATTTTAATAATTTCAAATAATAATTTTCATAAATATATAAATTTGAAAAACAATGTGTCATCAGTTTAGAGTGTTGCATTTTACTGTTTATCTTTTAAGAATAATGCATCTTCACTGGTATACACAGGACGCTGCAAACATGTGGCTTATTTGTCGAACCCATGATAATGTACACACTATCTCGAAAACAAATTATTTAATTATTATTATTAATTAATTTTTAAATGATCTCTTTTTTCACTATATATATATATATATAAAGAATTTTCGAAAAGTGTCTAAATATTAAAATACTGCAATTATGTTTATTCATAATCTGGACTTTCTTTATTTCCGACAAAACAAGCAAAATTATGTACATTTGTATATATTAAGTTCTGAGGTATGAGCGTCTAAAGTGTTTACATTTTTTGTAACGCTCAGATATCTATCACAGACACCCCAAGCATTGATCTTATTCCCATAAATTAAAATGAAGTACAAAAGGCAACATTAAATTGAAACAAAAATGAATTCTTTATTTAAATAAGATAACATTAATCATGAAAATGTAAAAACGAAGTTAAGAATATGAAATAAATTTCTCTAAAAGTTTATAAAAGTGAAGTGCTTTTTAACTTCTTATGCAAGTGATTTAAAAGAGCGAACGCTCATAAACAAGTAGCAGAGCTCCTGATTTCCCCCGTGTCAGCATGGTAAACCAAATTTACGGCATTGTTTTCTCGTAGCAATTGGACTGAGGGGATTTGGCAGAACTCTGGGAAACAGTAAATAATGGAAATCTGTTACACAGAGGAAATTTATTAGTTTATTAGTATTCTGTATAGCTGGACGCAGAAAGAGAAGTTATTGCTGAAAATTAAAAAGCTGGTAGAGATAAAATTTTAGAAAACGGTTGCAAACATTTTAAAATCTACCTACCATAAAACAGAATAATTTAAATGTCACTAATTTATTTGCTGAATATGGCCATGTTTAATATGTTGAGCATGTTGTAATTAGTATTCCAATTCATTGATTCCATTATTGATAACGAAACGGCACAACTAACATGTAAGAAAGTGCTTAACTGGCACTCAGTAAAGTACCCATAACGCCATCCCTTCACCAACAGTTAACCGTCGTTATTGCTGCTCATTAGCACGGGGCAAACGATTAAATTTCATTCACCAGAGAAAGCGGGCAAAATCTCCGTCTCTTGGAGATAAACTAATCTGTAGAAAAGCTCTACGGATATCTGCTGTAACACCGATGGCGTTTCTTCTGAACAAAGTCAGCAATTTAGGAATTAATTCGACTAAGTTCGGTCCTTTTTCGAGGCATGCATTTAAAAAGTTACCTTTCGAATCCTTGGCTGATGCGTCAAAAACTGGTCTGACCTTCGTCGTCAAACTGGAAAGTTTAATAACGGCATGGTGAGGCAGATAATGTCCATGAATGGAGGTAATTTCATTGTTTGGCACACGTTCCACTACTCCTGACTGAAGCCATTCTTCAAATACAATTTCATACTCTTTTGTGTATCCTATACGATCGAGACGTTTGGTGGTGCTTATAAGCCTTCTCATTGCCAGTTCTCTGTTGTCGTCTAAATCTGGATGCCCTTCTTTGAAAGGTAAACGTACTTCATAACGACTTTCTTCATTAACTTGTAGTGTTTTCTGGAAAAACTCAGTCACTTCATTATCTAAAATTTCCTTCGTTTTTGTTTCGGCTGGATCTCTGATTCCAAGTACATCCAGACTCCATAAATCTGCTAATTCTGAGTGACAGAGAAGAGTAATATTACTCAGTATTGTACGGGATTTGATTTCTGGACCTTGAATTGTCCATCCTAATTCAGTTTTAAATCAGTTAATCTTCTTTCTTGAGTTGAGTTATTAAAACCCCAACGCACGTGATCTCCAACATCCTCCCCTCTTTGCAATTTCGACAAAATTGTAAAATTACAAATCTAATCTTTTGGGAATCTTTATAATACGTCCTGATCTCGAAATTTTAGTTTCAGGTATGATTGAAGATGTAGGACAGTCACTGGATTCGTTTGGAATCTGAAAAGATTCTAAAGCAACGTCTGTTGTTGATGACGATACCTCTAATGGATATAGTCGTTGAAATGGTCTTATCCTTTCCCCGCTGCCCATCTTAACCTTTGCTACTCTTGCATGTCCGTCAGGACCAGGATAAATTTCCATGACTAAACCAAGGGGCCATTCAATTCTTTTTCTGTCTGTTGAAACTAGAACTACATCTCTTACTCTTAAAGTTTCTTCTCTGCTTTGACCTCGATGTACTAGCATGGCTAAGTATTCATTACGGAACCTCATGCGTAAATCTTTTCGTAATTGATGGAGGTAACGCAATCTTCTATTGAAACTTTTGCTATCGATCACATCAAAATCTGTTACCTCATTGTTCGTAATATCTTGCATGAAACAGGCAGGGGTTAAAGGCTCTAGCCCTTCAGCATTTCCTTCAACGTAAGTTAGAGGTCTAGAATTAATTGTAGCTTCACAGTCGCACAGAATTGTTTCAAGCTCTTCATACTTGACTACGGCTCTGCCTAATACTCTTCTCAGTAATTCTTTGACCATCCTTACTAACCTTTCCCACCAGCCACCCCACCAAGCGGCAGTAGGAGGATTAAATTTCCACTGCATTTTCTTTACAGAAGAAAATGTTATGATTTCATCCGAATCAAGATTACGTAGTGCATTTTCGGCACCAACAAAGTTGGTCCCATTGTCAGTGTAAATTATACTGACTCTTCCTCGTCTGGCTATAAATCTTCTTAATGCCATAATGAAACTATCTGTGGAAAGGGATTTCGTAAGCTCTAAATGAATTGCACGATAAATGGCACAAGTAAATAAAACAATCCAGACCTTTTCGTTTGAAGATAAGATCAGTGGTCCAGCGAGATCTATTCCAGTCACTTCAAAAACACTTGCATTCTTAATTCGATCACGAGGTAAAGGAGCAAATGGTGGTTCGATTGGCTTTGCTTTAAATCTTTTGCAAACGACACACTGGGAATTGACTTGCTTTGCTAACCTTTTAATTCCTGTGATCCAATAAGTCTCTCTAAGATTACTGATCAAAGTTCTTAATCCTGCGTGCAGTAATTCTCTGTGTTTTTGATTAACTAATTTTCGTATAATGGGATGATCTCCTGGGAGTAGAATTGGACACTTAAAGTCCTCCTTCTCATCTCCGAGAATCAACCTTGTTCTTACTCTTAAGAGTCCTTCGTTGTCCCTGAAAGTCTGCATCTTTTTTAGAGTGTTAACTTTCTTCTCTGTGAAGCTATCCTTCTGTAATGTTTGAAATATCAATTTTTCAGCTGTTGAAACTTCTTCACTAGTCAGTTCTCCCTTTCTGCGTTCCATTTCACGACAATTATGCATGGACCGTAATAACCACGCCACCATTCTTTTGATTTTTGAGAAATTAGAAAAATAAGACAGGTCTGAAACTAGACTTGATTCATTACAGCTTACGTTTGATATAACGGTCTTCCTTTTTTCTGCATTTACTTCGTTTTCAGCGGCAGAAATTGATGAAGTAGGCCATTCTTGTGGTTCTAACTTTAACCAGTAAGGGCCTTCCCACCAACGACTCTTCAATAATGTACTAGCGTGACAGCCACGGGACAACAGGTCTGCTACATTAAGAGTTCCGGGAATATGTTAGAATTGAACCAGTTGTTAGAATTGGTGTACTGTCGAATCTCTTTTACCCTGTTGCCGACAAAAGCATTCCAATTTTCTTTATTTTTTATCCAAGTCAATGCTACCGATGAGTCGCTCCAAAAATATGATTCGCAGTTCGACAGATTCAAAATTTTGATGACCTGAACATATAGTCTAGTAGCAATAACAGCCGACATGAGTTCCAACCTCGGAATTGTAATTTCTTTTAATGGAGAAACTCTTGCGTCCGCGACAGGACTTATAAGATGGAAAAATTAAATAAGGAAAGAACCCAAGCTAGGCGTTTGTTTACATTGGCGGCACAGCAATTAGAATTGAAATTAACGGCCGTTCCAATGCTGAAAGCAGAAGTTATACCCGATTTCAAGGTACTTGAGGATAGAGCGGCCCATTTATTTGAATTGGATAATTCTATCAAAGATTTAATGCTAGATGAAGAAGATTTCAATGAAGAAAATTTCGCCAAGGAAATCGATGGTGCCGAAAATTATAAAACCCGGTGGATAGTCATGAAAACCAAGTATGAAGGTTTATTAGAAAAGAAAGAAATCGATCCTTTAAATATTGGTCAAGAAAGTGTTTTTGGACAAGGTAAGCGACATTTCAAGTTACCTAAATTAGAACTGAAACATTTTGATGGGGATATAAAAAATTGGCTCGGCTTCTGGGGTCAGTTCAGAAAAATCGATGAGGATGAAACAATTGATGACGATGATAAATTTCAGTATTTGGTTCAGGCCACTGAAGACGTCGCCAAGGAACTTGTAGAAAGTTTTCCTCCATCAGGATCCAATTATCATAAAGCATTAGAACAACTAAAATCGCGTTTTGCCAGAGACGAATTACTTATTGAAATATATGTTCGAGAGTTGTTAAATTTAGTCTTGGCACAAGTTTCAAAGAAGGGAGCCAAGTCGTTAAGTACACTTTATGATAAATTAGAAACTCAATTACGGGCATTAGAAACTTTGGGTGTTACATCTGAAAAATATGCTTCTATGTTGTACCCATTGGTAGAATCGGCTCTTCCTGAAGAAACTTTGAGAGTTTGGGAGAGATCTCGTAGGAAGTTTAATGCTAAAATTGGCGATGAAACTGACAATTTAACGTCTCTCTTACAATTTTTGAAGCTAGAAGTTGAAAGTGAGGAACGATTGCAAATCGCTCGTTCAAGTTTCTCTCATAGCAATAACTCTTCGATACCTACCGCTGCTTGTATTTTCTCCGGCGAAGTAAAAGTGCCAGGAAAAATGTGTTTGTGGTGCAGTAAAACATCTCATAATTCAACAGAGTGTTTCAAAGTTAGACATTTTTCTATGGACAGTAAAAGGGAACTACTTCGGAAAAAGGGAGCCTGTTATATCTGTTTAAGGGTCGGTCACAATGCAAAAAGATGCAAGGCAATGGTTAAATGTCTTATCTGTGATAAACGCCATAATGTTATTATGTGCTCTGAACTGCCAAATTCGTCGCCAAATAAGAAAGCAGAGAAAGAACCAAACAAAACAGCAGAGACATTTTCGAATAATGAGAGTGAATCAAGTGTTCTATTAACTCATCGAAATGGTCCGATTCTACTCCAAACAGTGCTCGTCCGAATATTAAGTGAAGGTAAACCTAGATTAGTGAGAGCACTCTTTGACAATGGTTCACAGAGGTCGTACATTCGTAGTGATATCCCAAAACGACTAAATCTAAGAGTCTCAGGTCAAGAGACATTGAGTCATTGTTTATTCGGAGGATCAGAAATTAAACCCAGAGCTCATAATGTGTATGACATATCAATACAGAGTATAGATGGAAAATATCAATACCAGATGTCTGTACTAGATCAAGCTAAAATATGTAGTTCTGTTCCCCGGATAGAAAATCCAAATTTATATCCCTTATTAAAAGAGCAGAATATAGTTTTGAGTGATGCAGGGGAAGGTGCTCTAGAAATAGGTCTACTAATCGGAGCAGATTATTCAGGTATGCTAATGACTGATTCAGTCGTCCGTTTGGATAAAAATTTAACTGCAATCAAAACTGAATTAGGATGGACAATTCAAGGTCCAGAAATCAAATCCCGTACAATACTGAGTAATATTACTCTTCTCTGTCACTCAGAATTAGCAGATTTATGGAGTCTGGATGTACTTGGAATCAGAGATCCAGCCGAAACAAAAACGAAGGAAATTTTAGATAATGAAGTGACTGAGTTTTTCCAGAAAACACTACAAGTTAATGAAGAAAGTCGTTATGAAGTACGTTTACCTTTCAAAGAAGGGCATCCAGATTTAGACGACAACAGAGAACTGGCAATGAGAAGGCTTATAAGCACCACCAAACGTCTCGATCGTATAGGATACACAAAAGAGTATGAAATTGTATTTGAAGAATGGCTTCAGTCAGGAGTAGTGGAACGTGTGCCAAACAATGAAATTACCTCCATTCATGGACATTATCTGCCTCACCATGCCGTTATTAAACTTTCCAGTTTGACGACGAAGGTCAGACCAGTTTTTGACGCATCAGCCAAGGATTCGAAAGGTAACTTTTTAAATGCATGCCTCGAAAAAGGACCGAACTTAGTCGAATTAATTCCTAAATTGCTGACTTTGTTCAGAAGAAACGCCATCGGTGTTACAGCAGATATCCGTAGAGCTTTTCTACAGATTAGTTTATCTCCAAGAGACAGAGATTTTGCCCGCTTTCTCTGGTGGAAGAATGAGGAGAGAAAGGAAGTAGAAACTTTTAGACACTGCAGAGTTGTTTTTGGCATGTCTCCTAGTCCGTTTCTGTTAGGAGCAACAATTGCTTATCACCTGGAACATGCTCCACCGAACATACAAAATACTACTGAACGACTTAAACAGTCCTTTTACATTGACAATTGTGTCACTAGCATGCAGACAAAGGAAGAAGCAGGGAAATTCATACGAGAATCTAAAGAACTGATGATGGCTGCGCAGTTTGATCTTAGGGATTGGACTACGTCTCCAATAAAATTCACAGAAACAGAAGTGAACAGAAAGCTTGTATCCGTCTTGGGAATGACGTGGGATACAGAAAATGATACAATGTTTTGTCACATCGACCCATTTAAAATACTTAAGGATAAAATCACTAAAAGAACATTATTATCAGTAGCACAGAGTATTTTCGATCCTATTGGCTTAACTTGTCCTACTTCACTGATTCCCAAATTAATCCTACAAAAGGCTTTCATCCTACATTGTGGATGGGACAAGGAACTTCCACAAGAACTGAAAAACGAGTTCGAAAAGTGGCTCGAACAGATACATTTGATAAATGATTGTAAAATTCAAAGAAGACTCTCAACAGATACGTTTGATGATTGCAAGATAAGTCTTCACACCTTTTGCGATGCTAGTAAATCAGCATACGCAGCTTGCATTTTTCTACGCACATCCTATGGAACAAACACAACCGTAAGTCTTACTTAGCAAATCAAGAGTTTCTCCATTAAAAGAAATTACAATTCCGAGGTTGGAACTCATGTCGGCTGTTATTGCTACTAGACTATATGTTCAGGTCATCAAAATTTTGAATCTGTCGAACTGCGAATCATATTTTTGGAGCGACTCATCGGTAGCATTGACTTGGATAAAAAATAAAGAAAATTGGAATGCTTTTGTCGGCAACAGGGTAAAAGAGATTCGACAGTACACCAATTCTAACAACTGGTATCATATTCCCGGAACTCTTAATGTAGCAGACCTGTTGTCCCGTAGCTGTCACGCTAGTACATTATTGAAGAGTCGTCAATTATATAATTATTACTCAGTATAGTACGGGATTTGATTTCTGGACCTTGAATTGTCCATCCTAATTCAGTTTTGATTGCAGTTAAATTTTTATCCAAACGGACGACTGAATCAGTCATTAGCATACCTGAATAATCTGCTCCGATTAGTAGACCTATTTCTGGAGCACCTTCCCCTGCATCACTCAAAACTATATTCTGCTCTTTTAATAAGGGATATAAATTTGGATTTTCTATCCGGGGAACAGAACTACATATTTTAGCTTGATCTAGTACAGACATCTGGTATTGATATTTTCCATCTATACTCTGTATTGATATGTCATACACATTATGAGCTCTGGGTTTAATTTCTGATCCTCCGAATAAACAATGACTCAATGTCTCTTGACCTGAGACTCTTAGATTTAGTCGTTTTGGGATATCACTACGAATGTACGACCTCTGTGAACCATTGTCAAAGAGTGCTCTCACTAATCTAGGTTTACCTTCACTTAATATTCGGACGAGCACTGTTTGGAGTAGAATCGGACCATTTCGATGAGTTAATAGAACACTTGATTCACTCTCATTATTCGAAAATGTCTCTGCTGTTTTGTTTGGTTCTTTCTCTGCTTTCTTATTTGGCGACGAATTTGGCAGTTCAGAGCACATAATAACATTATGGCGTTTATCACAGATAAGACATTTAACCATTGCCTTGCATCTTTTTGCATTGTGACCGACCCTTAAACAGATATAACAGGCTCCCTTTTTCCGAAGTAGTTCCCTTTTACTGTCCATAGAAAAATGTCTAACTTTGAAACACTCTGTTGAATTATGAGATGTTTTACTGCACCACAAACACATTTTTCCTGGCACTTTTACTTCGCCGGAGAAAATACAAGCAGCGGTAGGTATCGAAGAGTTATTGCTATGAGAGAAACTTGAACGAGCGATTTGCAATCGTTCCTCACTTTCAACTTCTAGCTTCAAAAATTGTAAGAGAGACGTTAAATTGTCAGTTTCATCGCCAATTTTAGCATTAAACTTCCTACGAGATCTCTCCCAAACTCTCAAAGTTTCTTCAGGAAGAGCCGATTCTACCAATGGGTACAACATAGAAGCATATTTTTCAGATGTAACACCCAAAGTTTCTAATGCCCGTAATTGAGTTTCTAATTTATCATAAAGTGTACTTAACGACTTGGCTCCCTTCTTTGAAACTTGTGCCAAGACTAAATTTAACAACTCTCGAACATATATTTCAATAAGTAATTCGTCTCTGGCAAAACGCGATTTTAGTTGTTCTAATGCTTTATGATAATTGGATCCTGATGGAGGAAAACTTTCTACAAGTTCCTTGGCGACGTCTTCAGTGGCCTGAACCAAATACTGAAATTTATCATCGTCATCAATTGTTTCATCCTCATCGATTTTTCTGAACTGACCCCAGAAGCCGAGCCAATTTTTTATATCCCCATCAAAATGTTTCAGTTCTAATTTAGGTAACTTGAAATGTCGCTTACCTTGTCCAAAAACACTTTCTTGACCAATATTTAAAGGATCGATTTCTTTCTTTTCTAATAAACCTTCATACTTGGTTTTCATGACTATCCACCGGGTTTTATAATTTTCGGCACCATCGATTTCCTTGGCGAAATTTTCTTCATTGAAATCTTCTTCATCTAGCATTAAATCTTTGATAGAATTATCCAATTCAAATAAATGGGCCGCTCTATCCTCAAGTACCTTGAAATCGGGTATAACTTCTGCTTTCAGCATTGGAACGGCCGTTAATTTCAATTCTAATTGCTGTGCCGCCAATGTAAACAAACGCCTAGCTTGGGTTCTTTCCTTATTTAATTTTTCCATCTTATAAGTCCTGTCACGGACGCCAGTTTTGTTGAGAAAAAATTGACTTATAAGCAATTTATGAAAGAACACCTTTATTTCCGTTGCCTTACAGAACCATTTCTTTTTATAAAACTGTTTTAAATCAGTTAATCTTCTTTCTTGAGTTGAGTTATTAAAACCCCAACGCACGTGATCTCCAACAGACGGAACAAGAACAAAACTTACTAAAACAGAATTTTATATTTTTCAGGTTGAAGTATTCACATCGAACTAGTAACAGGGCAGGTCATAACTTTTGCTTAGCCCATCATAATCTGGATTATGATGTGATGAATTAGTAAAATACGAAGCTCTCACTTTTACTGTAAAGCAAATCCCTCCCTATAGCAGGGACATCCCCTTCACTGTTACCATGAGCGCTTAGAATTTTGTTAACGGCGGACTCTGTTAAAATGTTGTTCAGCATTGTTATTGGTTCGAAATATTTATTTCTATAAAAATAATCTTAAATCCTTGCCTTAAAATTGTAGATTATCTCAATGCGTGTCTTATGCTGTTAAGCTGTAATGGCCTTAAAATTATGGTCCACGGGTGGCAGCGATACTGATAACTGAACGCTTTTTCGATCGTTGTTCTGGTATATTGTAAGTTATTAACAAAGTACTTTTTTATAGATGTACTATACAATTTTTTAGATTACAAAACCAATAATTATATTAAGTTTTCCAAGGTTCATTAATGAGCATGGTCGATCGATATAAACTACAACTATAGTCGATCAATATGACATTATAGCAAGTCATTCGTGAACACATGTCCTCGCTAATGTTGTCATCATTTGGATGAACGTCATAACTAGAATCATATCAAACAATCGCTAGATTTCATAGATAGCCATTATGAACAATGGCAGACAACCATTTCATTGTCCGATCTAGATATTTTGGGTGCTAAACGACCTGAAATATGGATATAATTAGGGATAAAATGGTTACACTTGTCTCACTTTTTAATGTCTTTTATATTTATACACTCTATTGTAAAGTATTATGCACCCATAAAAATTGAGCTATATGAGTTTTAAAATTAGCAAATAATTTTTATTGTAATAATGCAAACATTTCTTGTGTTTTGGCTAAACTTCTCAAAGTAATTCCTAGATAGTGAGTGACGTCATAAATAACAAGATTCTTTCCTCATGACGGCAAGCTGACAACTTTTTGATTCGTTGTTGGACTGACTGCTTAATCTTCTATTAAAGCCTTTCATAATAATGATGAACGAGAACAAAACATATTAAAATAAATAATTTAAATTTTTTTTCTGGTGGAAGTCACTCTTGCCTTTAAATTAACATTGATTTCAGAAAGTGTTTTATTTGAAATATAATAATTTATTAACAAACTAAAATTTCTTGTGAAATATAACGGTTGTTAATTTTGTTCAGTTGTTTTTCCCATGTTAACCTATAGAAAAGAGTCCCTAACTTTTAGTTAATTAATTGTTTAGGATTTGTATTATGAATAACATCTACAGTTGGGGGTTTTCCTGGCGGAAAAAAGGAGCTTTTCGAAAATTGTAAACACTGTGGGCGATTATACCTCCAAACCTGTTAGATAAAAATGTAAATAATTTTTCTTATTTTATGGGAAATATGATCCAGAGTATAAATATATGAAATTAATTCCAATGTTTTAATATTTTGAACTTAAAAATAGCTCTCCGAGCGAGTGGTTTTCTTTTCATTTTTCTAACTTTTATTCGAAATATATTGTAAACTATAAAATACATATGTAAATAGTAAACAACTAGAATGTGTACTAGTAAAAATTTAATATAACAATCTATATTCATTATTAAAAAGCTAGTTTTCGGGTAAACATCGTGTCAAGTTGAAGATCAAACATTTTCCGTTTTTCTAGTTTGTAATGTTTATATATGAGGCCATATATGAGGCCATAGGAAAAATCTAATAATTTTACATTTTGAATTAGAAATGGCAATGCAAAAGAATAATAAAACAAATCAAAACCACTCTGCTTATTTAAGTACAGTACTTCCACTAAAGCTGGAATTTCGATAACAGTCTCATTGAACACATCTTAAATTCCAGGCCAATAAAGAAGGTCAATTCTAATATTTTAAAATTTCAAATTTAGGGGGAAGATGCAAAAGAATAATTGAAAAATTCAAAACAACTTTTAAAATAATCGAGCACTTCCGCTCGAGACAAAATCTATCCCGATCGTTCAGTCTCAGCTTCGAAATGAACTAAAAAGTGTCGAAAATTTTGAAAATACTAATTAGGGCTGACGATACTGAACTATTTTCAAAACACTGACATTCCTTTGCGTCTCGAAAATGTGCGTTGTTCTATTTTTATGTTTAAATTCAAATAATTTTTGATATGAACTTTTTGTGTAGGTGTTACATTTAGTAACCTCTATCTTTTCAGAGCACACGAAACGCTGGTTAAATGATAGTAACTTATATTTATACAACTAAAATTGATTTCTGTAGGAATCTAAAATCGCATACTTTATCTTCTTCGTTTCTGTATACCCTTTGTGTATCACCAGTTATGATTCGAGTATTTTTTTTTTCTGAAAAAAGTTTAAAACATAATTTTGAAAAGAACAGGAAAAGATGCCGTATTTTGTCAAAGAAAAGAAGGTTGACACAGTACATAAACCAAACGCTTTGCGACATATAAAACTGTCTTAATTTGATTTAGAACTCGCAAAACTTCTTAAATCAATTACAAAGTTCTTTGAGAATTTTCGGAAGAATTCTTTCTCTGAGATGAAATTTTATTCCCATGGAATTTCAAACCAGAATTTCTATAAACGTGGGTAGTAGGATAAGTTATAAATTCGTTGATTTTTTCTCTGTGTAAACATATATAATATAAAATCGTGTATTCCACGAAACTGAGGGTTTGCACTCGTTTTTCTAATAGGATGAGTGGGGAAAGATAAGCAAGCGAAGAATATGACACAATGTAGTTATCCCCCTGTAAAACACATGGAACTCGTGTTGGCGTAATACTAAAAAGTTACAGTAGAATTACCTTGTCGCAGAAGAAAAAGCGGTTGAAATTGGAGGTAGTGAACATTTTTTTCCATTTCTTCAGCAAATTAAGATAAAATCACGATTTTCAGAAATGTTGTGCTTATTTTAGCAAGCAGTATTTCATACAATTATTCCTACAAAGATATGTATATTTTCGGTAAGATTAAGAGTAGGTTTAAGTTGATTTCTGTTAGAATAAATGGTTTATGTGTTGCAAATCTGTTCAGCCAAGAGAGCATAACCAATAAATATACGCTGCAGCAAGTGACTAATTTATACTACCGGCAGTGATATTCATGATGAACCTGCAAGACTAAATTGCTTTTCCATCTAGCTCCTGTATCTACATGTTTGATGCCGACTACATTAGCAGGGACTTAACTTGTTCTTTAAGTGGATGAAGGAACACTTTATGCTCCAAAAGAAATCCGGAAAGATCTTACTGCTAGTCGATGGGCATAATTCCCATATCTGGAATGTAGACGCTGAACTTTGAACTTCGAAATTCCTATCATTTTTTCTGCAGTACGGTACACACGGGCTTTCCTTGTCTATCGCAGTTGAAAACAAGACCCAGCATTAATAACAGTTAGCGTAACAGCCAGCATATCATTCGAGAATATTTCGCCCATATTATTTCTAAATATACAAACGCACACAACACACAAAAATGTAAAAGTGGCCACAGTTGTAGCATCGGATACACGTAGAAATGTAGAAGTTGAAAATTGGAAGAAAAGCAACACATTCATCTTATTCCCACAAAAAAAAAATCGGAAAACTGTAGAGACAGATGCACATAACTAGGGCAAGATGATCGTTCTAATTACTGTAGTAAATTCAACTCCTATTTTTATCAGTCTGCAAGTAGGAATAACTAGATTACACACCAAGAGTGCCATACATGAGTTTACGAAATTTGTGATGGAGCCAAGGGATGTAAAATACTTTGTGCGAGGATGATGACTGACACGAAGTACTGTGCCCATCTTACAGTTATGTGGTGCATATTTTACCATTTTTTGGGTAAGATGGGCATTTTGCAAGGCTTTATTAATTTTGTTCCTATATTATAATAGTTTAACGTACTATATAATATATATAGTACGTTATTCCTATATTATAGTAGTAAGTAATGCCTAAAGTGTCAGTATTAGTAAAAGCGCATTTTATAGTTTAAAATATTTTGCAACAGTTGATCAAATATATCAACCTGTAGATAAAAAAATGATAACTTTGTCCATTTCCTCTCCCCATCCCCTTATGCACACCTTACATTCATTACAGTTTAAATCCACTTACACCATGATATCAGTTAATAAAAGTTATTATTTGTCTGTCTGTCCATGTATATGTGTATTCTATGATCTTAAATAACAAAATTGAAGTTATGTCTCTCTGTCTGTCTGCATGTGTGTATGTGTGTTGGCGGCGTAAAGAAAAATCCAAGCAACGTACAGAAAATTTCTGTACAGGGGTACCGAATTCGGTACAGGGGTATCATTTTGCTCAGATTGAGCTTAGATGCACACGCGATTATTTTGAAATTGGAATGAGTTCAAAAGTTATTAATATTTAAGTTGAATTTTGAGCCACTTTTTACACATTTCCTTCGACTTTATCTTAACGAAAAAGCAATTGCAGACAATCGTAGGCAGTTGATGCATCAGTGTCGAAGGAAGAAATACAGATGATCAATGGAGTAGTGAGGAAATATGCAAAAAACTGGAAAAATGTACCCGGGCGACACGAGATTTAAAGCAGTGCTCAGTTGAAATCAGTAATTTTTTTAAATAGTCCACTCCTCCCGTTATACGGGTGTAATAAGCCCTAAATAAGTGCAAACATACTTTAGCCAACTGCGCAGTCGCACAATACGCTTTTGGCCCCGCCCTTGTGCAGATTTAACGCTACGCCTATTTAAAAATACTCGACGAGGTGTTTTCTCTTGGGAGCCAAGGTACTTGTGTACCGAATCTCATGGCCACATGACGTTAAGATTTTCCGCTACAGACGATACACATAAACAAAATCTTTTCTTATTATAGATACACAGTTCTAAAAATACGAAAATACAAATCAGTCGAAACACAAAATTATATTTCAATTACTTCAAATTGTATATGTAGACATTGTATATATAGACAAGTAATCTGTGCTAAAATCATACAAATATGATTAGAATTACCTGATTTAGAATTTTATTCCAATTTTTAGTTTTATTTAAATACTTTAAATTAATTAATTAGATTAAAAACGATGTATTTTGCAATCCCGCCACACAGTATGGATACACCAGCTGATCTGGACAAAGCGGGCCCACGCAACCAGCACGGCCAGACCTACGTATTTGCTACTCCTGATTGAATGCGATTGTACAGCGTATCGTTAGCCATTGCTTGCGCGAGTAGCGGCCGGACGCGTCTCCGATTGCCACTGCTAGAAAGTTGTATAAATCTACTCAGACTGCTGTTTGGGACCGTGATATCCCAGTGTTGGCTTTGGTATCATATACCATAAATCCGGGTTTAATTCCCTCCACCAGCGAAAAACTACCTCTGACTAGGCGGAGTATGAGCATATTAACTTTAAAGATCTGAAAGTCCAACCGAAAGGTGATGTGTTAGGGGAAGGATGGTCTGGTCCCTATGGTTTCAACCCCCATTAGGGGTTCCGGTTCAAATGGGGAGACAATATCCCGGCTGTCTAAACAGTTACCTTTCACCTTCGGGTAGATCAGCCTGCTTGGGTACGAACGAAAGGCAGAGAGACACACTTCATACATCTTTTATGTAAAATTTATCTTAGGTAATTGATTTTAATTTGATAAAAATGTTAATTACATAAAATCCGCTACCACTCAGAATAAATATTTTCATTTGTAACTAGCTCTTGAGCACACCCTTCACGAAGGAATAACACTCAAGCATACAAATATCTTGAAATACCAATCATGTAAGAAATATATGTTAAAGAGTCTGTATTTCTTCTGAGAAAAACATAGTGTATATTTTTCTTAGAAGTATTCCAGACTTCTAACAATGCTGAAAAATATGGAGCATATTTTTATGCTATGATTGTTTAGTTTGTTATGTTTTGTTATTTTGTTATATTATTATTTATGTTATTTTGTTCAGATTTAAAAAATATTTTTTTTCACGTACTACTGCATTTATGTGTATTAATAATGTTTAACTTTTGTTAAATGGTGTATTATATAACTGAGTTCATCAAATAATGACAAAAACACATATAGATAACTAAAAGCAAACACAAATACTTTGACATACAAAGAAATAAGCAACATTTCACAATTTCACTTCATATTTTAAAATATACATAATTTTTGTGAAATTACTACGTTCTGAAGGACTGCGGAAAACTCAGGTGAAAATTGAACGAAAAAAAAACACTCACATCTGCTACAATCTACAGCAACCATCAGGTTGGAGTCTCGGAGTTTCTATCGTTTGACCACAATTCTACAGTCGTTTCGACTTCAAGTTTATCACTGACTTCGAAACTGGTTTTATATTACATATGGACAAAACATGTTACAGTAAAAAGTATGGCGACAAATTATTATTTAAATTGTTCTATACATATTCTTTATTAAGTTTTTAGTATTTTATTCAAAATTATAACTTATTTATCTACGTTGTGAATGCGATAACCCTCCAATTTATTCTTCAGTGACAGATGACTACTTACTTTTCCCGCTAAGTAAAATAGAAATAGCTAGGTCATTAAAAAGATAATAATATTTAAAATCCAATCATTATTATTATTATACTGACAACTCACGTTATTATTAGCAAACATTGCCCTATTACTTATATCATTCCATTACCTTTAATAATATGAGACCAGAGCCTTATTAAGTCGAATTCAAATTATGCAAATACTCGACATCTGATCACATAGGAAGCAAGACACATCTCCAAACTGCATGGGATACGTAGACATAATAGTTACACCGACATGGCCTTGGCCTAACTTTCTGAATCTCACACTATTCGAAGTTTTTAACACATCTGTTTTTTCATCTCATGCCGTAGCTTCGTGATAGTAGCGTGTTACCAGAGAGACTTAATTACCAGTCTTTCTGATGCTGGGTTTTTCAAGCGACTGTTCAGCAACTATTTTAATTTTGTGTACCTTTTTACTTTCCTTATATACATAATGTATAAGGAAAGTATTGTGACGGGGTTGAAAATTCGAATTCGAATTTTCGAATTCGAATAGGAGAGCACATTTCAAGCATCTCTGATCACGAATCAAACATTTTTGAAGTGATGTCTGTGTGTGTGTGCGTGTGTGTCAGTGAGTCTGTGGAGACGATAACTGACGAACGAATGGACCGATTCGAACGAAATTTGGTACAAAAATCACTATCCATAAACACTGGAAGCCTATTGTTTTTGTACGCAATCGAATGTTCAGAACACCCCTAAATATTCGGGTGAAATTTTAAAAAAATCGTCAAAATTTCAAAACCGCTAATAAAGATACGCAAATTATTGACATTTCTTATGTAATTTTTCATTAGAAAACGATTGACATAAATTTTAGAACGCTAACATGTACCTTTCTCGAGGTATTGACATTTTTAAAAAAAAATATCAAAAAGTCTTATAAAATAAAATATTTCCTATTGAGAAACATGTTCACTTTTCATATGTAATACCATGCGATAAATTGGGTGACATCATTCTCGTGGATCTAGCTCGTTCCATTCATGAAAAAAAAATACTTTGAGTAATACTTTTGTATTTGAACGCCAATAGTCATTTATCTGCTGTAAGAATAATTTATTTCTCCTTCCATAACACTTGGCGAGATTTCGGCGAAGAATTTGCCGGAATGTCGCCAGTTTGGCGACTTTTTAAATGTCGCCAAATTAACGAAAATCTCACCAATCTCGCCAAAAATGACGCTAAATCAATGAAAATGACGACTAATTGTCGAAAATTCAATATCTTGGAAAAAATATAATTATCTACTATAAGAAAAACTTATTTTTTTATTGTAAAAGTAGTAAATTCATTACATTATATAAGGAAAGTCATGTGTTGCCCACATCAGACTTTTTAACATGGCTTCAGGGAAAACCTCACCTTCCTTCTTGACCCCGTTACTTAATGGATCGTTGCTTTGCTCTTCATAAATAAATGCTGGTTTAAGAGCTAGTCTCTGATTGAGTGTTTGTTCGTCTCCAAGTTCACCCGCAGAGTGGTTTCCAGATTGCGTTTAAGTTTCATTAGTCCAATTCAGTCCAATTTGTATTTATTGGCCATAAAACATTATCCAATTTAGTGTCAATTTCGGTTCCGTTGCCTTGGGTCTATACTTCACCACTCGATTCCCATTGTCATTTTCTTGTTCAAATTTATGATATCTCTCTGGCCTCATATTTCACGTACTACTTTCTATGTGATTGTATGTCGAGTATTTACATAATTTGAATTTGACTACTTAAGACCGATCACCGCTCTGGTTTCGCAATAAGCTTATAATTTTCTTCAGTTATTGTATGCGCCCGCACACACACACACACACACAAATGGGGATATTTCTGAAAGTGTTCAAAAATGTGCTCATGTGCTCTTAAATCGGTCATTTCCTTAAAAATCGCGAATTCACAAACTTTCAGGAAAACAATACTTATGACAACGTAAAAATAAAAGATATAAAACATTCGATTAAAAAAACTATTGATTTATATAAATCTTACAATTAAATTACTTACATCATGAAGCAGTTTATTATAAATATCAATCCTTCCAGAAGAAATTAAAAAAATGGGGATGGATTGCCACAGATAGCGTTTTATATCTTGAATCAACTATCTTATGTGGTAAATATTGAAGTGGTTTTTATCTCTTAAAGTGTGAACCAAAAATATTGCAAGGGAGAAAGATATAATTTCAATGAAATCTTATTTGCGAATTATATTTTTTATGTTTCTTAGTTCTATACTTGAAGACTACTATGATGCCATTATATCCTGGCCACGCAATATTGATTTTTTATACAACTTATATTTCATCCTTCCACTATTCAAACATTATGATATTGAATTTCAAATGTTAAAAAGCTCTCAGCCAGAATTGAAAAATCGTGTTTCTCTGAAGGGTACTTCAAAAAGTTGACACAACTCCAGACAGTAAAAGTCAAATTTTTCCCCTGTGTACACATTTCCAAGTCCAAACTTTTCTCTCTTTAATTAGATACCAAGTACATACCGTAATAAAAATGCTGGCAAGGGATATAATTATAAAAGTAAATATATTTCTTTGGCATACTTATAGGAAACTTTCGATGGACTTCATGTATTTTGGCTTCATGTATTTGGCAGACATTTTTAGATATAAATATTTATTAAATGAAAAGGCGTTTCGCGTAAAGAATTTAATCACTGATGCATCTGCAAATATAATATTTTATTCAAAGTAAAAGTGTCATCAGCTTCAATACATAAAGCAGTTGGGGAATTTTTTAAATTAATTTTGCTGCATTAATTAATCATTTTAGGAATCTGGCAAAGTTCCACTTCGCCTACTCTCTATGTATAAATTCGTAACTGGCAGGTATACAGGGTACTTCAAAAATATTGCACGACAAAATATCGACGAAATATCGGCGATTAGCCGCTGACCATAGGTTCCCAATTAAATATTACTTAATATATGAAGAAGTTTGTGTTTCTCTCTGTTTGTGGTTTGTCTGTGCAGTCTGTAGTGGGAAGTATAAGAATCGTACGAGAATGAAATTTGTGCACATGTATTTCAAAACCAAAAAAGTGCACTTTTTGGTTTTGAAATACTTTGGTTTTGAAGTCTCTTTTTTAAAAATTCGAATGAGTTTTTGTTAATATATAAAATAGCATGATTTAGTTCGAATTTGAACGATAGTCACACAAATGAGTTCCTTAGACATATAACTATTATTACAGAGTTTCTATCATGATACCATCGGTAAATTCTTTTTCAAACAAACTTTAAACGGAATCCATATGATTAATAGAATGATTTTCGGGATTTCATTGTAAAATACATACTTTTCGTGTATTTGAAACGTTCCCGATTTCTATATTGCGACATAAGAAAAATTGACAAGCAATACAATTTTTATCGTTTAACAGCACCTACTTTAAATATTACACACTTTTCCAAACCTACTTTAAATATTACACACTTTTCCAAGCCTACTTTAAATATTACACACTTTTCCAAACTTCGCGGGCCAACGGCCGTACTGTGCTGAAAACACCGGTTCTCGTTAGATCACCGAAGTCAAGCAGCATCGGGCGCGGTTAGTACTTGGTGGGTGACCACCTCGGAACACCGCGTGCTGTTGGCCATCTCGGGTGCGGTATCCCCGTGGTTTGCGCGCTAGATTTGCACGCTACCACAAAATGCCGCCGTGTTCATGCGGAGTACGATCACGTTAAACATGTGGGTCCGTAAGTCCTTCCGAGAGGTTGGTGGTAGGGGAAGGAGGGTACGGTCCCTGTGGATGCCTCCCCCACTGGGTTCCGGTCTAAATTGGGTGGCACTTCCCGGCCTTCCATACAGTTACCTTACACCTTTCTGGTAGGTCGGACGGTCTGGGTCTCAACAACAACACTTTTCCAAACTCCGGCCGTCCAAATAGTTGCTCAAGTCCACTGGATGAGTCGGACGGTCTGGCTTTTCAACACTTTTTCAAACCCAAACAAAAAATTCCTGAAGCCCTCCGTTCATTAATTATAATTTTATAAGTGTATTTCTCATTTTTAGACTTTGCAGAATCCACTTCGGCAATAAGAGCTTGATATTCTACCCCAGTAGCTCAGCAGTAGAGTGTTGGCTGGATGGTATGATGATCCTTGTTCCAATTCTTTATTTGGGCAGGAAGGAACTTTACAACTTCTGTAAAGAAGGTCGACAAATGAGGTCCCTTATTCGATGCATTAGCATATGCGCAAAATGGACGTGCTCTTGACATTGAGCATGGTACGTCCTGAGGATGTTATGTACGTCCGTGTGTTATCACAAGAGGGGGAAAGATTTACGAAAAATTGAGATTTAAATTGTGTCCTTCGGTAGATTTTAACGTAGAACGTTTTGTTAACTTATATTTTTATTGATATATGTATTTGTTTTTGTTTCAATCATTTGGGTTTTTTATTTTAGTTTTTTAGCACACTTAAACTCACCGGGTACATTTTCTAGTGCTTCGATTGTGATACGTTTTCAGTAAAGTAAGGCAATAAAGTTATGTGAATAATTTCGAAAAAAAAAATTGATGCGGGCAGCACATGACTTTCCTTATGTAATACAATGGATTTACTACTCTTACAGAAAAAAAATAGGTTATTCTTATAGTAGGTACTTATATTCTTTCCAAGATATTAAATTTTCGTCAATTAGTCGTCATTTTCATTGATTTAGCGTCATTTTTATCCATTTGGCGAGATTGTCGTTAATTTAGCAATATTTAAAAAAAATCGCCGAGTTGGTGATATTCAGCCAAATTTATCGCCAAAACCTCGCCAAGCGTTATGGACGGAGAAATAAGTTATTCTTATAGCAGATAAAGGACTATTGACTTTCAAATACAAAAATATTACTCAAAGTATATTTTCTCATGCATAATAGAACGAGATAGATCCACGAGAATCATGTCACCACATTTATTGCATAATATTACATATGAAAAGTGAAGATGTTTCTCAATAGTTAATTTTGTTTTAATTTATGGGATTTTTTGATAAATTTATTTGGAAAATGTACAATATCTCGAGAACGGTGCATGCTAACGTTCTAAAGTTTATGTTAATCGTTTTCTAAGGAAAAATTACATAAGAAATGTCTATTTGCGTAACTTTTTTAAATGTTTTGATTGTTTGATGATTTTTTTCAAAATTTCACTAGAAAATTTAGGAAGATTCTGAACATTCGATTGTGTTTAAAAACAATATGCTTCTAGTATTCATGGCTTGTAATTCTTAAACCAAATTTCATTCGAATCGCTCCATTCGTTCGTGAGATATCGTCTCCACAAACTCACTAACACACACACACATACTATCACACCCACACACACATATACTTTCACACACACACAGGGTAGAGCTGTCACCCCAAAAATGTTCATTTCGTGATCAGGGATGCTTGAAACCTGCTCTCCCGTCGAAAACTCATTCAAATTTTCCACCCCGTCACAATACTTTCCTTATGCATTACACTATGTATATACGGAAAGTAAAAAGGGCAAACAAACATTTTATAGGGACCCTTTACAAACAAAGTTACAGTTAGCAAATTGTTCCTTATTCATTTAAAGATCTTGAAAAAAAAATCTGAATCTTTAATATGCAAAATTCGTCTTGAAAAAGTTGTCAGTGCATAGAACTTAAAGAACTTTGACCTGATAAAAAAAATGTCAAAAAGATAGATTTTAAGAGTCATAAACATTTAATTTCATTAAATAAAATTTCCTTTCAAAATTATATATGCGGAACTATTTATAGCAAAAGTTTTATATAGTCCCTAATCCGTCTAAAACTTTAATTAATAATATTTCGATTAATTTTGATAGTATGACAATGAAAAGTTTTGCTTGACTAATTAAGCGACGGAAAATATTTTTATAATTGGAAAATTTTCCTGTGGGGTTCCGCATAAAAAGTTGCATTTAGACATGTAAAAATGTTATATGATTAAAATTTATATACGTTGATAATTTACTTTAATTAAGCCATTTCTCAAATTGGACCCACATGTCAAAGATCAATAGTTCAAGACGTATTTAGTTGTGCAATGTTTCTGAAACACGATGTATACTTGACATACAAAAATCCCAATTTTCTGTGATCTGTTACTCAGCCCCCAAAATAGCTAAGGATATTTTTTTCTATATGATACTATAACAAAGCTGAGAAAACGAGAAAAAATAAAATTTATGTGGTAGCTACCGAGTAAAAAACTTTAAAATTACACTTAAACGGCCGTAATTTTTTCAATGTTATCGAATCCACTACCTTATTTGCTAAACAGATTTTAATAAAGGATGGCTCATTTTGTGTGTTCTGTTAGAAGATAAACACTTTTAAAAAATTGAAGGTACAGTTGATATAAAATTTTAAAAATTGCGAAATCTTGAATAAATGGTGCTTGGTGGTAAAGTAAAATTTAAAATGACTGCTATTTCATTATTGCGTAATCATGTTAATAAATATTTCTATAAAATGTATCGAAAGCTTCTAGAAACACCTTTCTACAGTAAAAAATCTGATGTGGGCAGTATATGAGTTTCATTATATGATACAATGAATTTACTCCTTTTACAGTCAAAAAATAATGCATAAGATCCACGGTACTGTGTTTTTAAAATTAAATTGTACATTTGGCTATTTTCCGGATGACACCATCTAAAACTATTTCAAAGTACCCAATTAACTTATATTTTGCCCAACTCTAAATAAACAAAAATCAATATTGATAGCATCCTCAATAAGAGATATAGTCCATATATAAAAATATTTTAATAATTAATTCATCAATTAGGCGCCATTTTCATTAATTTAGCATCATTTTTGCAATGTTTACTATACTTTCGTTAGTCTAGAGCGAAATGATGCCAAGTTAGGGATACATGCAAAGTTTGCCAGATGCATCATCAACTGTTACAGACAAACGGAGAGAAGAGTATTTCTTATATACTAGAAGGTATGTCCTTCATATGACCGAAATCAGAATTTGTTGAAACATTACTTCCAATTTAACGTCATTTCATCAATTTGGGGACATTTTTGTCACTTTGGCAACATTTGAAAAGGTTGAAAAGTTGGCGACGTCCCTCTAAACTTATCGCCATACGTTAAAGACGGATGAGGAAATGAGTTATTCTTATAGTCTACTCTTATGTTCTTTCCAAGATATTGAACTTTCATCAATTAGTCGTTATTTTATTAATATAGCGTCGGTTTCATCAATTTGGCGAATTTTTATCTGGGCTAAGTGGCTGCCATTTTCGTCAATTCGACAACATTTAAAATGTCAGCAAGCTGGAGATATTCCTCCAAATTCGTTACCAAAATTTTTCCAAACGTTACGGACAAAAAATAGTTTATTCTGATAATAAATTCTTAAATTCTTTTCAAAATATTGAAATTTCGTCAATTAGTCATCATTTTCATTGATTTAGCGTCATTTTTATCAATTTGACGACATTTTCGTTAAATTGGCCACATTTAAAAAGTCGCCAAGTTAGCGACACAGCACCATATTCGTTGCCAAGCGTTATGGACAGAGAAATAAGTTATTCTTATCGCAGATACATGACTATTGTCGCCCAAATACAAAAGCATTTCCCAAAGTGTCTTTTCTCATGAATAGAACGAGAATTATGTCACCAAAAATATCGCATGATATTAATATATGAAAAGTGAACTTATTTCACAATTGTTAATAAATATTTTTTTATGCGATTTTTTGATAAATTTATTTTAAAAATGTGCAATGTCTCAAAAACGATTCATGCTAACGTTCTAAAGGTTATGTCAACCGTTCTCCAATGAAAAATGACATAAGAAATGACTATTTTTGTTACTTCATTAAAGGTTTCGATTTTTTAATGATGTTTTCAAAATTTCACTCGAAAATGTTAGGGAGTTCTTAACATTCGATTGCGTTTAAAAACAAGAGCCTTCCAGTATTCACGGAATGTAATTTTTGTACCATATTTCATTCCAATCGCTCTATTCGTTCGTGAGATATCGTTTCCACATTCTCACTGACACACACACACACAGACAACACCTCAAAACCGTTTGATTCGTGTTCGGGGATGCTTGGAAGTTCTCTCCCTTCGAAAACGCGAATTCGGATTTTCAATCCCTTCATAATACTTTCCTTATACATTATACTATGTAAATAAAGAAAGTACAAACGTCTTGTCAACTACGAAAAACAAGAATCTCCTATAAATGTTATTAAATCTAAAAATCTGATGTGGGCAGCACATGAATTTCCCTGCAGATTCAAATTCATTTTTCTTTTATTTCTTTAATAATTCATTATAATAAGTTTAATGGCACAGAGTGACACTAAATTTGCTCTTTTAATCCAATACTTGTTTTTTTATCGGTAACTGGATATTTTTTTCAAAGGCGACGTAGTAAAAATGCGAAAAAACTCAAATATCTCTAGAACAGTTAGGTCTAGAGTAATGGGGTTGGTCTTATTCTGTTCCTCGTCAAACATTACGTATGAAACAAGCATTCAATAGATATATTTGAGCATACTTAGTTTTTTATTTTAGATTTTAACGATTTTTGTGGGGCCATTTCGCAAAAAAAGTTAGGTTATTTTTTCCGAATCCTATCAAAATTTAATTAGCACCAGGATCACACACAATTGACGTACCTACCGAATTTTACGAAATTCGTTCCATTAGTTTGTGAGTTAGAAAGTATACATACATTGCACAGACAGACACACAGACACAGACAGACAGGCGCACACACACACACACACACAGGCGCACACACACACACACACACACACACACACTTTACAGACGTCACGCTAAAAATAGTTTTTTCGTGTTCTAGAGGTCTCGAAACTTGTAGATCCGTCGAAAACTCGAGTTGCCATTTTCGGCATGATTCCAATACTTTCCCTATACATTACCATGTATTTCAGGAAAAGTAAAAATGGATTACTTAAATTTTCCACGGGACATCAGTTATACTTTGGAATCTATTATTACATTATCGCATTTTCAAGTACATTATTGCTCATTGCACATTAGTACATTTTTCATAAAAGCTTCTCATAGAAGTTTTAACCCATCCTCTAACTCTATAGTATTAATAATAATTTAGATTTTGGGCATCGTTAAACTTAAGCTTTAAAAAACTACTAATTAGAGTTACTGTATTCCCAAATTAACAAAATGTGTTACTCTATGGGGAAAATCATAAATTAGACTTATATCACCTTTTAAAGTTATTTTCTTATAGATTGATGAATTGTTATCATCCTTTGAAAGAAGCAAAATGAGTCAAATTAAAATAAAACTAAAATAACTTCGTTAAAAACAACGTAAAACACAATATTAATAGGGGTTGACCTGTTTCAAAGGCAAGAAACAGTATTTTTATCAGGACACACAGAAAGCGCAACCTTCACTCATAGTGCTAGATGGACAACTGGTGATATCAGCAAACGTGGCTAAAGCAGGGAAGGACAGGGCTGTTCTAGTAAGCTATCTAACTCTCACAAGTAAAGGTTGGCTTTTAATACTTCTTAACGAAATCCGTTTCTTGCCTTTAAAATCAGTCAACACTATTGAATTTGTGTTGTATGTTGATTTGAATGAAGTTCGTTTAGTTTAATTTCATTAGCAGAAATTTTATTAATTGAATTTATTATACTGGGGAATTGCACAAGTCTGAGGTTGAAATAAATATACCTTTTAAAGATAATCCACTAATGCATGCTATATTTTTTTAAGCTTAAATTAATGTATTAATATTATTCAAATTAATGCATTAGTATAATTTAAATTGATGTATTAATATAATTTAAATTAATGTAAAATATAATTTAAATTAATATAGTAAAATAATGTAAATTAATGCATTAATATAATTTAAATTAATGTATATAAAGGAAGAAAATTCCATTATATAACTTCAAATATAGTCATGTGCTGACTATGGCAGATTTTCATCTAATTATTTCAAAATAAGATCTTTCTTTAACGTTAAGATTGCTAGTCTAATTAAAGAAACAGAATTAAGTATGAAGATTCTATTCTGATTCGTAAAAAAAACAAGTGCTTATTACTATTCCATTACACAGTGCGTAATTCGAAATAAAATGTGTCTTATAAGATTATATTACAGTTTAACGGAACTGAGTTTTATGGGTTGTAATGAAGTTCTTGAAAGAACACCATTTGATTGTTAACTATGGTCTATCGAAGTCTAATTAATCAAGACTTTATTATTTTCAACGTTTGAGATGATCATTTAACTATTTAATTTCTTTAAATTATTCGAAGACATCGATTTTACAAAATAGTTTCAGTTATTCTTCTCTAAGTCTCAAATATTTAATAGTAAAGTTTTAACAGTGAAAGTTTAATTGTATGTTTTCTGTATGTTCTATATATTCAAGTTTACAGTTTTTATCAAATGTTTAACACATGTTGTTTAATCTTCATACTTTTTGCTAATTGGGTGATTAACTGGAACACAAGTCCTATTTCAAGTCTTGCTGTTCATAGTTTAGAATCGATCGGTAGAGGGAGCTCCTATAGCCAAAACGACATTGAAATGGGAGTGTCTTTCTGAGTATTGAAACCGACGCTTTCTGCCGGTTTCTTGTGATCTTAAATCCTTTGCTGCTTCGTATAGCCCGAGGTAAATTGTATAAATTTTATGCGGGCTACGTGAACGGACTGAAATTAGCAGTTTCCACTGAAGTTGGTAAAATTGAGGTAAATAGTCAGTTAATTTGCTCACCATTGCAGTTAACGGTAATTCCATACTGATAAGTGCATAATAAGGGCAAAACCGATCCTTAGATACTTTTAACTGAAATGTGAGTGTCTTCCATAAACAGTATTGTGCTTGCAATAGAGTTTGTCGCTGTACTACAAAAGCTATTGCTGTAGGAACAAAATAGCATTTTGCTATCTTTATCTCTTTATAGGGATTGGTCTATTTATTCCTTTCTCTAATTACTTACCATTTTCTTACTTTTGATAACAATTTAAAAGTTTTAATTTATTTTTCTCTCAGTTTGCTGTTAAATATCATATCCACCCTGCCTTTATGCAGCATTTCTTTTGCTTGGGGCTTGTGTGGGGCCTTCTTATCGCTTGGTGTTGATATTTTTATGACTGGACTCTAATTCCAATGCCTGTTACCTCCGCTACAAATCCGCTCTTTGGGTGTTCCAAATATATGTAATCTACTGTTTTTGTCCTGCCACCTTACAGTTCTTGCTTGGCGCTTGTTAAGTAAATACACTGTTTTGACCTGATGAAAGAGAATCAAAATTCGCTCGAAACTGTTGTCACATAATTTCATATATCTACTGTTTTTAAGGAAATACTAATTTCGTTAATGCTATTGGAATTCTGGCACGTTTTAAATGACAGACAGTAGCGGGCATGCATGCTAATGTACAATATATTAAAGGGAAAGTAAAAATTGATACCATTTTATTTTCATTGTCTCTATTAACACGAAGAGGACATTTAAACGCAGCTCTCCAGAAACCACTTTCGATAAACAGCTTCAGAGTGAAGCAAAGGAGAAAAAATACGGAAAAGTTCTTTTGTTTTCTCAAGAGAAGAAAAACAGATTGAATTCGCTGATTGCATAGAGGCTATTGTACGTGGTTAACAAAAAATATGTTGAGCAGCGTTTTCCTTTTAAAAGAAGAGCACTGATGGATAAGTGAACTGTTGTTGAAACATAAGGGTCCTGTAAATTAATCATTGTCCTGTATTTGTCAATATATGCAAAACCTTAAATTTTATTAGGGTTTTATACGAGTACTAAAAGGTCTACCAAAGTATTTCCTTTGTTATATGTATAATACAGGGTAGAATACGTAAGATAGAGTTTTTGATTTTATCGTCGGGTGTTGAAAATTATACTTAAATTTCGTATAGCTATGTTATGAATGGGCTATCTTAGGACATTTGTGAGGTCTCTAAAATATTTAGTTATAATTTCCATCATTTTGCGTTTCGAATTATAAGTTATTTTGCACTAACAAATTTTTTTATTGGTTTCGGTTAAATAGATCAATCATGAGAAGGCTAATCAAGTTTCTGCGTTCCTGGTGGTAAGGCAGGATAAAAGTTTATGGATCAGTTTTAGAAGGAGGGGAATCGATTAATCAATCGCTCGGATTCTGACCTGGACGAGGTCGAGTCGAATTGCTGGAACAGAGTGCGCGAAGCGAGATGAGGTAAGAAGGTGCGTCTACAGATCTTCCCGAAAACAGATCAGGATTGAGAACGAAAATAATGATTGGTAAGAAAATGTTTTAAATATTTTAAGTGGGTACGAGAAAAAGCGATTGGAGAGAGATAAACCAGTGATTAAGATACTCGGAATCCGGGCTCGATTCCTGGCTTTGAATAAACTGTTTCCGTGTTCACGCAGAATACGATCACGTGAAATGTGTGGACCTGAAATTTTCTTGATATGTTCGTAATAGGAGAAGGAGGAGGGTACGGTCCCTGCGAATGTTGCCATCTCTGGGTTATACATTGAGTGGCACTGTCCCGGCTGTTCAAGCAGATACCTTACACCTTCGATTATTTCGGACGGTCTATGGCGAAAGAGAGAACGCGAGTTTCGCAGGTATTAATAAATTCCGGATAAATATTTGAGCTCGGTTAGTTTAACTGCCCAGTGCAATATCTTGTCTTTGTGCGAAAATAGTGTTTGGCAGTCAGTATCTGTATGTGTTTATGCATTTAATAAACACTTTTAAAAGTAAATCCCTATCCTTGCGTGTTCTCCTTGGTGGTCAGGTTTCTTTTATGATTGAATGTGAGTTGTGTCACTTTAGCATCAGATTTAGCAAGTGTAAATTTAGAATCCGAAAACCCGATCAGGATATCATCTTGACAAAAATCGTCTGAGCTAAATGAGTAACTGTGCATATTGTCTCAAAGATGAACTAATAACTAAAGAGATGTCTTTGTGTACACATATCAATTCTATATGTATTGCTTTTCATGAGTTTCATACCATCAGTTGGTGATTACCGCCATTAAAAAACTACGTAACCCAGTGAAACCGAAATGGCGGGAAATATACATTCTTACATAATAAAAACATGCACACGAAATTTGTGAGAGAATATTCCTGTTCTGACAACAGTATGTGCTTGCGCATTTTGAAACATACAATTTGCCATTGAAATTGAATGTTAAATAGATTTTAGATTAATTTGATATTAGAAATTCGATTAGTAAGTTCTATTTACTATACGCTAATAAGTGTATAAAAACTGGGTATGCCAAGTTATAAAAATTATAATTTTATGGGAATAATACCAACTAACTAAATCCAAGTGCAGTGTCACGTGATTACACCATGCATAAAAAGAGCGTGCACATTTTGAGAAATATATTTTGTTATTCCATTGGGGCCTCTCATAGGGGGAACAGATAACACTTGAGTGGGGTGGGGTTAGTCGCCAAGACGGGACCCGGTCCCTAGATTCTTTTGAGGAAGGTGAAGACATAGAAAATTCACATAGAGGCAAAATCATATATAGAGAGTTGAGAGGAGAGTAACTGTTTGTTGTGGAGACCACAGTTCATATGGGCGACCCTGCCTGATTTAAACCAATGTTGATATTAAGAGGCATGATAGTGTGATAAATTCAGTGATGAAATTAATTATTTGTCACGTAACTACAGTTTTCGCTAGCAGCACATGCACAATGTATATCATTACTATTACATTTACTAGTGTGTTATGCATATATTGTAAATTATTATTTTAAGCAAATATCGGAAATCTTGTTTATCGTCAAGTTATTTTGCAAACTTTGCAAACATTACAGATACCCAATTTGGAAAAGCGAAATTTGCGATCATCAGAATGAGAGAAGCAAATCTATTTTATCAAAAAAATTTTTATAATTGTCTTTTCTTTCGTTATATGCTGTTTTATACAAAGTTTTAACCCATCAATTTGTATCATATATTACAGAGGTTTACATAATATAAAAGAAACATCATAGATAAATACAGAAATTTCCACCTTTACGTATGCCCGTTGAACGTATTTCCAACCTTTTTACCAATTCTTAACATACGTAAGTTATTCCGTGCGTAAATCATATAATATTTTATATTATATTTTTATAACAATATCTAATATCATTTGAAAGTGATATTATCGGTACAACAATACAGTGACAAATAAATAGTGAAAATCAGGAACAAGTTAGGGAAATTGTAAATAGTTTTCCTTTAAGGACATTACTTCTATTTTCTTTTCTAGAAATTCACCTTTTAGAAAATTGTGTTCTACCTTAATCGAGCAAGAATCTTTCTTTTTCAAGGATTGTTTTTCAAACAGAGATATTTTTTATTTGTTTGCAACTTTTATTTGCGTCTTGTTTTAACATAACGTTTGATTTGTCAAGTGCAAGACATTTTTATACAAACTAAACAATTTTAACTTAGGGGAAAACACTGACGGAAATTCCTTTCCTCCATTGATTCATTTATATAGAAAATAAGTAATTTTATTGTATAATTACCGATTAAAATATGCAACATTATATAATATTTTTTTTAACTCTTGCCAGATAAATCAAGCTTCTTGTGGGTAAAGTGAAATTTCTAATATTTTGCGAAAGACTCGTAATAATACGAAAGACAAAACCTGACTATGAGGGGTGTCTACAAAATTTTAAAGATACTCCCATTACAGGTACCAGCACCCATGAATCGGTTTCGCATTTATTGTGTGTTTGTTCTTCATCATGGAATTGCTGATATCTGCAATGGCAACAATAAACTTACTATAGCCATAATATTAATTAATTTTATAAATGGTGATTCATTTTGAAAAAATGTAGATTTGACCGGAAGTTAAGGTTTTTTAAAATGTGAAAGTTCGAATTTTGCAATTTTTCCTTTAAAGATTATTACAATACACTCCCCATACAGAATTTCATCTATCTTAAACATATTTTTTGTATAATTTTGATTATAAGTCACTCTTTTTCTCGGAAAATCTAATAAATATGACATTTGCGAGTTTTCGAATAATCATTAAGGTTCCTTAAAATAAGAAAATTCAGAATTTTAACAATTTTTCCTTTATCGAGTGCTACAGGACACTCATCGACTCGAATGTAAACTGTGTATCTTAAACACTAGATTTTTTCTAGAATGTTGATTTAAGTCACCCTATATGAGAGAAAAACTGAAACTGAGATTTGCGAAAATTAAAATAGTTCATTTTTTAAAATCTGATAACTGAAAAATTTCTATTTTCTTCTTTAAGAGGAGCAGTGGAATACTCAACATAATGAATATAAAATTCCTAACTTTAATAGTCGGCTTTAATGTTTAGGTGCAAAAGTGAAAATTTCGTAGAAAAACAAAATCTACTATCTTTAATGCATTGGTACAAAATATTGGCTTGGGCAAAATGAACCAAAATTATAACGTTTTGCTTCATCATGCCTATCTGTTAGAAAATTTAAAACTCAATTCTACTCCCAAACGGGTGTAAGGATGAAATGCCCACTTGATGGCTCGTGCAAAAGACTTCCATTAGAGACTTTAGCATGTACGTTAAATTTTTACAACAGAACATAACTGGTGCCCTTCCGCTTACATTGTACACAACTGCATCGACCGGATATCGAACCACGGATCTTCGTACTGTCCGGCCGATACTCTACCGTTCAGCTACTGAGACAGAATGGCAACTTCTTTTTGTCGAAATATACTCTAAATTCTCCACCCTTTAATGGCAGGGGCCAACGGCCGTACCGTGCTGAAAACACCGGTTCTCGTTAGATCACCGAAGTCAAGCAGCATCGGGCGCGGTTAGTACTTGGTGGGTGACCACCTCGGAACGCCACGCGCTGTTGGCTATCTCTGTGCGGTATCCCCGTGGTTTGCGCGCTAGATTTGCACGCTGCCACAAATGCCGCCGTGTTCATGCGGAGTACGATCACGTTAAACATGTGGGTCCGTAAGTCCTTCCGAGAGGTTGGTGGTAGGGGAAGGAAGGTACGGTCCCTGTGGATGCCTCCCCCACTGGGTTCCGGTCTAAATTGGGTGGCACTTCCCGGCCGTCCATACAGTTACCTTACACCTTTCTGGTAGGTCGGACGGTCTGGGTCTCATCAACAACAACCCTTTAATGGCAGATTGGCATACAACTGACAATCTGACTGTTCTACCGCTATTTTTACCTCAGTTTAGCCTCCTGATGATATTTTAATCCTCCATGTTAGGTTCCTCCGTGGTCGTTGTTCTTCCAATTTTGAAATCTGCGCTCAACATCCAAGGACCCACTGAATCTGTGCTAATCGTACAAGGGTCACTTTCGGACTTCCGACATATATGCACTAACCTACAGGGTTGATTTGTTCGGTAGTCATTGTAAAGAACCTTGCTGCCCCAATCGGGAATTGGACCACGGATCTTCGTAATGGGCATCCGAAGCTCTATCATTCAGCTACTGGGATGTGATGGCAACCTCTTATTGTGGAAGTGGATTTTGTAACCTCAATATACAGAAACGGTTCCATAGATTGCTAGAGGCTCGAAACACTTTATGCCTTTCAGCAATGTTTGACGTCACATAGGTATTTTCCATCTCGGAAACAATCCGAAATTATCTGAGGCAGTAATCTATGTATAACAATACCGCCTTTTAATAATACATATATTATTTTATTGTCTGTTAATGAAAAGATTACGAATGTTTTCGTAATTTTGTAAATTTAATTTATTCACATGATTGAATTCTTAAAAAAAGCTGATGTGGGCAGCTCATGACTTTCCTTATATAATGCAATGAATTTACTCCTTTTGCAGTCAAAAAGCATTGTATAAGATCCACGGTACTGTGTTTCTAACGTTGAATTGTACATTTTGCGATTTTCCGGTTGACAACACGTAAAAATATTTTAAAGTATCCAATTAACTTATATTTCATGCAACTCTAAATAAACAATTATCAATATTGATACCATCCTCAATAAGGGATATAGTCCGTACATTAACATATTTTAATAATTAATTCATTAATTAGGCATTATTTTTGCAATTTTGACGATATTTTTTTCGATCTGGGGCGAAATATCGCCAAGTTGGCGATACTTTGCTAGATTATTTGCGAAGTTAGACAAATGCATCACCAAGTGTTACAGACAAACGGAGAGAAGAGCATTTCTTATATACTAGAAGGTATGCCTATCATATGGCAGAAATCAGAATTTGCTAAACATTACTTCCCATTTGGCGTCATTTTTATCAATTTAACAACATTCTTGCCACGTTAACAGCATTTAATATAGTCGCCAAGTTGGCGACGTCTCGCTAAATTTCTCGCCAAGCGTTGCGGACGGAAAAATGGGTTATTCTCATAATTCATCCTTATGTAATTTCCAAGATATTAAACATTCATCAATTAGTCGTCATTTCATTGATTTAGCATCGGTTTCATCAACTTGGCAATTTTTTATCAATTGGGTGACATTGTCTTCAATTCGGCAACATTTATACCGCCAGCAAGTTGAAGATATTAGGACAAATTCGTCATTAAAATTTTGTCAAACATTACAGACGGAAAAATAGATTATTCCAATAGTAGATTCTTATATTCTTTCCAAGATATTGAATTTTCGCCAAGTAGTCGCCATTTTCATTAAATTAGCGTCGCCAAGTCGACGATATTCCGTCAAGTTCATCGTCAAAATCTTCCCATGCGTTATGGATGGAGAAATAAGTTATTATTATAGCAGATGAATGACTATTGGCGTCCAACTACAGAAGTATTACCCAAAATATTTTTTCTCATGAATAGATTTTTGTAAATCATATAAAAATCTAATGAGTATCAGAATAACCTTCAAGGAACATGAAATCGTCTCCAGTTCCCTAATTTAAAAATCTGATGTAAGCAACACATCACTTTCCTTATATAACGCAATGGATTTACTACTTTTACAGTAAAAAATAGGTTATTCTTATAGTATATATTCTTTTCAAATTATTGAGTTTTCGTCAATTAGTCGTCATTCTCATTAATTTAGAGTCATTTTTATCCATTTGGCGAGCTTTTCGTTAAATTGGCAACATTTAAATATCGCCAAGCGACATTCCGCCAAATTCGTCGCTAAAATCTCGCCAAGCGCAATGGACGAAGAAATAAGTTATTCTTATAGCAGATAAATGACTATTGGCGTTCAAATACAAAAGTATTACTCAAAGTACCTTTTCTCATGACAGGAAAAAGCTAATGATGGGTCCAAATTTATCGCCTGATAGTACATATGAAGAGTGAACACATTTCACAATAGTTAATAATTTTTCTTATTTATGTGATTTTTTGATAAATTTATTTGAAAAATGCGCAATATCTCGAGAACGGTTCATGCTAGCGTTCTAAAGTTCATGTCAAACGTTTTCTAATGAAGAATTACATAAGAAATAATTATTTGTGTAACTTTATTAAACGTTTTGATTTTTTGATGATTTTTTCAAAATTTAACTCGAAAATTTAGGTGGGTTATGGACATTGGATTTTGTTTGAAAACAACAGGCTTTCAGTATTTACGGATTGTAATTTTTGTACCAAATTTCGTTCAAATCGTTCCACTCTTTATTGAGATGTCGTCTCCCCAAACTTACTGACACCCACAGACATTCCCCAAGAACGTTTGATTCGTGTTCATGGATGCTTGAAACGTACTCTCCAGTCGAAAACCCGAATTGGAATTTTCGACCACGTCACAATATTTTCCTTATACATTATACAATGTATATAAAGAAGGTAATAATAAAAAGAAACAATATTTTTGATATTTCCACCATTTTTACGGCCTTGCAACATTCTTGTTATGATTTGGTTTTTGTTAAATCATTTAATGTAATTAAACGCTTATCTTTCGAATTTTATGATTCGTTGTTTAAATTTGATGTCGTCATATTTTTGAGTAATCATATGCTTTACGATTGCAAAAATCACATAGCGTCGAGAGAGCAGATTTTTTTTAAATACGTCGACAAATATCAGTATTCGCCATAATTGCCATTAATTTAAAATATTTCTGTTGTCTTTTGTTCTTTAAATGCTATATTCTGAAACCAACTTAGTATTACAAAAAGAAATATACTAAAACAGTAGGTGGATGTACCATGTTACAAGCAATGGTACACTCCTCTCCAAATAATAAGCACGAAAGTGAAAATCAGAAACGACTTGAACAATTTATTCCTTATTTCCCAGTAACGTACACTCACGGACAATGAAAGTTGCGCAGGAAGAAGGAAGCATAGGACTGACCAGAAATTTTTTTGATGGAAGGATATAGATGAATGATATGCATGATCACAAAAGCAGCACAGCAGAACACGTACAGAGGGAGCTGTGGTACACAGTCCAGTTATCCTCAATAGCGTGTCGCACCGTCTCGTGAGCGATACAAGCAGTAATACGGTCCGGCATGATGTCGAACAGACGCCTGTTGTTGTCCTACTGCAGACGAGTCCACACTTGCTGGACGTTGCGTTCCAAATCCCGAAGACTGCGGCAACGAGGCAGTTGGCGTTTCAACTGGTCCCACACATGTTCGATAGGGGATAAGTCTGGGGATCTGGCTTGAAATGGAAGTGTCTGGACATGACTCAGGTAGGTCTGGGTGACCCGAACCGTGTGCAGTCGGGCATTATCCTACTGAATTTGCGCACTTGGAATCCCAGCAACGAATGGGAGCACATGGGGCAGTGGAATTTCATCCATGTACCGCTGGCACGTCAGTGTTCCAGATACCACTACTAGAGCGGTTCAGCTATCGTAGACTACGGCTCCCCAGCCCATGGTGCCTGCAGCGGGTCTGGTGGGGCGTTCGATAACGAGGTTGGGATTGTGGCGTTGTGCAAGGGACCTCCACACCCGGACACGCTGATCATCGCTCTCCAAATCGAAGCGGAACTCATCGCTAAACACTGTACATTGCGTTCCACGTTGCTCTGATCCGGCACCACTGTAACCGGAGCCGCCGATGTTCCCCTGTTAACGGCAGAACACGTAAGAGATGGCGGGATCGCAAATTCGCTTCCTTCATGCGTCTAGATATGGTTCGTGGGCACATAGGAGCCGCTACGTGTGCCTGTATGGCGAATCGGGTCGCCGTGGGCTCTATACGTACCTGCTGCACGATCATTCGATCCTTTCTACTTGTGATATGCCTGGTCCGTCCAAAACCGGTCCTCCGTGTCTGGTTGGCGCCCCGTTACCAGTGCTCCCAGCACCGTCGGACGGTATAGTCCGAACAATCCACGTGACGGACTATCCTGCGCGCTGACCACACTGCAGTTTTCAGCCCGATGATCAGGCCTCTCTCGAAGTCCGTCAGGTGCGTATATTGACGTTTCTGACATCTACTCACCATTCTTTTGACTCCATACTCGTGCTTGCGTCGGCCGACGTTTCTCGCTTTGATGGGGCATCGACTACACGCCGGTTTATAAGGCATGCTTGCAGCGTCAATCACGGATGTACGGTCTTGCGCAATCACACCAGAGTGGGATCATTTGCATACCATCCAGCTTCTAGCTATTTACATCATTTCGCGGTTGTACCATGGTTTCTTCTTGGTGACCAACTTTCATTGTTAGTAAGTGTAGAATAGGACTCTGCCTATTATTTACATACAAAAAGAATACTTTCGAATGTATACTTACACATTAAAAATAAATTAAACAAATGTAGAAAACGGCAGGTCACAATTTTGAATGTTAAATATCTGTCAATAAGGAAAATGTTCTTCTCTTACACAAATGCAGACTTGGCAAAGACGATTCTTGCCACCGATTAAGTGTTCAATGAGGTCGGAAGGCAATCATCGCCACTCTTGTATGAGAGCACGTTGGAGTTCTTGGATAGTGTTTGGATGGATTTCCAGGAGGCTACAGCTCTCCCGAGAGCATCCCATACATGCTTTATTGGGCTTAGGTCTAGAGAATCCGCTGTCCACTCCATTCGCCGGATTCCCTCTGACATCAGGTAATCATTTACATTACTAGCTCTATCTGGCCTGGCATTGTCGTCCATAAGAGCAAATTCAGAACCAATTGCACCCACATAAGGGCGAATATTGCGATCAAGGATTTCGTTGCGATATCTTTGGCCAGTCACAGTACCGTTGAGGAAGAAATGGAGGTCAGTACGTCCGTCGAAGGAAATACTAGCCCATACAAGGATACTACCGTCAGCAAATGAGTGGCGCTGGACGTTGTTAATCTCTTGATACCGTGTATCAGCCTCTCTCCACATAAAAATTCGTCGATCGTCCGACTGCAAAGAGAATCTGGACTCATCGGTGAATATGACAGTGCTCCAATCATCTATAGCCCAACAGACTTGTTGCTAACATCATTAGAGACGAGTGCTTTGTGTCTCGCAGACAATAAAACATGAATGGTTGGCTTCCGCTCATAAAAGCCAGTCGAGTGCAATCTCTTTCTCACAGCTGTAATGGATACATGCCTACTTCTAACTGAAACAAAGCTAGAACTTAAAGCAGGTGCTGTTGCTTGTCTGTTGAGTCTGACCGATAACGCTAAGTAGCGTCATCGGAAGATGTTGGAATTCGTGGGCGATCGGAACCTGGCTTTCTGCTTATTGTTTCGCTGTTTTAAAATTGGGTCTATAAGCCTGAAATCAAAGAATGGCGGACCCTGAAGAATACAGTAACTTCTCCAATAGATTGGCCGGATTCTAACCTGCACACGGTTTGCCATCGCTGACCATTATCTAAACGCCCTCTTTGGGATATATAGAATGGAATAGCTATTTCAGATTTTCACCCTAACGTCCGTAGTAGAAGTAAAGACGCACAGAAAGAAACAACCTTTTACCAAAACGGTGATTGAAGTATTTGGTACGGAGCCAATTTTTATTACGCACGTGTTTCTATATTTGCATAGTACACTCGAAGTATACAAAAAGTGTTGTCCAATAAAACCCATTTGTTCGCTCGTGATCTGAGAACTTATTATTTGGAGGGGGAGTATAATTTAAGTTGCGTAATTTATAAAATTTCCAAATCGTTATATTTTGCGTCTATTATAGAATCCTTTCATAATAAAATATAAGGTTAGAAATCCTATTTGTTATTTAGCTTCACAATTGCTATGCTAAAGCTTCGCCACTTAGCCTACAGAATATACAAAAATTGTTCAAAGCGTGGTTTAGTGCCTAAGTTCAAAATAAGTTGGTATTATCGTGGCATTTTATTTAGAAATTATTTATTAGAATTAGAAATTACAGATTTCAGCAACTAATGGTGCTGAACAAATCAGAGGTGGATGTACGTAATTTACCAATCGCATATCAAATCTGTCAACCAATCAGGGACGCATCACAACGAGTTCAAAGACTCACGAGATTGAGATGGGGCAACGAGACCTTGAGCGAGAGAGAGGTCGAGAGCACGAGATTGAGAGGGGCCAACGAGACTTTGCCTGCTACAAAACTTTGCTGAGAGCAAAATTAATAATAAATATTTCATTAAAATAGAAATAGTTTGTAAAGCCACATGAACCGAAAATGTGTTAATATGCAAGTAATTTTCGAAGTTTATTGCGTGGGGCATTTGATAAGAAATTCAACAATGAAAAACCAATTGTGCAAGCCTTGTAACAATGCTCCTGCCTTATGTAAGGAGTATCTATATTATCCACAGTAAAAACTGAAGTCTATGAATATCTTTCTATATTAAAACGGACGTAAAAATAGTATCAAATTACTTTGACGTATAGAGCTATAAGTAATTATTTGACTGCAAGTGTTTACTATGTTGCAATTCACAACACATTGCTTATTAAAATTCTATATAACATATAATTACAAATAATTTCTGCAGTATCGAAATTTATCTATTTATAAATTTCCTCTAATAAATCGTTATCCTCTTATTAGTTTATTTCAGAAATTTCAGGTTTGATTTCAGAAGATCTATGATCCAACATGGCAGTAATTTTCATCTATTTCATTTATATGTACATATTTAGAGGTATTTAATCTATTATGTATTTTTATTCAGATATTCAACAAAATCTGATAAAACTGTCAGATATGATAGAAAAAATCCTCAAATATTATTATGCAGAGCAGTTATTGATCTTCTGGGAAATGCGAGCTCCGTGATATGAAGTATGATTCAGAAATTGAATAACTATAGTCGTATGTATTCATCGCAGCACACATGGGTCATCAATTTCTCGAGAACATCAATGCAGTGGGATTGAAGTTTTATGCAAAAGAGGAAAAAAAAGGGTTCCAGCAGTGCTGTCATTCTTTTTAGAAGACTTGGAAGATGTGAAAATACCGAATCTATGTAAAATTGTAGAATAATTTCATATTTTAAAATTAAATATAAAAAAAAGAAATGTTACGATAAGTAACCTTTTCAACATGGCTCTTTTTACTTCCTTTTTGCAAAGAATCTTGCTGTTCCATCCTTGGCTCGAACTGCGGATCTTTGCTCTGGTCAGCCGATGCTCTTCTAACACTGAGATCAGATTATAAGCTCATATTGTAGAACTAAACTTACATTCTTCTCCCCCTAATGCCAGATTGATGTGTAACGAAACAATTGTAGCTAGACACACTATAGTAGTTTTCAAAAATCTAACACCATTGCACTAACTTGAATAGATAATTTATTCAGATGACATTGTGTGTAATGAACCTTGGTGTTTCCTTGTCGGGACTCGAACCTAGGATCTTCACACTGGCCCGTCGACTTTCTCCCAATTGAGCTACTGGGACGAAATTACATGCAACTTAACGTCGAAAAGAACTCTGCATTTTCAATGACAAAATATTGTTTTCATATCGAAAATACTTCTGTGCAGCTAGATTGAAAATCTATACATTTTAGAAAATTCTTATTAAAAGAAGCATTTTAGCGTCCTGTCCTTATGTCGATTAGTTGGCTTCTTTGTCAGTAAATTGATGTAATTCATGAAAACAAAATCCGACTAGGATTTACTGCGATTGCATTCGACATAAATTAATACCATCTCAAAGTACTCAGATTCATTGTATCTTATTAATAAACAAGAAAAATCAATCATGCATAAAGAACTGATTTTGAAACACTTTCCAAATGAAATGTAATTTTATTTAAGTATCTCTAAAATGTGATATATTCAGCGCTGATATTTTTTAAATTATCACAGTACTAGATATAATTTATTATACTTAAAAACTTCAAACTTCACCGAAAAAGACAATTCTAGTTACACGTAATGAATTTTATTCAAATGGCGTCATCGAAATATAAATCGTCTGCCTCTTAATGCAAAATCAATTAATATTCCATTCACATCATTTATATTCTAAACTGTAAAGCTAAATAATTTTTAGTGAGAATAATTCAGAAAATTTTATACAACTCTAATTAAAATCGCATGATTTGTTTACATTCTGCATGTGTTAAAATTAGGCTTCGTTGTAGAAATAATCAAAGTTTGGTTTTCATTTAAAATCTAAAATATTGTAATTGTGTTGGCACAGAAATTAGATACACAGATAATACGAGAAAATAAACAGGTTTTAGGACGGATGCAACACTAAATATAAATTTAAACGGTCTTTATACAGCGAAACAAAATGAATGCCATATTTGAATTATTTTCAAAGATTTGAATGAGGGAAATATCTGATATTTTTATAAGCAAAAACTGTTCGAATATTGCAGATACTTGCACCGCACATTTTTTCTTTAGACTACATACTGCACAGCGCCTTTTTTTCTAATTGAACACTCAAGCGACCATATAAAAATTTAGATTTACTATTTTATGAAAACGCCACTCACTGGAAAGAAATTATGGGGAAAAAATCGTATTTAATTTTAATAAGCATTCAAATTGGTAGGCATCTAAAATCAATTGCGGGAGCTAAAAAAAGTGCCACTTATGCTTAAATCAACCTGCATAATTTATGACAAATATATGGACTTTGATAGTCTTGATAAATATGGATGACAATGGTATGTTAATGGAGTAATATTGAAATTTAATGTCCAAGAGACAAATGCGCTATTTGTAAAGTTATATTTTCTCTTTCTTACATTTTGTTTTTCAAAATAAACATTTTCATGAGATATTCTTTCACTTTGAAATGTTATCAGATAAAACTGTCAAACCGTGCGATGAAATTCGCAATACATTACCATAAATCAATAACCACTGATCTTTTCCAGAGCAGGCTTCTTGAGATAAAATACTATCCGGAAACACGGTAGATATAGTGTGATTTGTATTCAATATAGTGCCTTTGTCATCAAATTTCATAACAGCATTTCAATCTATGGAAACTTTTATTGGAGCGATGATATTTATATAAAAATACGTCGTCATTTTAAAATTGTGGGTTTATTGTTAAAACAGAAATAACAGAAAATTATATTTACTTCCACAACTACAGCTGGCTACTCAAAGTAACGGTCAGTATTGGAAAAACTATGTTCATGAAGAATATTTAATCTTAATTTTATAATTCTTAGGTAAACAAAAAGAGTGAAATGTAAGATTTATTACAAGAAAGTAAAGTTTATTACAATAATTTATTGCAAGTTAGCTTTACAAGAACGCAACGCAAGTTTGAAAAATGTTAAGTTCTTTTCTTGGTTCTAAAAGCAGCACTATTTGGTGGTCGCTTTCGGATTGCAGATCCATAGGCCGCAGCGGACAACAGCATCCATGGACCTATTTTGCTCTTATTAGGCCCTCATCAGCATCAAATAACAACACACAATACGAAACCCAAGTCGTCTGATAAATACCTTACACCTTCGGATAGATCGGACGCTCTAGGTCGAAGAAAAAGAAACTGTCTGCATCTTCCCGGCCATCCAAATATATATCTTACATCTTCGGGTAGTTCGGACAGCTTGGGTTGAAGAAGAAGAAGCCGTTCGACTCGTCCGATAGATAGGGGTCATACTTCATTGCAATGTAGAAAGTTACACTTATAGATATATCCATGACCATGTGTCACACTTATTATGTGATTCAGGCCTGCCGTGTGGTCTGAGTTTTTCACACATTATTCCGGCCGTCCAAATTGCTGCTTTTTATCTTAGGATGAGTCGGATGGTCTGGGTTTTCGACACTTATTATGCGTTCATCAGCATCAAACTGCGATGCACAATAAGCAGCCTAAGCCGCCCTACAGATACCCCGAGGTTTTGAGCAACAAAATTGAAGACGGAGAAAAGACTTCCTGCAGGCCCAGAGGAAGCTGAAAAAGCAACACAACCCCGCCATGTCAGCGTTTATTGCAGTTTAGACAGTTACACTTAAAGACATATATTTCAAAAACAAACAATTTAACAGAAAAATGAATAACATCAAAACAACTTAAAAATTCAAATTAAGAAACCAAGTGTAAACAGATAAGAAACTCTTCCAAGAAATAACATGATGAATTAACCAAACATGTACTGCGAAATAAATTAACATAACAAATATAAATTGCATTTTATGTAAAAGTCGTCTGAATCCAAAATAATTGTAATTTTAATACCAAATTAGTAATCTGAAACAAATATTAGTACCATGTATTACATTACGTTCACCATATTTAAAACATCTTTTAGCATTGAATAGCTGAGAATACTCAGAAAACCAGTTATAAAAAATGTGTTGCAATTCTGCAAATCTTTGTGGAGATTGACAATAATTTTATCAATACAATTAGCTTAGAGTTTCGTAACGATTTAGTTCAGACTGCACAGAGCTTTAATGTCTAAGCACATGTCCACCGAACCGATCTATTATAGACGCTTACAGTGAGCATTTCCCAAATCCTATGTATGGCAAGTCTGAATTTATAGATCTACATAGTATAGAGGTTCGCAAAATCGTGGCATTAGCAAGCTTTCTTGCTGCTATTGCAGGTATGGGACATTCCATATAAACATGTTAATTATGAAACTGGTTCATGGATGTAATGGGAGTGTGACAGTTACTTAAATATTGAATACCTCCTTTAACAATATTCTGCATGTGTGAGACCAGGATATATTGAGGCAGTGTTAATATTATGAAGATTTACGATATATACCAAACAAGACAAAGCGCAAACGCATAGGCACCAGTTTACGGTTGTCATGGCCCGGGAAGCCATGAAAGCAATAAATAAAGTTACTTAAATTACAGGTGTGGTTGGGTCAGAAAATCTACTGGAGGCCAAAGCTGAAACCATGCAGATTGGTTAACATATTAGCCAATGAAAAAGTATTTCTTCATCGCCCTGAGGACGACCAATGAGATACGGAGGGCGAATCTGGACCTCAGGAGAAACGATGTGGCAATTGGCAGAGAAAGATCAACAGATACACAGCCAATATTGAGAGACAAAAAGACATGATATGACAGACAACAATGAATGACCCGATAAATAGGTTGTACTCTAAACGTGATGGCAAGCAAAGATTGCCAAGTTACGATAGCGTTCGATACTTAGAGTGTGTTTGCTGCCATGACAAAAGGCAATGAAGGCCCAACATGCAGTAAAATGTCTAACACGACAACAGAGGTATGTGTCAATCTATATTAAATTTAGGTCCATATGATTTTAGACAAATAGATTCCTGGTCTCACACATCCAGTTTCTCCTCCTTAAATATATATATATATATATATATATATATATATATATATTATATAAGATGGAAATTGGAAGTTATTAAAGATATTGAAGTGTTATAGCAATTATGCTCAAAGCAGCTACAATTACTATACACGATATGAATACAAAAAGTATAAAAAGCTTTTAAAATTTGAAAAAAGAAGGAAGGCTTAGCGAGAAGCTTACTTAATGGCGGTAAGGGGTTGTGACCTTACACCCCAGTTGTCAACATGCATGTCATAAATGCCGCGGCATTGCACTCCTGGACGCCAGCCCTGGCTGAAGCCAACCTCCGGAGTGACAATAATAATCATCACAAGACCGTTGAAAAAAAAAAGTTCAATGATAAGATAAAGACCATTACTGTATGGCAAACTGGTCCTTCAGACTACAATGACCTGTATATATCTGCGTGTTATCGTTTTGCGGTCCTGTTATTCATAGTATGCGAACCTTCATCTACCAAATTAATATAAAATAGATTTTAACTTTGAACAATATGCATTATTATTACCATATGAATTATCAATATAATGTAGAATAAAAGGAATGGGGTATTGCTGTAGATATGCTTGTTGTAGAAATGTCCTATCAAAATCAATACGGATGTCTTCATTGTTGATAATTCTCTGTATTCTAGCCAAGATTTGTACCTCAACTACTATGAAAGCCATTCACATCTTAATAATGAAATCATATACCTACGTTATGTGGATGATTTGATAGTCGGATATGAATATAAGAATTATAGAATGAATTTTGATTTCCACCCACCAAACTTAATTTTGAAAGAAAATCCAACTACACTTAAAAATGTAGTGGCATTTTTAGATTTAAGCATCGATTTCAGTAAAATACCTGTAAATTTTACTATCTATGATAAAAGAAAAAGTTTTAATATACCTATCTCAATGGTCTGATAAATTGGAATTCCAATCTTAACTTGAATATATTTAGGAATGTATTCTTTGGGGGATTGGCTAGAGTACAGAGAATTATCAACAATGAAGACATCCGTATTGATTTTGATAGGACGTTTCTACAACAAGCATATCTACAGCAATACCCCCTTCCTTTTAAGCTACATTATATTGATAATTTATATGGTAATAATAATGCATATTGTTCAAAGTTAAAATCTATTTTATATCAATTTGGTAGATTGAGGTTCGCATACTATGAATAACAGGACCGCAGAACGATAACACGCAGATATATACAGGTCATTGTAGTCTGAAGGACTAGTTTGCCATACAGTAATGGTCTTTATCTTATCATTGGACTTTTCTTTTTCAACGGTCTTGTGATGATTGTTATTGTCACTCCGGAGGTTGGCTTCATCCAGGGCTGGCGTCCAGGAGTGCAATGCCGCGGCATTTATGACATGCATGTTGACAACTGGGGTGTAAGGTCACAACCCCTTACCGCCATTAAGTAAGCTTCTCGCTAAGACTTCCTTCTTTTTTAAAATTTTAAAAGCTTTTTATACTTTTTATATTTATATATATATATATATATATATATATAGTGATAAGTTACCTTGTATTTTTATCCTTAGTCTTGGCCAATAGTTACTTATTTGTAACAGATATGTTAGAGATGGGTCTTTTGTATTTACCGTAGTTTATGCATAGTTTTCGCTTAAAAATTTCAATTTATATATATATATATATAAATTAATTGTATATGTGTAACAAATGATGTTAATATTAAAGTTTAAAATGGTGGAAGTTAATTGTGTAATATGTTAATATGATATTATTTTAGGAACTCGCACAAGGAATTTATGGTGGGAATTTATGCGTCAGTGATGTAATGTATGGCTATATGAGTTACCATCTAATTAAGAAAATTTTCGCAACTCAGGAATTAAACATTACTTATAAAGGAGTTAAATTCCTACCAAATGTTTATTTTTAAATGTGTACCATAGTATGTTTGAACATTATTTGATGTCTGTAATACATGCTCGCTTTAGACAGTTATATCCCAATCGAGTTAGAGGAACCAGATCGGTGGGTGAATACCCTGAAAATAATAGGATCGAGTTCGATTTCTGTTTTCAAAATTGAATAATCATTTCCATTCAATTTGAAACATAATAATCTAAATGTTTCGTTTGGATGTTGTGTTTCAATTACGAAATAAAAGTTTTGATCTCTTTTGCAGAAATGGTTTGAACTTAATCCTATTCTTTCCAACGAATTTATCCACTGACCTCTTTCTCAGGCTCAGATCCATCTATTCCAATGCTTTTCAAACTTTTTGATCCCACAGTGTCCTTGGTCAACTACAATCGGCCTGCAGATCTCAGTAGTTGCAATGTTCATTGCAAAACTATCGGTAGTCGAAAGCATCAGGATATTTAATATTTCTTGGAACACAAAGTAATAATCATATTCACCCACAGTGCACCTTACTATCATTCAAGATGGCACAGGCACATGTGTGCCATTCAAGATGCCCCACATGTGGTAAAATAAATCTACTCAATCCCCATTCAGTTTGGCGTTCTGAAGTCCTGGAATTAGAAAAATAACCCGTTTAAACCTCCAATAAATAAATAAATAAATAATAATAATAATAATAAAAATAAATGAAAATACTGTCAATAAGTTTCCATCTTGGTATCATTAAAATAATTAGAAAATTTTCTTTCTGCCGATCTTTGAATAGAAACCATATGGGATAATTTCCCCATGTGTATATTTTTTTAAATTCATATGTGCGAGTTTAAGGTTATCTGATTCTTATTTCGTCGCATTCCAAAAGGGAATATTAGCACAAATTTTATACTTTGCAAAAACATGGAATGCGTATCTTGGTATTCTAATAATACTTTAATTACTCTATATTTTTAATTTTCTGTGAAATTTCAAATAAAAGCATAAAAATTGAAATTTTAAATTTTGTTAAAGAAGGGCTTTATTCTCCGGTTTGCCGGTTACTATGGTCTAGGTGCTATAAATCCCGTCACAGTCTATATCTGTTGCTACGGAAAGCAGTCAAACATATTTTATCGTAAAAGTATTGTTGGGTTTTCGTGAATTCGCTATTTGTTCCGTTGTAATTCCAACCGGAGATCTTAAATCTATTCTCTGGTATATAATAAATCTTTTTTCCAGTTTTCTCATTGTACTATATTAATTTATATATTTTAATTAATTTATACAAAGAAATACTACATATATGTAGTATATATAACTTTAGTAGTATATATACTACATATACGTATACATATAGTAGTATATATATTACATATACATATATATATATATATATATATTTACATATATATATATATATATATATATATACGTATATAGTAGTATATGTATTACATATACATCACATATACATATAGTAGTATATATACTACATATCCACATATACGTATACATATACGTATATATATATATATATATAGTATTATAGTATATACTTTATATGTAGTATATATGAACTTTTCATATATATATGAAATGTTCAGAGAATGGTAAATACATACATGGTTTGGAGCGAATTATCGAGTCTGCTACATAGGCACATTTAAAGAAAAAGTATATATACCGCAGAATAATTAAAGAAATAAGTGAGCCAAATTACATACATTTTCGTCTAAACCCGTTATAAGTGCTTTCTTGCATAGAAATATTTGTCCAAGCTTATACTCCAAAACTAATAAATATTAATTGAATATTTGTGACAATATTATTGACAATATTGAATATTATTTATTGAATATTATTGACATTATTTATTGAATTTATTGAATATTATTGACAATATGACTTTCAATACCTTCATGTACTTAAATCAAAATCGTCTTTCCATTTTCTCTCACACCATTACAATAGTCAGTTTCAAAATATTTTCTCTTTTGGAATGTTATCAGATAAAACTGTCAAACACTACGTGAAAATTCGCAAAACATTACCATAAATCAACAGTCACTGACCTTCCCGGAGCAGGCTTCTAGAGATGAAACATGATTCAAAAACGAGGCAGCTATAGTGCGATATGTATTCAATACGATGCTTTTGTGACATCGAATTTCAAAAACATCGTTTCAATGCATTTGAAGTTTTATTGAGACGATGATATTCATATAAAAAGACGTTGTCACTTCTTAGTACATTGCATTTATGGTTGAACGGAAAAAAAAATAGAGTGTGTAAAAAAAATATATTACTTTCCTTATATGCAATAATATAGAAGAAAAGTATTGTGATGGGGTCGAAAATTCGAATTCGAGTTTTCGACGGCAGAGCACGTTTCAAGCATCCCTGATCACGAATCGAATAGTTTTGAAGTGATGTCTGTGTGTCTGTGGAGACGATAACTGACGAACGAATGGACTGATTCGAACGAAATTTGGTACAAAAATTACAATCTGTAAACACAGGAAACCTATTATTTTTATACGCTATCGAATGTTCAGAAACGACCCCCCCCCCCCCCTAAATTTCAGATTCATATTGAAAAAACGTCAAAAAATCAAAACCTCTAATAAAGTTACGCAAATAGACATTTCTTATGTAATTTTTCATTAGAAAACGATTGACATAAATTTTAGAACGCTAACATGAACCGTTCTCGAGATATTGCGCATTTTTCAAAAAAATTATCAAAAAGTAATATAAAATATAAAAAAAACATTTCCTATAGCGAAACATGTTCACTTTTCATATGTAATACCATGCGATAAATTGGGTGATATTATTCTTGTGGATCTAGCTCGTTCCATTCATGAAAAAATATACTTTGAATAATACTTTTGTATTTGGACGCCAATCGTCATTTATCTGCTGTAAAAATAACTTATTTCTCGGTCCATAACGCTAGGCGAGATTTTGGCGACGAATTTGGTGGAATGTCGCCAACTTGGCGATTTTTTAAAATGTTGCTAAATTAACGAAAAACTCGGCAGTTGGATAAAAATGACGCTAAATCAATGAAAATGACGACTCATTAACGAAAATTCAATATCTTGGAAAGATTATTAATAACCACTACAAAAATAATATAATTTTTTTTACTGTGAAACTAGTAAATTCATTGCGTTATATAAGGAAAGTCATGTGCTGTCCACATCAGATTTTTTTATTGTGCAACTAGAACGAATAAGCTGGCGTATCCCAGAGCTTAAATAAGCATACGCTAATTAAGTAATACATTTACAGAATAGTAAATTGGAGCCGAGAAACATTGTATGAAGAGAAACCTTGTATGAAGAACATTCCGAGAAACATTCCGAGAAACCTTGTATAAAGAATGGCTGTAGAAAAGATTTCCTATTAGATAATCAAAGTATTTATAAGTACTGCAACTGAAAACCAAATACTAAATGATAGTATCTATTTATTTATGTTTATAAGTACTTGAAAGCTCCCAATTATTTAATAATGTCGAAAATATTTAATTCATAGTATTAAATATTTTGGACCAAAAACAAAAATTATTTAAAAAGCCGTGCATACTGCCTTTCTGTAAGATATTTCATTCGTATCTACATTAACTGGAGTTTGATTCAATTCGAGCCTCTCATACTAGAATCCATTTTTTAGTAGCTTTGTTACTTTCCTTTACATAATGTACTGGTATAAGGAAAGTATTGTGACTGGATCAAAAATTCAAATTTAAGATTTCGACGGGAGAGCACGTTTCAAGCATCACTTATCACGAATCGAACATAATTGAGGTGAAGTCTGTGTGTGTGTGTGTGTGTGTGAAAGTATGTGTGTGTGAAAGCCCCAGGCCGTCCGGCTCGTCCAGAGGACTTGGAGCAACAGAATGGACGACCGAAGTATGTGTGTGTGTGTATGTGTGTGTGTCAGTAAATCTGTGGATACGATATCTCACAAATGAATGGAGCGATTCGAATGAAATTTGGTACAAAAATCACAATCCGTGAATACTCGAAGCCTGTTGTTTTGAAACACAATCGAATGTTCAGACCCTCCCCCCTAAATTTTCGAGTGATATTTTGAAAAAATTATCAAAAATCAAAACCTTTAATAAAGTTACGCAAATACACATTTCTTATGTAATTTTTCCTTAGAAAACGATTGACATAAACTTTAGAGCGCTAGCATGAACCGTTCGCGAGATATTCTACATTTTTCAAATAAATTTATCAAAAAATCCCATAAATTAAAAAAAACATTAACTGTTAAGAAACATGTTCATTCTCATATGTAATATCATGCGATAAATTTGGTGACATCATTCTTGTGGATCTAACTGATTCCTTTCACGAAAAAAATATTTTGAGTAATACTTTTGTATTTGAACATCAATAGTAATTTATCTGCTGTTTTCCGGGGTTGTTGATTCTCTTGCACTGACGAAGGAGAACCAACGTATCCTCGAAACAGCTGCATGCTGCATGCATTATCATTTTATTTGTGCTTATGTTTGAAATATTCACTGTTCAATTCTTGAAAAGTATATTTTCATTCAAATCTTAAATTAAAAATTTGTGGAACATAAAATTTTCTCAATATAGCAGTACGAAGTGGAATTCTCATCCTTTATCTAAACTTTGTCATTGTCACTTCGATCTTTTGGTTTAATATTTGAATGCAATGAGCCGTATCTAAATCATGTCCAACAATTGTGCTTTGCTCGCAGTCTTTTCATAAAGGAGTTTACAACGTAAAGACTGTAATTCCTTCCTAAACGCCATTTTTATAATGTAGAGCATTGATTGATACTGGAGAATAAAACAAGATAAATAATTGCAATGACAATTTTGATCTTGTGCAGCTTAAATGGGCTGAAATAATTTATCTGAAAGTAGTTTAAATATTTCTTAACATGATATGACAATTATTTTGAATTGTCGTCTACACTCGATTTTCGAAGACAGTGTTATGTATTTCATATTACATTCCTTACATACAATAATGTATAAGGAAAGTATTGAGACGGAGTCGAAAATTCTATTTCGGGTTTTTGACGGGAGAGCACGTTTCAAGTATCCCTGATCACGAATCGGACATTTTTAAAATGATGTCTGTCTGTGTGCGTGTGTGAGTGTGTCAGTGAGTCTTTGGAGACGATAACGGAAGAACAAATGGACCGATTCGAACGAAATTTGGTACAAAAATTACAATCCGTAAACACTGGAAGCCTATTGTTTTTATAAGTAATCGAATGTTCAGAATCCCCCTAAATTTTCAAGTGAAATTTCGAAAAAATCGTCAAAACATCAAAACATCTAATAAAGTTACGCAAATAGACATTTCTTATGTAAATTTTCATTAGAAAACGATTGACATAAATTTTAGAACGCTAACATGAACCGCTCTCGAGATATTGCACATTTGTTAAAAAAATATCAAGAAGTCATATAAAATAAAAATTTCCTATTGAGAAACATGTTCAATTTTCATATGTAATACCATGCGATAAATTTGGTGACATCATTCTCGTGGATCTAGCTCGTTCCATTCACGAAAAAAAATATTTTGAGTAATACTTTTGTATTTCAACGCCTATAGTCATTTATATGCTGTAAGAATAACTTATTTTCCCGTCCATAACGCTTGCCGATATTTTGACGACAAATTTGGTGGAATGTCGCCAACTTGGCCACTTTTTTAATTGTTGCTAAATTAACGAGAAACTCGCCAAATGGATAAAATTGATGCTAAATCAATGAAAATGACGACTCATTGACGAAAATTCAATATCGTAATTCAATATATAAGTATATGCTGTAAGAATAACATTTTTTTAACTGTAAAAGTAGTAAATTCATTGCATTATATAAGGAAAGTCATGTGCTGCCCACATCAGATTTTTTTTTTACTTTCATCTGAATCAAATTTAGTAATTAAAATATATATAGGTTGGGAACTAGTCTGCGAAGCTGATGTATTGAATGGATTTGTCTGATTCGTATGAATACATAATATCTACACTATTAAAACGTGTTCGACCGAGTTAGTATATATTTAAAAAAGTATGTGTGTTTTGTTTACATCCTTGATTGCAGACACATAAAACTCAGGTGATTACAATTATTTAAATGTCGTTGTCAGTCTTTATTATTAAGTCAAAGATGCAGCGTTCATTAGTCGAAATACAATATTCATTTGCATTTATTTTTCGACTAACAGTATTTAATTAACAGTAGTGATTGAAATGGCTGTCAAGGAATTAAACTCCTACATATATCATAAAAAAATCCTTATTAAAAATATCCCAGACAGAACAATGAGGAAGAATATACTGTCATCCAGTTTTATATCACACAAATCATTCATTTTTATTACATTACATTTTATATCATAAATTTGAAAGCTACCAGAAAAATAAACTTATTTTATTTTATGATAAACAATTTAGATTTTTGAAATCTACGATTCTTAACATTCTTCCATTTAGGTATTCTTCTTTTCTTTTAGTGGAAATCAAAAGTATTATTTTCAGTGACTGTCGGTGTAAAAAAAAATTCTAAATATATTATAATATAGTCTGTAATACAAGTTCCTCAGACGAGGCACAAAACAAGAAGAAATGCATTGATGAATTACTTATCGTCGTAAAATCTTGATGATGCAACCTGATCTAACCAGCAAAGGATAAGAAAGATTAAAAACTAGTTGGTCCATAACTATAGCCACAAAGTATGCTCTATAAAAACATCCATCTTGCTTCCTGAAAGAAAACAAGCGTAGAAAAATTAGATGATTACAATTGTTTCGAGACCATTTTTAGACGTTTCTTTCTCTTTAGCCTTCTTCGAAATAATTATAGTCACCTAACTTTTGAATGTCTGTTTTCTTCCGTGAAGTATATAAAACTTTATTTTTACAAGTTTTGTTTATTACTGTTTTTCTGTGAGATAAAGAATCCTAGCGTTATATACGTTGAAATAGGATGTTAAGTAACATATTTGGGCTTCAATCGAACAGCTTTCGAATTTTATTAAATTGCATTGTATTATTTTGTCAAATTAAATTTCATTTTATGCACATGATGGTTACTTTAATCACTAGTCTACACTATTTAAACACGTACGATCTATGTTGAGGCCGAGGTCGTAAAAGACAAGAGGAAAACAAACTTGCCAAGTAACTTACCATCAGAAACCTCGTCATCTTGAAAAATTTATATTGTTGCGAAATGTGTAATATTTCCTCACTAGCGCCTTTTCATAAGTCGCGTCTTGATGACTAGAGGTTGAAAACCTGTACGTGACGTGAGCCGGATGTCATTACTGGGTTGCCGGAATTTTCCAGTTCGAAAAAGGGTTGTCAGATTTGGCGATTTATCGCCAAGTTATCGGTATTTGGCGATTTTCTGAATCTTCAAGAAGCTACACGAAATGACGATTATTCTACTTGCTATTAGATATTTCTAGAAGTTTTTATAGAAAGACTATACGAAGAACAAGATACGAGCTACATTGGACTGTGGTCTTTGTCAATATTTCGAGATTAGGAGAGACTGTTTTGTGAAATTACTTTTGTCAATGTTTTGAGATTAATATCAGAATATCAGTGATTTTGTGATAGTAGTGGAGCATTTAAGTGTTGTTCGACTGTATATTATTCCTGCTGACTTTGTGCTTGTGAAAACGTTAGTTATCCGGAAACTTGGACTCATTTTTGTATCATGCGTGTGCATTCACGGTTCTTGAGGGCACGTCCATTACAATATTCTAGAATACTCAAAATAACTACATCTGTTAAGTATTTAGATTACAATAAAATACCAACATCATTTTGAAATAATCATTAATTTTAAAAGCGAAAAGATCTTGTGACATTAATAATAAAAAGACCTTCCACAATGAATCAAACTTTCCTTTTTATCAAAATTTTCTAACAATAAGGAGATTTAAGTGTAATAGAACGGTTACATATCGTATCCCATCGAGAACTTCCAGTCGTTTTACAGGATTTACGGCAGCCAATTTTCTTAATGTCGTCGAAAAGACCAAAAACTATTCCACCTAAATTGGATAGTGTTCTATCCGCACATGTCTTAAGAGTTTCATGCAGCTTAAGGATATTGGGCTTAATTTTGGTTTCCGATAACTGTATTTCTTCCGGCTTCGAGTGTTAAAGGGATTTGCCGTAATTTCCAGAGCAATTGCTTTAGTTTCTATGGGAATAGATTTTTTACACGTAGGAAAATCAAACTTTAATATAATTTATTTCTTTTATATAAAGTTGGACTTCTGTTTAACGGCCACCTATTTAATGAATGTTTTTATAGGACGCTAAAAAATATAAATTTTATTTTATCAATAACCTCTAAATTGTGAATGGTATACACAATTTTATGCTCAGTTTTCTTTTATGCAATTATTTGTATAATTAAGTGGATATTTTACATAATAAAAGAAGATATATGTCTGTGTGTGTGTGTGCTTGAAGTGTGTAGCAGGAACTCTAAGTGTCGAATGACCATGAAATTTTGTTTACGGGTACTTTAAAACCTGAATAGGTTCCCCACGGCATTTTTTTTTAAATTTCGAATTAGTTTTCTAGTTTTTTTTTTATGTTTTAGCACAATTTACTACGATTCTGGCCGATATTCACAGACATCGATTCCTAAGTCACCTGAATTATTATAAATATTATCACAGAGTTTTCATCTTGACACTATTAAAAAGATAGAAAAATTATTTTCCAGACAAATACAAACTGAATCCATACGACAAATGTATCGTTTTTTTTAAAATATATACTTTTCATGCGTTAAACATCTCCGAATTTAATATTGCGGTATATTAAAGTGGAAGCGCTATCCAACATTCATTTTTCTCAAAAGCTACTTAAAATATTAAAAACCGCTCCAGGAAAAAAATATTTCATAAACCCACACTCAAATTAATTATAACTTTTATTCAAAGCATGTCTTTGTGTGAGACCAGAATAAGTGCAGAAATTGAGTTCGCACCACATTTTAGTGAGACAGTTTTATGTTCAATATTTATGATTTGCTGCAATAGCAAACAATGCTTCAGACGAAACGACGGTAGTGTTTACAACACTTTGACCCGAGAGGTCAAATTAGGCCATAAACGTACAGACTGAGGTGTAGCCATGATAGTGGCTAAAAAGAATAACCAATTATGGAAGATGTCTGGCCGAAGTGACCAAGGTGGGCCAATCAGAGCCGAAAAGAAGTGTTGTTGTTGAAACCCAGACCGTCCGACCTACCAGAAAGGTGTAAGGTAACTGTTTGGACGGTCGGGATGTGCCACCCAATTTAGACCAGAACCCAGTGGGGGAGGCATCCCCAGGGACCGTACCCTCCTTCCCCTACGACCAACCTCTCGGAAGGACTTTCGGACCCACATGTTTAACGTGATCGTACTCCGCATGAACACGGCGGCAGTGTTGGCAGTGGCTGGAATCTAACCCGGGCCTACCGAGTGCAACTCCAGCGCGCTAACCAATGGACTACCGCGCCCCCGAAAAGAGGTGCTGTTGTTGTTGTTGAAACCCAGACCGTCCGACCTACCACAAAGGTGTAAGGTAACTGTTTGGACTGTCGGGAAGTGCCACCCAATTCAGATCGGAACCCAGTGGGGGAGGCATCCACAGGGACCGTACCCTCCTTCCCCTTCCACCAACCTCTCGGAAGGACTTTCGGACCCACATGTTTAACGTGATCGTACTCCGCATGAACACGGCGGCAGTTTTGGCAGTGGCTGGAATCGAACCCGGGCCTACCGAGTGCAACTCCAGCGCGCTAACCAATAGGCTACCGCGCCTTCACGAAAAGAGGTGTATCAGACCTCAGGCAGAAAGAAGGCGGCAACCAAGAGATGAAAATATACAACTCCTATGAGAAGTGAGAGAGTTCCACTAAAGATAGAGTTAGAATGAGAGAGCAGTGAAGGAGGTTGAATTAAGAGCTGTAGAGCGAAAGTGCCGCAGAGCCACAGCCACCCAGTGGTCAGAGTGCCAAGAGGAATTCTTAAGAGTGTGTGCCACAGAGTAGTTCGGAGATAGTCCGCGAAAGGTGTCCTAATATGCAACAGTCAGAGTCCAAGGAGACTTCAACAAATTGAGCAAAACCCGTACAATGTGCAAGGATGCAAGAGTTGTGGTCAGGCATGTGTTTATTAATTATGATGGCAGGTCTTAAATTATGTCGATACCAAATGGTGATCTGGTCTCACACGGAAAAATCTCTCACATTTTGCTCGCTCCTCCGCAAATAAATATGCAAATTGTGTAATGAATTGAGTAATTGAGTGATCTATGTTGTTAATAAATGATTTATTGTTAAATTTATAATGGTGAAATTAATGGGGTAGTATTATGTTAATTAATATTCCTTTACAGAACTAGCACTAAAGATAAAAAAATTGGAGGGTTATCAGCGGCACAACCCATAATTTAATGAGTTCCACGAATACGATAATTTACGGCGATGTTCTGAGAGTAATTAATTATGTTTCTTAAAGGTTAATTTAACGATAATTTTATTTTTAATGTGCACCACACTTTGATTTTTCGAATGAGCTTCGGAATCTCACTGAAGGACAAAACGTACAAGGACAACCAGACTCATTTTCTTTAGGGGGGTTGATATTTTAGAATTGGGTGAAAACTTTCTTAATATGGTGTCAAGAAGTCATAGATCTAGAAAGCTATTGGAAGTGACGTCATCTGCTTAGGGAGTTATTTGGATTGCGACCTGTAACTAGAATCGAAAATATTGATATGTCCAGCGCCGAGAAAATGCATATTATGTATCCGAGCAGCGGTCTGAGATGTGATTAAGTGCTTATTTAGGACGAACATGTGCTGGCGGTGTGTTTTGTAATTTAAGCTTGTGCTTGCGTAGCAGACATTTAAGCTTTTCTAAGAATTTTATAAATTTAATTAGTCCCTGATTTAAATCCCGGGCAACTCCAAATACAGCTTCTGATGAAAGGTAAAATCCAATTTCAATAACCACTAAATATACATTTAAATCAGAACAGCAATAACAATAAAAGAAAAATATTGTAGATAGAAATATGTCAAGTACATCAAATTAAGAATTAAAACAATGGTTGGTACATACTAAAATTATCCATATCGGTAAAATAAGTATTAAATTATTAAAACATGCACGTGACTTTGCGCGCAATAAACTAGTTCACAACGTAAAATGAAGCGCAATAAAAGATAAATGAGCATACGTACGTTTTGCAAATCATTTGGATTTCCTATTTCATTGCTATAAGCCAAGGTTTCTGTAATATAAGATTTGGAACTCAGCCAGGCAACCAATGAAGAAGCGATCAGCTTGACGAAATGGGAATTAAGATTCGTCATTCGTCATGTCACTGTCCAGAGTAAACTTCGAGAGGTGTTGCCAAACCATCCGCATTATTACAGTTAAAAATAGTTTGTTAATTTTGAAGTGTCAATATCCGTGCGTAAATAATTTGCTCAAAGATTTTAAATTGTGCTATCCACACAGGATACAGTAACGTCCAAGGAGATTTAGTGACGTCATTGAAATAAGATGAGAGTTACAGTTAGCAAACTATTTCCCTCTTGAGAGCCAGCCCCTCAATAAAATGAGCGGTTTCTTAATTCCAATGTCATTATATGCGCAGAGCTAGGTAAAAATAATTAAGTCAGTTATACCCCGGGATTAAAACCCCATGGCAAAAAGTCTAGTTCTGAATGCCCAAATGAGCACACAACTATGTCGGTCAAATTGAAAATGGCTAAATGATTCAGATTCCAATATAGTAGCAGACCTAGAAAGACGCATGGGAAATAAAATAAGAAAAATAGAAAAGAAAAAAAAAACACAAGGAATTGTGAACATGAGAAGCAAATGAAAAGTTAATACAGAGAATATAAATGTGAAGCATTAACAAATTAGACAGGGTCATGCATGGACTATGGAGCCATTGACACATCGCAGAAATATAGAGTCATTGACAAATCGTTAACAGATTAGTGGAACCATTTTTAATATGAATCACATGCGTTTAACTGCACATGCAAACAAACACACATACGCACGTATACGTATACATACATACTCAGACGGTAGTCTTTCTTCCAAAACTGCTCTAATAAGTTCATATGGTCTTGCAAAACGTCCTTCCATTAAAATACCGAATTCTAAAGTTTTCTAGTAAACAATACTTAATATACTTGTATATAACAGTACAATATATATGAAGAAACATTTATCTATGTCATATTGTTGAGTGAAAATGACTAAAAGATGAATTTATGGCCCCAACTGTTCAAGATGAAAACTCGAAACTGTAATCTTGGAATATTTTGTTTTAATATCCTTCGGGCTATAACTTGAGAATGGCTAAACACAACATTTGCTTTTATACCATCATGGGCAAAAAAACATACCCCCAAAACTGCTGCGATAATAACAAGAACAATTAAAACGCCATAAAATAAAGCATAAATTCAAAAATAAATCGATAAAAAAGTTTCACAGGCAAAATAAAAGCTTTTATTTTCAGGACCAGCAAGAAACCTAACCTCAGTTACTCAAGTTCGACAATTCATATCGAGATGTACTTTCCAATGTCGACTGTAATTTTACAGTCGACAGATTTTATTAGAGTTATGAGTATATAGATTTTTATTTTATCATACTAATATGTCAATTTTCTATAAAAATACATCAGGAGTTGCCGACCTGTCTTGAATATGTCCGGTTGCGTTTTTTGCTGGTCCTAAAGAATGAAGCTATATTTTGATTTATAAACCTGTTGACCAGTGTATTTATATATTCATGCTGCAATTTACAAAGTTTTAATTTGTCATCTGTTTCAAACTAGTCAAATGCAAAAACGTTCTTACATTTTCACTTTCTCCTTCCTACAGCTTTATAAAAAATATAGTTAAAATATTGATTTACACATTTCCAAAGAAAAATTGATATTTAAAGAAATTTATGCCGTCTCTGCTAGATTTTCATTTAACTTTATATTCAACCTCATAAAACAAAATCGCATACAGCCCCTACATTTGCTTTACTTTCATATTTAAATAGGAAAACTTTACGACTGCTGTAATCCGGGTGATAAATTCTACAGAATTTAGATTATTTAAAAGCCACAATATAAATTCTTAATGTTAGTTAATCAGCGTTTTAAAGTCGTAAATTTAAGTAGTTGGCATTGATGAATGAATATGATGTAAATTTTAAGCAAACATATATTTGCGGAAGTCATAAATAATACATTCTTAAAGAAGATTTTATCGCGCCGTCGTAAATCAAGATATGCTGTCAGATTAAATGCAAAATCAGACGACATAAACAACCTAAAAAGTGAATAAATTGATGTCTTAGAATTTTTCCTAATACAATGTTAAACATTTAGTAATAAGTATTTGATTCACCAAAAGATATATTTTAGGCTGGGATTTATAGTTTTGAATATTTTTTTAAATCTAAGTAATGCTTTTACATGCGAGTAAAATGCAATTTCACTTAAAGATGATTAAAATGGATTTTTGCGACATGAATGGAGTCTCAAGTTTTAAATAGTGACATGCAATTTCCTATAATGACTATAAATTTAATAAAATCTGGATATTTTTGGCATAACTTGTTTTATGTATCAAATTGAAGTCATAATTAAGTTCTTTGATAAACAGATTTTATCAGAATTATTAGTATACACGACATTTTCACTCACATTTCTCAGAGACGAAATCACTACTTTTTTACAAAATTTAGCATCTACACATTTACAAATAGTTCTGACTATTAAAAATCGCTTTAAATTTAAGCATGTATATGGAGCACATTTTACAGTTCTGTTGACATAGAAATTACAGTGCGTAAAATAATATTTTATCATTTTATGCCATCTTATTTTTAATATTGTCAAACAATTTAATCAAAACATCCATTAATTATATTATAACATTATTTTTCAATAGGTTGGTTAAAAGAACAGATGATTCAGTATGGGAAGCCAAATTCTAATACTATGGTTACAATTGAAATCTAAAACTGTATACAAAAATCAATTATAAGTTATATTATTTTTAAAAAGCTGTTAGTTTAATTTACTATGTGCACAATCGTTCTGTCTCATAAAATTTATATCAGTATGTAGGGAATGATTAGGCAAATTATGTCCACTAAGTCATAATTTATCGAAACGAAAAACATAATGGTCATATTATTATTTAATTAACTATAAAGTCCGTTAGTTCAGTTCATTGTGCTGGCAATTTATTGTTACGAAAACGTAACAAAAAATCATTATTATAATTAGAAGGTTTGAACAGAAAACCATTGCCATAATTTAAATTGGATCGCTTGATCTCGGAAACGAATTTGGCGAAATATCGGCAACTTGGCGTCTTTTCATAACTTCTCGAACTCACAACGACTTCTCACAACTTTCGCAACTCGAATTTTGTAGATTGACCAAGAACTTTTCATGTCAAGTGTTCTTTAGAATATGATATACGAACTTCGTTAGTGCAATTAAGTCCGTTAGTTTAGTTCACCGTGTTCCTACTCGTTTTAGTTCGTAAAAATTATATCAATACTTAAGGATAGATTAGGCAAATTATTTCCACCACATATCATTTGTCGAAACGAAAGGCACGGGGTCAAACAACTAAGAATAAGCCATAAGGCATTGTCATGTGATTACATCTATCATGCTTAGCGGTTGAATACCAGGTCTACTTAGAAATAAGAACCATTTTTCAACCACTTAGACATTGACTTTGGGGCAGTTTCCCCTCTTCCTCTTCGAACCAGTGACTCACGATTTTTTTTTTATTTTCTTTCAGTTAAATGCACTATTTAGGTACAATGTAAGAAAAAAAAATTAAAGAATTTATTGGGTTTCGAACTCTAAAGTTTAGATTTCGGACTGCATTCCGGTGCCACTGCACTACTGAATTTAATCGTCACAGTGTTAAAATAAATTTTATTTAAGCATTATTATTTAAATCAGCAAATATGTATTTACGACTATATTTTAAATGACAAAACATGTTTGAACTATCTTGATACATAATTTGAGAAACACATATGCAATATCCAATAAGTCCAGAGAAAGACTCAAATCCTGATATTTTGATCTTCATCCCAGTGTGGCAAAGAGGTAGAACACCAGGTAAAGGGTTACCCATGGGGCGCTATCTGTTTATAAAAATTTGTCCTCCGTATTTTTACAAACTGATGGCGCCCCATATGTTGCCCTTTATCTGGTATGTTAGGTGAGGCCGTAGTGCAGGAGCTTGAGAATGAAATTTTGTCATATAAAAGTATGTCAAATGAAAGTATTTTGTCATATAAAAGTATGTCTCTTAAACCGATTATGTGGTGTTGCTACGTGGATGACGTGTTTATTCTTTGGAATAGTAGTTTAAACGACCTTCATAACCTTCTAGATACTGTTAACGGATTTATCCGTCTATTAATTTTACTGCTGAGAATAAATGGGGGTAGGGAGTTGCCTTTTCTTGATGTTTTGATTTTCAATGATAATGGCTTCCTTACCTCTGTTTTTCGCAAACCAACTTTAGTCAATTCCAGTATTCCCACTAATTATTCTCACCCCGATTCTTCTAAAAACGCTTCGTTCATTGTTTTAATCATGCTTTTAATGTCTGTTCTTCTATTAACGTTATCATCGTAAAATTCTGTAAGGACATTAACTATATATTTAATCTTGGCTATGAAGTAGTTTACTATTTTGAGTTTATTTATCATATAAATTTTCTCATCTATCCTTTTTAAATCTATTTTTCCTAAAACTAAATTTACCTTGTTTTCCGATCGTTTGCCTTATAAATCGAGCCTTCCCTACCATCCTATGATTTTCCATCCTCTAGTACAGTTTTGTCTCAAATTTAATTGTTACCCCTTTGTTTTCTCGTATTCGTACCGATATGTCTTGAAATAAAAATACTCTCCTAAATCAGGCTGGGGTGTATGTTGACCCCTCTTTTTACCTGAAAGTAGTTATAAATTTTATTTTGGCAGTACTAAACTTACTGTTGGCATTACATTATCCGAACATGAGTGTGATATTAAAAAAAATCTGATGTGGGCAACACATGACTTTCCTTATATAATGTAATGAATGTACTTTTACAGTAAAAAAAATAGGTTTTTCTTATAGTAGATACTAATATTTTTTTCAAGATATTGAATTTTCGACAATTAGTCGTCATTTTCATTGATTTAGCGTCATTTTTATACATTTGGCAAGATTTTCGTGAATTTGGCAACATTTCAAAAAGTCGCCAAGTTGGCAACATTCCGCCAATTTTGTCGCCAAAATCTCGCCAAGCGTTATGGACGAAGAAATAAGTTATTCTTACAGCAGATAAATGACTATTGGCGTTCAAATACAAAAGTATTACTCAAAGTATCTTTTTTCATGAATGAAACGAGCTAGATCCACGAGAATGATGTCACCCAATTTATCGCATGATATTACATATGAAAAGTGAGCATGTTTCTCAATAGGAATTTATTTTTTCTATTTTATATGACTTTTTGATAATTTTTTTGAAAAATGTGCAATATCTCGAGAACGGTTTATGTTAGTGTTCTAAAATTTATGTCAATCGTTTTCTAATGAAAAGTTACATAAGAAATGTCTATTTGCTTAACTTTATTAGAGGTTTTGATTTTTCGACAATTTTTTCAAAATTTCATTCGAAAATTTAGGGAGGTTCTGAACATTCGATTGCGTATAAAAACAATAGGCTTCCAGTGCTTACGGATTGTGATTTTTGTGCCAAATTTGGTTCAAATCGGTCCATTCGTTCGTCAGTTATCGTCTCCACAGACACGCACACACAGACATCACTTCAAAAATATTTTATTCGTGATCAGGGATGCTTGAAACGTGCTCTTCCGTCAAAAACTCGAATTCCGACCCCGTCACAATACTTTCCTTATACATTATGTATATAAGGAAAGTAATAATAAACGTTCTACTGCTTTATCCCAAATTGTCATTAATGATAACCTTATTGCAGTTTTTACTTTCCTTATATACATAATGTATAAGGAAAGTATTGTGACGGGGTCGAAAATTCGAATTCGAGTTTTCGACGGGAGAGCACGTTTCAAGCATCCCTGATCACGAATCAAACATTTTTGAAGTGATGTCTGTGTGTGTGTATGTGTGTGTGTGTGTGTGTGTGTGTGTGTGTGTGTGAAAGTATGTGTGTGTGTGTGTGTGTCAGTGAGTCTGTGGAGACGATAACTGACGAACGAATGGACCGATTCGAACCAAATTTGGTACAACAATCACAATCCGTAAACACTGGAAGCCTATTGTTTTTATACGCAATCGAATGTTCAGAACCTCCCTAAATTTTCGAATGAAATTTTGAAAAAATCGTCAAAAAATCAAAACCACTAAAAAGTTACGCAAATAGACATTTCTTATGTAATTTTTAATTGAAAACGATTGGCATAAATTTTAGAACACTAACATGAACCGTTCTCGAGATATTGCGCATTTTTAAAAAAAATTATCAAAAAGTCATAAAATAAAAAAAAAAATATTTCCTATTGAGAAACATGTTCACTTTTCATATGTAATACCATACGATAAATTGGGTGACATCATTCTCGTGGATCTAGCTCGTTCCATTCATGTAAAAAGATACTTTGAGTAATACGTTTGCATTTGAACGCCAATAGTCATTTGTCTGTTGTAAGAATAACTTATTTCTTCGTCCATAATTCTTGGCGAGATTTTGGCGACGAATTTGGCGGAATGTCGCCAACTTGGCGACTTTTGGAAATGTTGCCAAATTAACGAAAATCTCTCCAAATGAATGAAAATGAAGCTAAATCAATGGAAATGACGACTAATACTCGAAAATTTAATATCATGGGAAGGAATATAAATATCTACTATAAGAAAAACCTATTTTTTGTACTGTAAAAGTAGTAAATTCAGTACATTATATAAGGAAAGTCATGTGTTGCCCACATCAGATTTTTTATAAAACTTTTCTGGTGACTAATGTAATAATCTACATACTATATTGCTTTTTGAATCCATCTTGATTTATATTTATCCCGATTTTATTTATATTTATGTATAATTTCGATCCTATTCAAAACCTCAATTTGGCGTAGTGTCTCACTCTCGACTCCTTGAGAGTTAAATCTTAGTCTGAATTTTTAGACATCTAATTCTGTTGTGTTGACTTCCTTAGTCGTTATTTGTATTTTACACCTACTGAATGTTTTTGTTAAAAATTTTGCCATGCATAATCTCACCATTCGTGGGCAAAAGTTATTCGCAGTCTTTGATTGAGTATAAGAACTCGTTTCCGGCGTGTTTCTTTCAGAACTGTTTGATAGGAAGGAGACGCGATTAAAATTTTAGGGGGACAAGTTTTCTATTTGCTCTATATTACATATATCTAAACGATGTGTCACATAAATAGAAACTAGGTCTTGACGTCTGAAAACGCCCGGTTTTTATGTAATTTTAAGGCCTTATTAATGCGCACAATTAAAGCCATTTACTAGTGTTATTCCTTAAAATTTAATGTTTCAGACCTGTCGCCATACAATTTAGTGTGTGCTTATATGTTTGCGAATTAGAATTATTTTTTTAACATAGGCATGATAAATAGGCTATATTTTAAAAATTAGTTTGATGTTTACATAGAACGAATTGCATACATATTGATGGAAATAACAGCAGAAATTGATTAAAAAACTTAACAGAAAGAATTCCGTTTTACTAACTATAGTTATAAAAATATTAGATATAGAAATACAGAAATGCACTTCTAAATTATCTTCATATTTTACAGAAAGTAAATGAAAATGTTATTTTTCCAACAACTTATTCAGCACAGATATGTGCTAGGATCAAAAAGCCTATTTTAAAACTTTCCTTCTCAAGATGATACATATTCTGCTACAATAAATATCGACAAAAACTTTTTGGAAACTAAAACAGCTTTATCTGCGTCTGACTGTCACAATGCGTTTATATTACAAATGTTCTAAAAAGAGTTATTTCAAGAAAACCGGATTATTTCTTGCTTTTTTTATCACGGTCTGTTGAATCTAATAAGTTATTTCTGTGCTCTTTAGAATATAGAAATACTTTCGTTAAACCTCTGCCCAATATCTTTATGGTCGGGGAAAATCGTGAGGTGACAGCACAACGATGTTGATTTAGGTTTGTGGGTAATTTAGAACTGAAAGTGTCCATCAACGATAAAGCTGTATATACCATTTTTCTTTTCACATGTGTGGAATGTTTATTTTCTGCAATCTTTCACTAATATATGAAAATAAAGAGATTTGCCTTCCGAACAATTAACCTTTTGCTTACGGGAGGGGCAGCGTCCATCCCAAACGAAGAACCTCTCTAAAAGACAGGTATTTGACAAACCCTACCCCAAACATTTCGATAATCCTTTGCAGGGATTGGCACCAATGCCTGCAAAGGGGGTTCGAACTACTTGGGATAGAGTATGTCAAATACCTGTCTTTTTGAGAGGTTCTTCGTTTGGGATGGACGCTGTCCCAACCGTAAGCAAAATGTTAAGCTTAAAGGTAATTAATTTACTTAGCTACGCCCTCTGAATCATATTTATTTTGGTCCGTTCGCTTTCTTGTTTAATATTATATAAAGAATTGATTCGTCGAAAATTCGCTGATATAATCATATTTAAAATCTCGATAACATCCTGATGACAATCCTGAACAAATTTAAAATGCGGAAAACTTGAACGACGTATTTACGCACAACTGAATTAACAATGCAGGGCTACTCTGGATCTCCTACACCAGTTCTAGTGGATCAGCTGACCTTAAGTAAAAATACGACATGGGCACAAAAACAAGAAATAGGAAGGTTCACATATCCAAGTCTTAGATTAAGAGTCCATCTGAGAGAAACAATCATAAAGCAGAATGAAGAAGTAAACCAATTCGAAACGTAGAAATAACATACAAGATTAACGTGCGCCAAAATACAACAGAAATATCTGAACAAGATGAGTCAAATCCGAACAGGAATCAAATTTCAACAAGATAAAATAAATCAAGTTGACTTATAACCGTCCCAAGGGCAAAAACATGAAACAAATATAAAGAAAACGGAAAAACATTACAGGGCACTCCTCCAGACCAAGGACAAAAATGAAGTACTATGACTTTGGATCTGTTGATTCTCTTGCACTGACAAAGGGGATACAGTGTATCCTCAAAACATATGTAGGCTGCATTATTATATTATTTGTGCTTAAATATTTTGCTCAAGCTTTCCTTGTCCTTTGCATAACGGGCATTTTACTCATTGATATTTGAAACACTTTTGTAAAAGTGTTCATCTTTATTTATATGTGTATATATTGTTAGTTCGTATTTTTACACGATTACATAGAAAAAGTATTATTTTATCTGAAGTTTCATAATTGCATTGGAGTCACAGACATAGCAAGGTGAAATGTCCTTGATTCCAATTTTATTCAAATGTGCCTGAAAATAGTGGTGGCCTGTAACAAACATAACAATAGTAGGAAGTGTCTTTAGGGAATCTCGGATGGTATACAACTGGCCAGTAATTCTTCCCCAAATTTTTCGATAGCTTTACTCAAAAAGAAAAACTGATGTGGCCAGTATGTAAGTTCCTCTGTATAATGCAATGAATTTACTTCTGTCTCAGCCTAAAAATTATATAGAAGATCTACAGCACAATGTTTTTAGAGTTAAATTGTACATTTGGTTCTTTTCCAGATGATCATGCAAAACAATTTCGAAGTACCCAATTCATCTATTTGGCGCCATTTTCTTGAACTTGGCATCATTTATCTAATTTTAACTATATTTTCATCAATCTTAGAGATATTTCGTTAAATTAGTCAACATGTTCGTCCGATTAAATAGACAGTTATTAGTATTAAAAGCAATGTAGTCCATTTATTAAAATATTTTAATAACAAATTCATCCATTTGGTATCATTTATGCAATTTCAACGATATTTTCATCAATCTTCACGATATGTCGTTAAATTAGTCGACATGTTCGTCCTATAGAAAGTTATTAGTATAGATGACATCCGCAAAAAGTAATGTAGTCCATTCATTAAAATATTTTAATAACAAATTCATCCATTTGGCGTCATTTATGCAATTTTAACAATATTTTGATCAATCTGGACGATATTTCGTTAAATTAGTCGACATGTTCATCTTATTAAATAGAAAGTTATTGGTATTGATGACATCCGCAAAAAGCAATATAGTCCATTTATTAAAATATTTTAATAACAAATTCATCCATTTGGTGTCATTTATGCAATTTTAACGATATTTTCATCAATCTTCACGATATATCGTTAAATTAGTCGACATGTTCGTCCTATAGACAGTTATTAGTATTGATGACATCCGCAAAAAGCAATGTAGTCCATTTATTAAAATATTTTAATAACAAATTCATCCATTTGGTATCATTTATGCAATTTCAACGATATTTTCATCAATCTTCACGATATTTCGTTAAATTAGTCGACATGTTCGTCCTATAGAAAGTTATTAGTATTGATGACATCCGCAAAAAGTAATGTAGTCCATTCATTAAAATATTTTAATAACAAATTCATCCATTTGGCGTCATTTATGCAATTTTAACAATATTTTGATCAATCTGGACGATATTTCGTTAAATTAGTCGACATGTTCATCTTATTAAATAGAAAGTTATTGGTATTGATGACATCCGCAAAAAGCAATATAGTCCATTTATTAAAATATTTTAATAACAAATTCATCCATTTGGTGTCATTTATGCAATTTTAACGATATTTTCATCAATCTTCACGATATATCGTTAAATTAGTCGACATGTTCGTCCTATAGACAGTTATTAGTATTGATGACATCCGCAAAAAGCAATGTAGTCCATTTATTAAAATATTTTAATAACAAATTCATCCATTTGGTATCATTTATGCAATTTCAACGATATTTTCATCAATCTTCACGATATTTCGTTAAATTAGTCGACATGTTCGTCCTATAGAAAGTTATTAGTATTGATGACATCCGCAAAAAGTAATGTAGTCCATTCATTAAAATATTTTAATAACAAATTCATCCATTTGGCGTCATTTATGCAATTTTAACAATATTTTGATCAATCTGGACGATATTTCGTTAAATTAGTCGACATGTTCATCTTATTAAATAGAAAGTTATTGGTATTGATGACATCCGCAAAAAGCAATATAGTCCATTTATTAAAATATTTTAATAACAAATTCATCCATTTGGTGTCATTTATGCAATTTTAACGATATTTTCATCAATCTTCACGATATATCGTTAAATTAGTCGACATGTTCGTCCTATAGACAGTTATTAGTATTGATGACATCCGCAAAAAGCAATGTAGTCCATTTATTAAAATATTTTAATAACAAATTCATCCATTTGGTATCATTTATGCAATTTCAACGATATTTTCATCAATCTTCACGATATTTCGTTAAATTAGTCGATATGTTCGTCCTATAGAAAGTTATTAGTATTGATGACATCCGCAAAAAGTAATGTAGTCCATTCATTAAAATATTTTAATAACAAATTCATGCATTTGGCGTCATTTATGCAATTTTAACAATATTTTGATCAATCTGGACGATATTTCGTTAAATTAGTCGACATGTTCATCTTATTAAATAGAAAGTTATTGGTATTGATGACATCCGCAAAAAGCAATATAGTCCATTTATTAAAATATTTTAATAACAAATTCATCCATTTGGTGTCATTTATGCAATTTTAACGATATTTTCATCAATCTTCACGATATATCGTTAAATTAGTCGACATGTTCGTCCTATAGACAGTTATTAGTATTGATGACATCCGCAAAAAGCAATGTAGTCCATTTATTAAAATATTTTAATAACAAATTCATCAATTTGGCGTCATTTATGCAATTTTAACAATATTTTCATCAATCTGGACGATATTTCGTTAAATTAGTCGCCAAGTTCGATCTATTAAATTGATAGTTATAAGTATTGATGACATCCGCAGTAAGCAATATAGTCCATATATTAAAATATTTTAATAACCAATTCATCAATTTGGCGTCATTTTCGCGAACTTGGTTTCATTTATGTAATTTTAACGATATTTTCATCAATCTGGGCGATATTTGTTAAATTTGTCATCATGTTCGTCTTATTTATCTCCAAGTGTTACAAACAGACGATGAGAAGAGCATTTCTTATATAAAAATGCCTGTTGGTACATTGTTTGGCGCCAAAATATAAAACTCTTACACAAAGTATTTTCTCTCGTGAATGAAATGAACTTGATTCACGAAAATCATGTTACAATATTTATCGCCTAATACTACATATGGAAAGCGAACGTATTTTACAATCTTTAATACCTTTTAATTTTATATCATATTTCTGATAAAAGTATTTAAACAAGAAAGATCAATCATGCTTAAAGCATTAAATATGAAACACTTTCCAACTTCAATGCAATTTTATTTAAACATGGCTAAAATGCAATACATTCCTCGGTAATATTTTAAAACTTATCAGAATACTACATTAATGTATTATATGTGAAAACTTAAACCTTCATCGATAAAAATGAACTTCATTCAAATGACGGCATTGAAATATAAATTGCCCGGTTTAAACATCTCTAAAATGTGATACATTCCTCGGTAATAATTTTAAAATTATCATAATACTACAATAATTTATTATATTTGAAAACTTCATCGAAAACAACTGAAATTCATTCAAATGACGTCGTAGAAAAAATAACACGCCTGGCTCTCTCTATAAAAGCAGCATTTCATTCATAAATAATTTCCCATTCATGTCATTCATCACAATACTATAATAATTTATTTTATTTAAAAATTAAGACCATGGAGCTACAAGTAATTAAACTCTATACGTAAAACTTCATTGAAAAAAATCGTCCTTCTCTTTGTAAAATCAATGAATATTTCATTCATATCAGCTATGCAGACTCCATGAACTAAATGATTTTGTGTTAAAGAAATACAGCAATTCTAATACAACCCATTCTACATATTTTGCTGTTTACATTTTACATAGGTGAAAAATAGGCTTCGTTGTAGAAATAATCAAATTTGGATGATCATTTAAACTCAAATATATTGTAATTGCGTTGTTTCAGTATGTAGATGCACAGAATTTAAGCAAAAATAAAGCGGTTTTAGGACGGATACAACACTCAATATGAATTAAAAAGAACTTTAAAAATCACGATTTTGAGACGAGATGGATACCATATATCATTTTGAAGTGGGTCACGTGATCTTTTCATATCATGGTCACGTGATCGCTTCATATAAGAGGTGTTATTATTATTTTAATTTTTATTTAAAAAACTACTGAATATATTCCGCTGAATTTCTTTTATATATTTTATGAAGCAATTTGAATATTACCTAAAAATTTCGAAGCAATTTGTGAATTTTAAATTCGCTTAAAAAATGTTTGAAACATTAGGTCCCATAGGGCTCAATATATTTCATTTTTTCAATCCGGGTTCAATCCAAAACTAACTGGATGATATTATTCATTTATATTTCCATAGGTCCTACAGACCGTCTGAACAACATACTAAAATTACATTTTAATTAAGTCATTTTTACGGCAGTTATCGTGCTAAAGGACAGACAGACAGACAGACAGAATGAACAAAGTCATAAACACTTTTCAACTTTGTTGTAAAGTGTTAAAAAGTGCAATGTCTCGAAAACGGTTTATACTAGTGTTCTAAAGTTTATATCGTTTTCTAAGAAAAATTTACATAAGAAATGATTACTCATGCAATCTTTTTTAATGTACCGATTTTTGATGACATTTTCAAAATTTCATTCACAAACATTCGACTCATTTGAACATTCGACAGATTTCATTCCGAACATTCGACTGCGTTTAAAACAACTGGCTTCCAGTATTCACTGATTGTAATTTGTGTACCAAATTTCGTTCTTAAAACTCCATTCGTTCGTGAGATATCGTCTGCACACACACACACACAGACAGACGTCACCTCAAAAACTTTCGATTTGAGTTCAGGGATGCTTGAAATGTGCGTTTCCGTCGAAAACTCAAATTCGAATTTTCGACCCAGTCACAACACTTTCCCTGCATATTATGCAATGTATATAGGGAAAGTAATAGGATACAACTACAAAATTTGTATACTTCCGTAGACACGGGTATATGAAAATTATGTAGCTACAATTATTTCGATGGTGTGTGCGCCATCCACATCAAATCAGAAACAACATATATGACTAAAAATATTATAGAGCCTTTAGTTACACGCAATAACCCAACTGTTTTTAACTTTCCCTATCTTTTTTAACACTTTACAACATAGTTGAAAAGTGTTTATGATTTTGTTCATTCTGTCTGTCTGTCTGTCCGTTAAAACGATAACTACCGTAAAAATGACATTATCAAAATGGAATTTTAGTATGTTGTTCAGTCGGTCTGTGGGACCTATGGGAATATAAATGAATAATATCACCCATATAGTTTTGGATTGAACCCGGGTTGAAAAAATGAAATACATTGAACCCTATGGGACCAAATTTTTCAAACACTTTTTAAACAGATTTAAAATTCACAAATTGCTTCAAAAGTTTTAGGAAATATTCAAATTATCCCATAAAATATATAAAAAAAATTTCAGCAAATTATTTTCAGTAGTTTTTTAAATAAAAATTTAAATAATAATTACACGTTTTATGTGAAGAGATCACGCGACCGTTATATGAAGAGATCACGTGACCCACTTCAAAATAAAATATGTCATCCATCTTGTGTCAAAATCGTGATTTTTAATGTTCTTTCTAATTCATATTTAGTGATGTATACGTCCTAAAACCGCTTTATTTTTGCTTAAATTCTGTTCATCTACATACTGAAACAACGCAATTACAACATATTTGAGTTTAAATGATCATCCAACTTTGTTGCAACCGAATTAATAAAAGAAACTTACGAATTGAACTTACGAATGAATTTAATAATTAAGTTAAACTTTTAATTATTAAATTCATTAAGATTGACATGGCCGTAAATTCTCATATTAGTGGACTTATTATTGAAATCGTACATTGCTAGTTGTGCCGCTATATAAAACCCTCCAATTATTTACCTTTCGTGTGAGTCCTGTAAAGGAATAATTAATTATTATAATACTCATTGACTGCACCATTTAAACATTAAAACATTTATTAACAACATCAAATCTAAATTTTTTAATTACACCAATTATTCATATTATTAATTATATGCTTAACAATAATTATTCTCATTAATTATTGCGGCGGAGGGGACATATGTGACCAGTTCTATTAAAATTACTATCATGTGTCTATGGCCTGTGACTGTTAATGAGCACATACCTTCAAATCTGTCTTGGGCTTTGATCATATATCAAATGCTTGCATCAGTTATTTGCACCGCCATAACTCTTTAGTGTGTGGCTCCTTCTCGTACATCTAATTGCACTCCACCTTATATAGATCTAGCCAGTATTTGTGGAACATTTGCACAAGTCTTTAAGTCATGTTGTACAAGTTATATGTGCACAAGTTGCACAAATCTGCTCACGTCCTTCTTAAGTCAAATCTTCATAAAATAAATGTCTTCTCTCGTTCTCGGGTCACCGGTTGTGGTTCCCTCGGGGGGGGGGGGGGTAACTCCCCCTTTTCTTCCATTTGCCGCATTGAGTTTGACGTAACAATCTTCTTTTTTTATTGGTTACTTCTTTAACCAATGGAACCATTCCACATCTCGTAAGGCCCAGCTCAGCCCCTCTGTCATGGCCCCCTAAATTTATGGTCTTCTGACCTTTAGGTTCACGGGGTGATAAACTCGGTGCTAGCCAGACTAAAAGTATTGTTCGCCGTTTTGGCCATAATAAATTTATACATAAAAGTGTCTCATCAAATGTGAGATCTATTTCTGGTCTCACAAACTTTGATTATTTTTACAACGAAGCCTAATGTTTCACTTATGGAGAATGTAAATACCTAAAGATATAGAATGAGTTGTATAAGAATTGTTGCATTTCTTTAAAGCAAAATTATTTAGCTCATGGAGTCTGCAATATAGCTGATATGAATGAAATATTCATTGATTTTACGCAGAGAAGCAAACGATTTTTTCGATGAAATTTTAAGCATATATTTTAATTACTTGCACCTCCATGGTCTTAAGTTTTTAAATAAAATAAATTATTATAGTATTGGGATGAATGAAATGAATGAAAAAAAGTTTATGCATCAAATGCTGCTTTTATAGAGCCAGGCGTGTTATATTTCGATGTCGTCATTTGAATAAATTTCATTTCTTTTCGATGAAGTTTTCAAATATAATAAATTAATGTAGTATTGTGATAATTTTAATAATATTATCGAGGAATGCATCGCATTTTAGAAAAGTTTAAATAAAATTGCATTGAAGTTGGAAAGTGTTTCATTTTCAATGCTTTATGCATTATTGATCTTTCTTGTTTTTTGTGTTATTTAGTTTTACTATTTCATATGCTCTTTTAATCCGATAACTTAAATATTTTGTTCGTTGAAAACGAACTAATCAGTCTTCATTTATCATAGGGACAATTAAAAATTCATAATTTTCTCGGTAAATCCAAAATATTGCCTCGTTAGAAGCGGGTTCTACTATAATTTATTTTATCATTTAATTGATTTTACTTTAATAATTTATTATATTCTGATTTAAAGTATGCAACAATACTGTTCTACAACAATTATTCAATAGTTGTATTATGCGATTTTTACTCCCCCTATATACGTAGTACAGTATACAAAGAAAGTATTGTGACGGGGTCGAAAATTTGAATTCGAGTTTTCTAAGGAAAAACATACGTTTCAAGCATCAATGAACTCCAGTTGGACGTTTATGAGATGATGATTGTGTGTGTATGTTGTATGTGTGTGTCGGTGGGGATATGAGTAATCATGTATATGTGTGATATGTGTATACATGAATCAGTAATCATCATCATCACTCATCGTACTTAGTGGCACATAGGGTCTTTAGCTTGGGTTGCCACCCTGGTCGATTCTGTGCCGCAGTACTTACTTCTGACCAGCTCGACCATCAAGTTTCTCCCCATTGTCCTACAAGTTAGCTTGGGTCGATGGCGAGATCTTTTTCCCTCGGGCGCCGAAGTAGTAAGTGCCACAACAGAGGTGTTATGTTGTGGTATTCTTAAGATATGTCCAGTCCATTTCCATCTACAGTTTTTTATTTCCATCTCTATTACTTTCTGTATAGTACTGTTGTAGAATTTGGTGCTAGTAATAACATAATCTTAAAATACTTCCAAAATTTTCCTCACACATTTAGTCTGCATTCAACTTGTTGCATTGGTCCTTTGTTAATTTCATGTTTTGACTCCATACAATAAAACGCTCTTCACTAAGTAATTAAAAAGATTGATTTCCATAAATTTGTGGAGATAATATATCAAGAATGAACAGAACGATTCAAATGAAATTTGGGTCAGAAATTACAATCTGTGAATACTGGAAGCCTATTGATTTATAAATCAATCAAGAATTTCAGTATTACCGAACCAGATATTGCTCTTGAGAGCGTGCATGGTTTCGAAATTTTGCTTTTATAATATTATATATATTTTTTTATGTAATACTCTCATAATTTTTGGGTGCCAGAATAGGTCTAGCTTCATTTGTTGATTTATCGGTTTGAATAAATTCAGCTTCACTATTCAAGTACTTACACCATGTATGTTAATGCAGGGAACAAAGAGTTTAGAACCTGTATTATATATATGTTTTTTTAAATTTAAATATTAATTTCATTATTGGGTGCATTTACAGGCTAAAATTATATCAAATTATATGTTCGAAACACTCCCAAACTTTCGAACGAAATTTTTAAACAATCGTCAAAAAGTCAAACCTTTCAGAAACGTTATGTAAATAATGATTTCCTATTCACTTTTTCACTAGAAAGTGATTGACACAAATTTAAACACTAGCGTGAACCGTTCTCGAGATATTGCATTTTTCATTTAAAAAAAAATCATTAAAAAATCACACAAAATTAAGAAACATATTAAAAATTGTTAAATATGTTTATTACTTTCCCTGCAATACATGGTAATGTATAGGGAAAGTATTAGAATCATGCCGAAAATCGCAACTCGAGTTTTCGACGTATCTACGGGTTTCGAAACCTCTAGAATACGTAAAAACTATTTTTAGCGTGACGTCTATGTGTGTGTCTATGCGCCTCTCTGTGTCTGTGAAGATTTTTTATCCACTCTAACTAAAAAACTAATTGACCGAATTTCATAAAATTTGGTAGGTAAATGAAGTGAGCAAATCTGGTACTGATTAGTTTTGGGTACGATTCGGGATAAAAAAAAACCCGCCTTTTTTTGCGAAATGGCCTGCAAAAGACTTTATCCACTCTAGTTGAAAAACTAATGTACCGAATTGCTCAGAATTCGGTAGATAAATCTTTTGTGGATTACCCTGGTGCTGATTAGATTTTGGTACGATTCGAAAAAAAATAACCTTCCTTTTTTTGCAAAATGACCCACAAAAATTGTCAAAATCTAAAATAAAAAATTGCCTATGCTCAAATATATCCATTAAATGCTTGATTTATACGTAACTTGTAAAGATGAAAGGAATAAGATCAACCCCATTGCACTACGGCTAGCCGTTCTCGAGATATTTTAGTTTTTTCGTATTTTCTCTACGCCATATTTGAAAATAAGTCCAGTTACCAAATAAGAGCGAAAACTGAATTAGAAGCGAATTAAATTTAATTAAAATATAGATAACGTGTATATAAATCTGCAGGGAAAATCATGTGCTGCCCACATCAGATTTTTCTTTACATGTAATATTACGCAATAAATTTGTTATCGTCGTGGATCCAGTTCATTCGATTCACGAGAGAAGATATTTTGTGTAATAGCTTTGCATTTTGACGTCTAACAGTTCGAAAACTGTCATTTATATATAAGAAATGCTTTTCTTTCCGTTTGTCTGTACCTTTTGGCAATAAATTTGGCTAACTTGACAACTTATTTAGCAAAATATCGCCTATTTGCCCTAGGTTAACGGAAATATGGTCGAAATTGCAAAAATGGCGCTAAGTTAAAGCAAATGACCCAAAATTGACGCTCATTATCTGTAATTTTTTTTAATATATGGACTATATTATTTACATTGCTTAAATTGGACTACATATATATATATATATATATATATATATATATATATATATATATATATATATATATATATATAGTGTGCTGTGCAAATGCTTAGAATTTCAGAGTTACCGCGCATGCGTGGGCTGAGCAGTGCCCTCTGAACTGTTCGTTCAGTCGTATAAATAGAGAGCCGTAGCGGGACGTTGAACATAGTGTATGGATATCTGCCAGCGGTAAATGTTTCATGAACAGTCACTATGCCTCTACGACGATGAGAAAGTCATATAATGCCTCTACGACGATGAGTACGTCAGATGAGAAGGTTTCGGAGTTTGAATGAGGAAGATTGATAGGCCTTTGTGATGGGGCCTTTTCTTATTGTGCAATAGCAGATCGTATGCAGCGCAATGCCACAATAGTGATGCGAGTGTGGAAGCAGCGGAGACTGAAGAGAACCGGACGAGTCGCAAATCCGGAAGTGGACGAGAAGAAATGTTACGCCAGCACGGGATGATAGACACCTCATTTCCGTATGGCTGCGATGGACCGTACAGCTTCATCTCAACAGTTGGCAGGACGTTGGGGCACTGCTGCAGGAGTGTCATTGTCTGCTCCAACAATTCGTCGGCATCTGCTGCACCGTGAACTGCGTGCAAGAGTTTCTTTGCACAGGATTCGCCTGACGCAAAACCATCGATGCCTGCGCCTTTAAAGAGCTCATCAACATATACACTGGCGAGCCGATTGGAAACGAATCGTCTTTTCAGATGAATCCCGCTTTAATTTGAAATACAGGGATAGCCGCATCCACATTATACGCTATAGCAATGAACGTCACCCTCAGGAGTGCGTTATCCAACTTCATATTGGATGAAAGGTAAGCGCTGATGGTCAAGGGCGCCATTGGGTAGCTTGGATGATCTCAGCTGCTAAGAATTGTGGGTAATCTCAACAGCAACCGGTACATTAGAGAAGTTCTGGAGCCCAAAGTCATACCTTTGCTTCAACGCATTCCTGGAGCTGTATTTCAAAAGGACAATGTCCGTCTACATGCTGCTAGGAATGTTCAAGACTTCACTTCAGCTGCAGCTTCCTTGGCCTGCCTATTCATCCGATATATCGCCTATTGAATATGTCTGGGATTTCATGGGTCGGCGTTTTACTCCTGAAGCTCATCCCGCCTCTAATACATCTAAACTTTGGGTTCGGATGAAAGCAATCTGGAAAGCTCTTCCTTAATGGTACAAATCCAAAATCTGTTTGATTCGATGCCACGTCTTATAGAGGTACTTATGGCAGTGCGTGCGATGGCTTCACCAAATTGATTTTCGACACTTAATATTGTTTTTTTGCTTTGTAAATATAATCGTTTATTACTTTTCCTGCAAGCATGGTAATGTATAGGGAAAGTATTGGAATCATGCCAAAAATCGTAACTCGAGTTTTCGAGGGATCTATACGTTTTGAGACCTCTAGAATACGAAAAAACTATTTTTAGCGTGACGTCTGTGTGTGTAGATCTGTCTGTCTGTTTGTCTGTGCAATGTATGTACCCCCTCTAACTCAAAATACTAATGGATCAAATTTCATAAAATTTAGTATGTCACTTGTGTGTGACCCTAGCGCTGATTAGTTTTTGATACGATTCGGAATAAAAGAACCCACCTTTTTTCGCGAAATGGCCTGCAAAATTATCTTGTATCCATTCTAGCTAGAAAAGTAATTTACCAAATTTCACAAAATTTGGTAGATAAGTCACCTGCGGGATATCCTAGTGCTGATTAGATTTTGGTACAATATGGTAAATAAGAACCCGCATTTTTTACGAAATGGTCCGCAACAATCTAAAATAAAAGACTACATATGCTCAAATATATCAATTAAATGCTTGTTTTATAGGTAATTTTAGACGACAAAAATAATTAGATCCACCTCATTACTCAAATGGACCATTTTCGAGATATTATTTAAATGTTTAATTTTGAGGAAATGACGATGATTTTCACTGTACTTAAAAAAAACTATTTAGGAAAATTTCTTAAAACTTTGTAGTTATGTCACCTGATCACAAAGATAGTAAAAATCTGAAGTAAATGACTACAATGAATATGTATATGTTGAAATATAGTGATTGAGTACTTGTTCTTGAGGTAAATTTTGACAACTAAGCGAATAAGACTAATCCCATGACAGTAGGATGAACCGTTGACCTGAAGAATGTAAAGTGAATTAAATTCCAAATTTAACAACAATACAATAAAAAGGCAAATTAATATAATATCAGATAAGTATTCATGTCATTTTCAGCAATTAAACTCAATTTCGTAAACAATGAAATTAAAAATGATAAAATGAATTTGACTCTGCAGGGAAATGCATATGCTACTCACATCAGAATTTTTTCATTAATATGGTCGTTTGTTTAATAAATTTTATTCAATTATGATGATTCTTTCATGGTGTTGCAATTTTTAAGAACAAGAGTTTATATACACATACACACACACACACACACACATATATATATATATATATATATATAGCATAGTAAACATATAAGATTAAAATTAATTCCACAGTTATCCAATTATTCTCCAGAAGTTGGCGCAAAGCAGCACACTCTCCTAAAGTAACATACAAGATTCATATGAAAAAAAGGGGGGGAAATGACCAAATGCAAGGCATAAAATGGTAGAGGGGGATGGCGACCCCTCTTTCCAGTCTAAAAGACTGCTTTTATGCCCGGGCAACACTCACGGTACCAATGCCATGCAGTAGCCATACTTCCGTAAATGTGTCAAGTCAAAAACACTCGAAAAAGTGCAAAGTAAACAAATAGGAATCAACCAGGATCTTTTCCTCTCTATTGCGATCCTGGTTGATTCCTATTTGTTTACTTTGCACTTTTTCGAGTGGTTTTGACTTGACACATTTACGGAAGTATGGCTACTGCATGGCATTGGTACCGTGAGTGTTGCCCGGGCATAAAAGCAGTCTTTTAGACGGGAAAGAGGGGTCGCCATCCCCCTCTACCATTTTATGCCTTGCATTTGGTCATTTCCCCTCCTTTTTTCATATGGATCTAATATATATATATATATATATATGTGTGTGTGTGTGTGTGTGTGTGTGTGTGTGTGTGTGTGTACACCAGGGGGCGCAGACTCCTTCTTGTGACGCTTTGCCAACCTCAGATTCTCGCATCGCTCACGGATCTCGTTTCTCGAGCTATTTCAAACCAAACTAATGTTTAAATCGATAAACGCTTTATTTCATTGTGTTATCCGATTATTGCTCTATAAGTGTACCAAATTTCATGTTTATGTATAGTTTTTGCGGTATGAGACAGAGAAAATCGCTGGACCTACCGATACGAAATAACACTTTGTACTTCAGAAATGCATAAACAGTGAAATACCTTGTAAACTACATGGAAATTACAAAATCTGATGTGGGCAGCATATTATTTTTCTGCAGACTCATATTCACGTTCTCTTTATTTCTTTAACAATTCATTAATAGTATTTATTAATAGAGTGTAATTGAACAAAATACCAGCCATAATTATTTTAAGTTACACTGAATTTGCACTTTTCATTCAATTTTCGTTTTAATTTGGTAAATGCACTTATTTTCAAAGGTGGCGTAGCGAAAATGCAAGAAAACAAAAATGTCTAGAGAGCAGTTAGTCTTAAAGTAATGGGATTGGTCTTTAGTTTCGTCGTCAAAACGTACGTATAAAATAAGAATTTAATTGATATATTTATGCATACGTAATCTTTTATATTTATATTTAACGTTTTCTGCGGGCCATTTCGCAAAAAAAGCAGGCTCTTTTAAACTTAACTGTACTAATATCTAGTCAACACTTGGGTCACATGCATGCGACATACCCACCAAATTTTATGAAATTCGGTTAATATATTTTTGAGTTATAATGGATACATACATTGCACATACAGACAGACACAGACACACACACACCCACACACACAGACGTCACGCTAGAAATATTTTTTTCGTATTCAGAAGGAGTCAAAATATGTAGATCTGTCAAAAATTTGAGTTGCGATTTTCGGCATGATTCCAATACTTTCTCTATACATTACTATGTATTATAGCAGGAAAAGTGAAAATAACTCCATCCTGCAAAAATTGATTTTGGTAGCTGCCTGGAAATGTTCGTGCTCGTGCTACTGTTAGTCTATCAAGGATGAGAACTCACAGCTTAGATATTTTTTCTTTGACTTTAACATAAATATACTCAGACTTCAATATATATTAAAAACTGGTTTATTTCAGAGAATTCCCTAAAGTTTTCTCTGCAAGTGTACCAAATTTTATAGTTTTACATGCTATAATTTTGCGGTACGAATCAGAAAAACTTGAGAAACGGGAAATTTGTCAAACAACGGAAGCGGTGGCGGCGTTAGGTACTTTTTTTAATATATATATATATGTTACGGTTAAAGTAAAAAATCCGGTTAGTATTAATAACCACGCCGTTTGGTAAATGTAATAGATATTGCATATTAATCACATTTGCCGGTAAATATTAATAATTACCAATGAAGTTTGTTCATTGTGATTAATTAAGCTTAATTTATTGAAACCCCAACTCTAACGTAATTTTTATGTCATGCGATAATAAGTGTATGAAATTACGTACATTGACAGTTTAGTTAGCAAATGAAATTTGGTCAATGTAAAAAATGTTTTATAATAATGATTACTGTTATTTATAAGATCCATTCATTATTTATTACAACAAACAAATTACATTACACACAAACACCTTAAGGCGACAAAAAATTGGAAACAAATTACAGTACAAATACAATATTATTATATTTTTAACAAATTATTTATTTTGACCAAACTTCATTGGTAATTATTAATAACAACCGGTTCATGTAATAAATTTTCATAAATTATTCAATTTAATCAGTTTATTTGGTTAGTATTAATACTAGCTCGTTATTATTAATAATAACCGATTAATCGCATTGGACTATACACACACACACACACACACACACACACACACACATATATATATATATATATATATATATACATATATATATACACACATATATATGTACATATATACACATATGTGTATATATATATATATATATATATATATATATATTATTGCTAATCTATATTCATACTACTATGAGAAAAACTATAATCTAGTGTGGCATAATTTGCATATGTATAGATATTTCGATGATATATTATGTGTATCCCATAATAATAATTCTTTTGTCTTAAACTTTTATCCTAATAATTTACAACTAAATGCCAGCAATAATGACTCTAATGCTGCAATCTGTTTAGACTTAAATTTAAATTTAAAAAATTGTAATCTGGCTATAAAGTTATATGATAAAAGACAAGACTTTATCTTTAAAACCTTTAAAATTCAACACTTTGACCCTTGTTTGCATATATCAGTGTTTGCATATATCAGAAATATCATATCAAACCAAGTTCTTTGAATAAATAAAATTTGTGATGATAATTATAAATTAACACATTTTAAATACTGCAGCCAATAATGCATATCGTCCTAATTTCGTAATTGAAATTATAAACTCAGCGTATCAACTACCATTCGATAACCTTCAAGACTTCCCAATAATGACGGTTAATTTGATTTAGAAAGAAAAAAGAAAGAAACTAATTATTATAATTTCTTAATTATATGCTTATATAAAAATGTAAAATAAAAAATAAACTAAAATAAAAAAATTGAAAAGCAATGAATTTGAAAATAAGATAAATAAATATTTAATATTTTGAAAATCATTTTCGCTATAAATATGTAACATTAGCCAATTTGATACTACGATTTGAGCTCCTTATATAATTGTGATGGTGGGATACTCGTTTATTAATTTCTTCTAAGAATCACTTGCCTGTTCATCCTGCTTTACTTATATGGTAAATTGTTCTGTCTCGTACTTTAACTCACTGTACGGGTTTTAGAGAATGTCACACACTGTAACCGACCGTCCCTCCCCCCCCCCACTTGATCTTATTCGTCATACTTATTCTGGATCTTTCTCGACCATATTCATTCCGTCTCTGCTTGGGCCATGCATTACTTCTGTAATACAATTTACAGTAATGCACACAGAAACGTATAATCCGCATTAACGAAACATGTAAGGCCCTTGATAACGTACATGGTTTCGGAAATGATTTTCACTATATTCAATTTATTGAATTTGAAAAAAAAAATTGGGAGCTAGAAAAGGCCTAGTTCATCGTGCAAAACAATGTTTCTGTTTTGCAACTTTTCATCTTAAACACATTTCTTCATTTACACCATGTAAGTTTATGCTGGAAACAAGGGAATTAGCACCTTAAGTACCTGCATTACATATATGATTTATATAAAAATACTTTCATTTTAATGTGTAGTTACAAAAAAATTTTTCACCCATCTTTACCACAAGTAATTCTTATTCCATTCCTTGACTTATAGTAATGGAACAGGGAAAAAGGGGTATTTTATTTAGTACCTGTTTTATTTATAATGTTTACTTATCATGTTTTTTTTAAATATTCAACGGCTTGTCGTATGGTATTTTTGATGTCACATTTACATTTTAGTCCACCTTCTTTCACTTTTGCTATACAGAAGATTTTCTATTAATGATCAATCTCAGGCATATATAATACAAGTAAAATAACAATTCTTCAATTATATATATTTATATATATATGATCAAAATTTTAATTCGTGTTAATAAAAATTTAATTGCTAATTATACACTACACTAATTCGCGGGATTGCTGTTGTTACTTTCTATGCTATAAGAAAGTGAAAAAAAAAACTCTTAGCTTTACGATATAGAAGCCGAGCTCCAAAAGTTTACCACATTTGAAAGAAAATATACTCTATAATAGTGTTGTTAAGAAACGTTTTTATTTCGTAGCCTATGACTACAAAGTCAAAAACTAGAAATGTTGATTCACCTCACGATTTTTCCAACCACAAAAACACCAGAATGATCTTTACTGAAAACATTTTTGTTCTAAAGTAAACATAGAAATTACTTATCAAGTTCCAACATCCCGTGATAACATTTGAAATATGACACAGTTTCATTGAAAAAATGGGTTTGGGAACATTTGCAGGGGATCTTGTGACAGGCACACATAAAAATATATGCATTTTAGTTTGTAAGTAGTTTTACTTTATATGTAGTGTGACAGCTAGTATTCGTATCGGGTCTAAAACATATTTTAACTGGTTTTCTATTCTTTTCGACAAATATAAGAAGCACCATACTTGGGACGTTAAAGTTTTGGGAAATCTATAGCAAAAACATAGTTTAACCCTTGGTGATTTTGGGATAAGTATAATTTTAAAACTACTACAGGGCTTCTTCATTTGCTCTTATACATTCGCCACCCCCCCCCCCCCTCCCTTTACTCGCTCGCTCTCTCGAGTGGTAAGTCTTCGTGCCCTACTCACTGACGCTCGGTAAACTTTGCTAGATCTTTCATGCCACCTTTTACGCAAGTGTGTTACATGATTATGAGTACCTATTCTCGAGTTTTGTTTTTTAAGCATACTATTCTCATATTGTAATATGTCTTCAACTATTCAGCAGACGAAATGCTAAGATCATATTAAACACAAATGTAAGCTTTACATGAATGTGAAAAATCACATTGTAATTTTTTGATAGTGTACTGGTAATGTGTGCAATAGGCACATGCACGATTTGTGGATTTCAATATTTCTGGAACTACTCAACCGATTGAAGCAATATTTTGTTCAGAAATAAAATGTAGAATGTATATCAGAACATTGTGTATTTGAACGTATATCAGAACATTATATATCAGAATGTATATCAGAAGAAGTTCTTGATTATTTCCCAAAATAGTACAAATTGTACTTAATATCATAATACAGATTTCACAATTTCATGTCATTTTTTATTTTTAAGAAATTTACACTAAATGATATCCAAATGATAGCCAAAATGATAGGCAAAATGATATCCATGCAGATAGCCAAATACAAACAATTAAAACAAGTTTATAGATATAATGAAACGTAAAGGCATGTCACAATATTAAAGTAAATCAAATTGTATCCCTATGGACAATTGTTATGGCGTTTCCTCTGAAACCATGGATGTAATTTCAGGATACAAGAATGAGTCCATTTTTTGGATACCTAACACGTTTATTTACAAGTACCGCGTAAACAGGAACGGTATACAGCAAATAGCTCGATAACTATCTTACAAAATCACTAAACAACTGTCAGGTACAGAGTAAGGTCAACCTCCCGCGGCAACCAAGGGATTTATGCCATCTACGAGGGGAGGAAGCACAGAGACAAAATCTCTCATCCGGAAGAGCCACAGCCGGGGGTCAAGTTCTCGACGGGATCATTCACCGGGTAGGGTCCCGAAGAACACCCATCAATCCAGACCCCAGCCACCGACCGGACCTTGGTCCAGGCCATAGATAGGCACAGTCTAGTGGTCACGGCCATAGATAGGCACAGTCTAGTGGTCACGGCCACCTGGAAGAGTCGGGGCCTGATAGTCTCACCAGTTCGATGGACATTTCATCGACTACCAGGTAACCCGATTGATATGCCCCCCAGAGTCGGAGAACCAGAGCTACAGAGCTAAGATCCGTAACCACTAATCAAAGCGTGGCCCGCCTCGGGGGGGGGGACTGTCAGGTACAGTAAAACAGCAATGAAATGCTCCACTAATTTCACAAAACAGCCGCTACTATTCTCCAAACATTGCAATCCCGTCAACTGCTCCAACTGAGTTATAATATTTATATGTACTATCAGTAGAAACTTACAGAAGGGGCTCGTATCTCGTACAATATTCTTTATTTTGAGAAGGTTCTCGAATGTTCGAAATGTCACAAAAAGTCGTCAAATTGGCAATAAATCGCCATATCTGTTAATCCTGAACCGATAGAGAGTTCAGTGAGAGAAGTCTGAGAATGAAATCCAGTGCAGATCAATACAGATCAACAATAGCGTCAGACGAATGCCGGTGGGTCAGAAAGTGAGATTAATGCGGGTCAACCACAGGAGTCAGATCAATGCGGGTCAACGACAAGAGTCAGATCAATACAGATCAACGGACCTTAAAAATAAGGCCGAAATGCCAAGGTATGTGCTGGTCTTAAGGGGAAGGTGACGTTGATTTTTTTTTATTTATTGATTGATTTAGAAACGTGAAAATTTATATAAATATTCCTCTTAGCATTACTATATACAATATCATTAATTTTGTTAAAATACTGTTTTTTTTTTAAATTTAATTTTTTTTAAACCAAAATTTGAAAATGCTCCTTGCGTGCCATTTGTTCACATTTTTGATTAATTTTAGAAACGTGAAAATTTATATAAATATTCCTCTTAGCATTACTATATACAGTATCATTAATGTTTTTTTCAATTTTGTTAAAATATTGTTTTTTTTTAATTTAATTTTTTTTAAACCAAATTTTGAAAATGCTCCTTGCGTGCCATTTGTTCACATTTGGGATTAATTTTACACTATGATAACTCAAAAATACAGTATGAACAAATTTGGGGATTTTTAAATCCCTTAGAAAGTTAATTTTTTAAAAATACTTTTCTGCATTAAAACTTAATTTTCATAATTTAATTAGGTTCTTATTCACTTTTAATTACCTTAATAAAGTCCAATTATAAAATACATACCCAGTTTCATTAAAAAGTATGAGAGGTGTCTTCTTGCCTAATTTCATGCATCTCAGACAAAATTTAAGACGGATGGAGTATTTTAAAAATGTAAAACCTTTGAAAATTCCGTTTCGAAAAAAAATGCATTCAACCTTTTGCTTACGGGTAGGACAGCGTCCATCACAAACGAAGAACCTCCCAAAAAGACAGGTATTTGACATATCCTATCTCAAACAGTTCGACCCCCTTTGGAGGCATTGGCGTCCATGGAAATCGCTGACAAAACATTGCACCTGCTGCAGCCGATGCAATGTTTCTGAGAGAAACGTTGCAGAAATGTTTCTGACAGAAGCAATGTTTCTGTCAGCGATTTCCATGGACGCCAATGCCTGAAAAGGGGGTCGAACTGTTTGAGATAGGATATGTCAAATGCCTGTCTTTTTAGGAGGTTCTTCGTTTGGTATGGACGCTGTCCCATAAACAAATGTTAAATGTGTAAAATAATGTTATATATTTAAACTTTTTTTAGTCAATTTTTTGCTCATTTCAAAGTCCATCGTCTCCCTAATATATTTAAAGTCGAGTTTTGCTCGTTTGAATAAAGTAAAAATGAGGTGGTCTCACACAGGTGCTTTCTTCTCCTTCAGGGGAATTTTGTAGTAAGCTTATATGTAATGTTAATTATGCTCATGAGTAATATTAATAAATATTAATTTTTAAAGTTAAAAATTGTTTACATTAATAAGTAATGTCTTGATTGATAGATTATGGTAAGTGGGCTCGTACTAAGAAATAATGGTGGACCATGTGGCACAACGACTAGTAATTTATATGCAACCAGCTTTTATCCCTATCTTTAATAATTTATTTTGTGACAATTTCCGAATTTGATAAGCGACACTATTTATTCTTTTCATTAAGTCGTAGGGTCCTTTCCAGTTGTTCTGTAATTCCGGCGAAAATCCTGGTCGTCGTCAAATTGAATCCATATAGACTTTAAAAGTCAAATATCATTTGAAGAACAACATGAAGCTACAATTGTTTAATATATGTATAAAATTATGTATTCTAAAATGTTTTACCTCGTATATAAATGTATATTACTTAGTATTATTATAAACTTGCACATTATAGACATGACAACTGTAGACGTGTGTATTATTTTATTGTGGACTTACCAACAACCGTTAAATTAATAATCCTGTGAATCTAAAATAATTTGACCTAATTTTTTATTAATGGCAAAATCTGGAAGTTTCTACGTCACGTATAGAAGAATCTTCACTTCTAATGGTATCGGTAGAATAGAAGCGAAACTACTTTATTAAGAGCGGGAGACATAAAAGAGGAAATTATCATCAGAACTTACTCATCATTGCTTTCTGTTTCGTGACAAAACTTCAGAAAAGAATCTTGTTGAAAGAAATATCTCCGTAAACCAAAATTGGGTAATAAATAAAAGTTTCGTTTGCGTACTTAATTTATCCATATCATGATTTGTTTTGAATGGGCTTAGAGTAATAGAATTTCGTTAAAGTCAGCGAGATTATCGCTATTTGTGGTCAATTTAAATCTTAATTTAGTACAAAATAATTCAATGTGTTTATCTATCAAAACTATCCAGAAGTACATTACTATGCATAGGCATTTTAAACGTCATTGTAACGGGCATAATAAGGAGATGAGGATAGATAAAAACGAGTAAAGATCTAGCAGATCAACAACAAAAAATACGGTGGAAATTCATAATTAGAACCATTTCTATTCTGCGTTACATGCCTGTAATAATGTACACAATACACACAATTTCAAGTTTTAAATGTACTCATCCTATTCCGAATTTAAAATAGCCTATTTAAAATATACTATTTCAGTCGTGTAAAACAAATATATTCCGTGGAAAAAGTACTTATCTTATTTTACTTCTCTTTGTAAAAAAGAGAAGATGAATATCTGTACTTCTCTTTGTAAAAAAGACTGGGAGACAGAGTACCTAGTAAGAAAAGCCAATCTTTTTCAAATGCAAATAGCTGTAAATATATTACAATACAATACTTTGTATATTAACTGTTCTATGGTTCTGTACTACGAGTTCTATTTAGAATATTTTATTTCAGATAACAGCATATGATGGGCTATGATTGCCTTGGATTATACACCCCTGCGGTTTTGCTCGCCCTAATCTCCCCTAAACATTTTACAATAGAGGGTAGCTATAATTATTCTTAAGAGAAATATATTCACCTATATTTTCCATTTTATATTTATACGGTTCTAATTTTTATTTAAAATAAAAATATTAGAAAATTTTTTTTGTAAGTTTTTGTTCAATTTTTTTATGCATATTGAAGTTACTTAGCTATGCTCATGGAAAAATATAAACATTTTCATAATTTGAATGCCAAGTAAGTTTATAATTGTGAAATTGTAATATGGAATTATGATTCTCAAATGCTGTGACATGGAAAAACATATTTTGTATTGAAAAAATTGTCATTTCTAGGCACAGTCTTGACAAAAAGGGTAACATGCTAAAACAAATTAGAAATAACGTGAACAAGCTGCGGTGCCCGCAGCTACTGGTCATAAAATATGGCAATAATTTTGTATAGCAATTAATTTTTAAGCAAAGAAGAAATAAACGCAACAGTTACGTGGTCGCAAAATAGGGCGGAAAATTCACCGCTCCCCCATAGGTCGAGAAACCTGACTGGGTGATAGCTGGCAGAGAAGATGTGAGAGACAGAATTTTTTTAATGATACGGAGTTATTAAAATAATTGTAACAATGACCACATGAAATCACAAACAAAATTTTTGCATTTTTTGAAAGATAAGGATTGTAATTTGAAGTAGAAAATTTTGAAGTAAGTATATCGACAGCTTGGGGCTTGGTAATATATTTAACATGAAGAACATTTTGGATAATTCAACATTTTAGAACATTTTGGATAATTCAACATTTTAGAACATTTTGGATAATTCAAACAAATCGATTTTTCATTTTTCAAAATCTGTATATAAAAAAAATATCGATCTTTCGGAAAAGACTTTTGGAGGTGCACACGCAATATATTTAACTTCAGCTAAAAGAAATGATTGATTTCTTCAGTTGAAATTTGAAGGAGGTAGTAATTAATTAATATGGGCTAAATCACAAATATTTTTTCGAATTTTTTAATTTTTACTTCACATTCCGGCATCGTTAACTACATTTTATTTAAACCGCCAGGCTCTAGGCCAATTAGTGGCTTTAGAAATCAGAGATGCCCTCATACAAATATCCCTTGTTACCGTCTGCATTCTCAACAAATCGATGTAGTCCAAAATGCTATTAATTACAGAATTTCCGGTTGTTATGCATATGCCATGCATACCAGTTAAATTTGCAAAAATTTAATTTAATGCTTCTCAAAAATTGATGAAATTTTACTTGTCACTTGTTCTTCTATATAGTTTAAAATAATGCTATTTATTGTTTTATTTTACTTTCTTTCTTGGAACTTCATATCCCGAATACAAAGCAAAAATAACTATTTTATAATACTGTTACTGAACACAATTATGTTAAAAACTTTTCTATCTATAAATTTGTTGATCTGTTTTGATACATACTGTGTTGATGATGATATTTTATTTTGACTCCTACAATTTAAATGAGAGACTATTGTATTTGATATATTTACTGTTTAGTATTTTGGTATTTTATTTTCCATATATTTATGTTTTATGGTTACTGTAATTGGATTTTATCTGTTCTTTAAACATGAATTGAATAAATAAATAAATAAATTTATATTCAGATTTTTAGCTTTTAATGGAATAGATAGCTATGAAAACAATACGATAAAAAGAGAAATCCGAAGATAAGTCATGGTCATACATATTTATGCATTCCATTTCATGTTTTTATTTGCTAAATTTTCCATTAGTTTCATATTTTTCTTCACAAGGTGGCGCCTCCACTACTATATTGAACATTTTAGCTAGCACAGGGGACGGCAACCTATTGAAACGGAAGAGCCAAAAAATACAATTTACAAAATTTCCCAGTTTTTAAAGAGCCACTAAAAATTTTCGTTTCAATATTATAGTATTTGTTTATATACATTTGATTTTTGATTTAAAATAAACGGCTTTAAATACGGAATAATATTTATTCATATAAAAACACAAATATAGATAGTTACATCAATGGGAGCATTGGCTTTGCATGTCTTTTGAAAGTTTGATTAAATCTGGCTTATAACTTGTTGCTTTAAGTTTCAAGCACGGCTCTAGATTTTTATTTGTTAGATGACTTCTAACTTTACATTTTATTATATTCATGCAAGAGAACGCTTGCTCGCACGAATATGTCGACTCGAAGATCGTCAGCACTCCATATGCCAACTTCTTCATCTCACTGTAGCATTCTGGAAGACTATTCCATGCGCCGAATATGAGGGCCTCAATTCGCGGGATTTCGTTTAGAGCTGTCCACTTGTGCTGCGCGATGTGCATGCATTTCTGGATCTCCAACTCTTCCAACTTGCTCTTGAGTTCTGTGAACTTGCCACTCCACAAGTCTTTGCTTTTCAAATCTAGCAATTGCATTTGGAACGATCCAGCATCCATTCCAAATGGCTCAATGTTGATCTCATTTGTATTTGTGTTGAGAGGATTTACTATGAACGCGAGAGTACTTTTGTTTGTTCTGAATTGCTCGAATCTCTCAACGAATCCATCCTTCATGTTTTTAAAGGTATGCTGAAGTAATTCGTGTCAATAGTTGCATTGGTCTCACCGCGATATTGCTTCAGATTTTTAAAATGAAGTAATTTACCGCTCTCCATGTCTTGAACAAAAAGAAGTAATTTTTTTTCGAAACAAACTACTTCTTTAAGCAAGGCGTAGGCTGGGTTGCCCTTTCCTAACAGTTTTAGATTTAGTTCATTTAGTTTTATTGTGGTATCTACCATGAAGTTGAATTTTTGCAGCCATTTGTCTTCTTTCAATTCGGGATGGTCAATGCTTTTTTCATTGAGGAATGTTCTTATTTCACTCAAGCAAAAAGCAAAACGTTGCAATCCGTTAACTCTGGAAAGCCATCGCACTTTATTGTGTAGAAGTAGGTCAGAAAACTGGCTATCTATTTCTTCAAGGAAATCTTTAAACTGGCGATGGTAGAGTGCTTTTGCCAAGATGCTGTTAATAATCGTAATTACCAAGTTCATGACCTCAACTATTTCGGCCGGAAATGTTTGGGCACAAAGCGCTTCTTGATGAATTATGCAGTGAAACATTAGAATTTCGTGGTTTATTCTTTTCTGAAGAATTGATGTTACCCCTCTATGTATTCCTGTCATACTTCTGGCTACATCAGTTGCTATAGAAACGATTTTATTTATATCGATTCCATTGTCTTCCAGGCATTTTTGCACAGCATTTGCTATATCTTCTCCACGAGTTTGCCCTGAGAGCGGTAGCAATCCTAGCAGTTCTTCTTTTGGACCTTGGGACGACATATACCTTACGAAAAGGGTAACTTGTGCCGTGTCTTTTATGTCGCAAGACTCATCTATAGCAAGTGATAAGGCAGAAGCCAGTTGAATGTCTTCCACTTGCATATGTGTTACATTTGAAGACATTTTAGCAGTTCTATCTTGTACTGTTTTAGCAGATAATGGCAAATCTTTGATTTTTTTTCATGATTTCTGCTTTGCTTTTAAAATCACGAAACAGTTCTTCAGATGCACGTACAAAACAATATTTGACGTACTCACCATCTGTGAATGGTTTTCCTCTTTTTGCAATTTCTAATGATACTGCAAAGCTTACCAGATTTACATTACTGGAAGATTACGCCCAGTTGCTTAGCATGGAACTTGACTGTTGTTGTTTTTTTGAAGCTCTTCAACAGCTTTTTTTCGTGCGTCACCGGTTGGATATTTACCAGCAAACTGGGTATGTTTTGTAGTAAAGTGTCTCTCCAAATTTGACTTCTTATTGTATGCGAGTTTTTCGTGGCAAATGAGACAAGTCGGAAGGCCATCTGTGTTGCATATGAATGCAAACGACACTGTCCAATCCTGATTGAATTCTCGGTTTTCTTCTTCAGGTTCTTCTCTTTTTTTTACCAGATGCCATGCTGGCGGCGGAGCTGAAAAAATTATTTTTTTAAATTTTACTTAGCTATCTAAAACGGCAAACAATTTATTTACCATTATTACTTCGTTAACATGATCCTCAGATATGTAATCCAATTATGTTACTGATTTTATTATATTATAAGCGTACATACTTTTGAGAAGATAATTCGCTTCTACATCGTATTCTTCTAGAAACAACAAGCGATTAGACAAGCAAAAACCGCAAGCGATTAAATTAACACACATGCAACGTAACGTCGACCGCGATATCCCAGGATGACTGGCTGACAACACGTCTAGAGTCTAGACGTGTTGTCTAGACTCTAGACGGTGGCTGTTTGAGTGAGACGGAAATGGAATGCAATTGGCTGAAAGATAAACATAGTCACGGAGTCTCATCTCTAAGAACAAAATAATAGTTCAAATTTATCTCATTACGGTCATGTTAAGCGTAGTGATTTGTAATTAACGATTATGAAAATAGAAGCTATTGAGAAATTAGGTACTTAAAAATATATTTTCTAATTTTTTTAAGGGTTTTAATAATAAATTATAATTTTTTTCGTATGGAACTGCAGAGCCGCAACTTTACATCAAAAGAGCCGCAGGTTGCCTACCCCTGAGCTAGCACATGGTTCTCTTTTAGAATTTAGCTTTAGACATACGCAAATAAATGAAGCACAGTAGTTGCTTACTCAAGCGTTTTTCTATCATTTATTTTCAACGTATTCTTTGGCTAACAATTTTCATTGTGATTTCATTATTTATTTGTCATTGCGGAACGTCATATTTTACTTTAATCTAAGAAAAACTAAATCTAAGACAACCTAATTTGTTACTAAATAGCACTTTGACAAAATCAGAAAGTTCTTACATCACGTACGGAATCTTGACTTCTAACCATCTCAGAAGAGTAGAAATAAAACAAGTTTATTAAGAGATATAAAAGTTGGAGACTTATCGTGGAATCTCACATCGTATTATCTTCTCATTCGTGACGAAACTGTTGACCAGCATCTTCACAATAGAGTACTAGTCAGCTGAAATTGACTAATTGGATAAAGTAGTGATGCTATTCTTGATATTAATATTATAGTTTTTCTTATAGAAATGCCTTTCTGGCAATTTTGCTGGTAGTGAAAATTTTTTCCAAACTTTCAGATAAATTAGCTCTACGTTTCAGAGGTTCTATAATGTGGTGGTTATAACCCTGATAACAGAATTAGACATGGAGGTAACAGTAAGGAGTTTAAACACCATATTAAGAAAACGCCAATATTGTTTGAGACAATAATGCAGGCGGAGCTGGGATACGCCAATATTGTTTGAAAAAATAACGCAGGTAGGCTTGGGGTAAGATAAATAGTCGTGCATTGTATGCATTTTTATAGCGAAAGGTCTGAACTATTTATTTAAACTGTCCATTTTATAAAAATGAATTATTAGAGCAATGCAAATTAGAACTAAAATGGTAAAGAATATTCCTACGCATTCAAGATGATTACTTTCCTTATATACATAATGTATAAAGAAAGTATTGTGACGGAGTCGAAAATTCGAATTCGATTTTTCGAAGGGAGAGCACGTTTTAAGCATCCCTGATCACGAATCAAACATTTTTGAAGTGATGTCTGTGTGTGTGTGGAAGTATGTGTGTGTGTGTCCGTGAGTCTGTGACGACGATAACTGACGAACGAATGGACCGATTCAAACGAAATTTGGTACAAAAATCACAATCTGTAAACACTGAAAGCCTATTGTTTTTATGCGTAATCGAATGTTCAGAGCCCCCCTAAATTTTCGAGTGAAATTTTGAAAAAATCGTCAAAAAATCAAAACCGCTAATAAAGTTACGCAAATAGACATTTCTTATGTAATATTTCATTAGAAAACGATTAACATAAATTTTAGAACGCTAACATGAACCGTTTTCGAGATATTGCACATTTTTCAAAAAAATTATCAAATAGTCATATAAAATAAAAAAATATGTTTCCTATTGAGAAACATGTTCACTTTTCATATGTAATACCAAGCGATAAATTAGGTGACATCATTCTCATGGATCTAGCTCGTTCCATTCATGAGAAGAGATACTTCGAGTAATACTTTTGTATTTGAACTCCAATAGTCATTTATCCGCTATAAGAATAACTTATTTTTCCGTCAGTAAAGCTTGGCGAGATTTTGGCGACGAATTTGGCGGAATGTCGCCAACTTGGCGACTTTTGAAATGCTGTCAAATTAACGAAAATCTCGCCAAATGGATTAAAATGACGCTAAATCAATGAAAGTGACGACTAATTGTCGAAAATTCAATATCTTGGAAAGAATATAAGTATCTACTATAAGAAAAACCTATTTTTTTTACTGTAAAAGTAGTAAATTCATTGCATTATATAAGGAAAGTCACGTGTTGCCCACATCAGATTTTTTTTACTGTAAAAGTAGTAAATTCATTACATTGTATATGGAAAGTCATGTGCTGCCCACATCAATTTTTTTTACCTTTCAATTCATTTTTATCTCTCTATATTCTGTACTCTATCCTACAACTATGGAAAAATACTGGCTAATTATACTCATAATCAGGGAATCTCAATTTAGAAATACTCAAAAATACATAGATTAAATAATTCGCCTTTCTATTGTGCCACCTAATAATAGCGAGTACCTTACTGATGTACGTCTGCCGTACAGGACAGAGCACCAGCCTCAAAGCTCCTTTAATCTCCAGTCTCAACTTCTCGCACTTATCATCATATTATGATATTATTTCAATGACCCATAAATGGATAAGCGATGTTTTTATTTAGACTGGCTTTATTTTCACTTGACTTCTAATGCGGCAGTTTGGCGCACATTTGAGTTTAATCAAATTGGGCGATTAATTTACTTACACTAGCCACACCTAGATATAATTCTACAAACATTATGACATTTTCAAGCGTTTCATGCATTGGAGTTTTATCTCCTTCTTTGTAACGCCATGGAATTAGGCTTATCCATTCTCGTGGTTGCTGTTACTGAATTTACTTTATTAAAATCTCTTTGTGTGACCAGCTTAGTCGGTATATTTGAAAAACCTCTATCTTATGAATAGTACGTCCTATACAGTGTATGGGACACGTTTAAGAGCTTAGGGGCGCGGTAGCCCAGTGGTTAGCGTACTGGAATTGCACCCAGTAAACCCGGGTTCGATACCAGCCACTGCCAAAATTGCCGCTGTGTTCACGCGGGGTACGATCACATTAAACATGTGGGTCCGTAAGTCCTTCCGATAGGTTGGCGTTAGGGGAAGGAAGGTACGGTTCCCGTGGATGCCTCCCCCCACTGGGTTCCGGTCTAAATTGGGTGGCACTTCCCGACCGTCCAAACAGTTACCTTACACCTTTCTGGTAGGTCGGACGGTCTGAGTCTCAACAACAAAAACGTTTAAGAGCTTTTTACATAGAATCTCCTTTTATACGGCCTAACGTTCATTGGATCCTTATTGCATTTAAAGTTCTTAGTCTGAAAATTACATCGCGTGTCACCATTCTTTCTCATAAACGACTCACAAATAGAAATTGGTTTTGGGGCAATATGGAATTAATATTAAAGATTAATATTATGTTCAATAGCACCAAACATTCTTAGGGTAACCCTTAAATGCATTTAGCACTATCTATGTGTCTATAACGTTGTTTATATCATTTCTAGAGAGCGAAAGTACTTTTAACTTTCGACTATATAATACTTAAAAGCAAAAAAAAAAAAATCAACGATACAAATTTTTACAAGCTACCCTTCTCGAGTTTAGCACCATCTGTTGGACAATGTACTTGATTTCGATTAATTACGCCACAAATGATTCATAAAATAATAATTCATAATGATCCAGGTTAAAGGAATTAATAAGATAATGATTCATAAAAATTCAGAAATATCAATATCTTCTATAAAGATGAAGGAATTGTGTAGATGTTATCATTAACTGGCACCAACTTTGTATGTGTTACTTTTAGTTATTCCATTCAATTAATCAATTATATTAAGGATATTTCCTTATAGAATGGATGGTAAAATACATATAAATAAGATAAAAATAGACATATAATGAGTATCATAGCTCAAAACATAAAACAGTAAATAATAAAGTTACACTTAGTAATACATTAGGAATATCAACTAATGTATTTAAGGTTCGTTTGAAATCAAGGATTCGAATATGAAGTTATATTTAGAATTTGCCACTACGGACTACCGAAACGTCACAATCGCAGTTAAAAATTATTTTGGTAATGGCATCAAATTTAGTAAAATACAGTAATTATAGAAACTGAATTTATGCATTTGATATCACATGACTACATTATGCGTAAAATATTAATACGAATTTTTAAATGTACATACTACCGACTTTAAGACCATTTTAATAGTCTAAGGTGAATTAATATGTAAAACTTAAAAATGAATTTTTAGTATTTTAATTAAAAAAAGGTATGTTTGTTTCAAATGGAAATTATAATAAATCTATTGAATGAGATTGATCCACAAGAATATTAAGTCTCTCTCTTGAGCGGTTTCCTACTTTCTCTCCTATTATCGAAAAGCTATATATTTCTTTTTAATGTTGTGGATTTTGTTTAAAACCCAACTCTGAGTTACTTAAGTACAATAAACTATATAATTTGCAAGATAATTTAAGAGAACTATTTGCACTGCTGGCGGGATGTTGTTTGTAGTATGCCTGGACAGAATCCAAGAGGTCTGGGTTCGACTTCGCCTGCAGGCGATTATTAGTTTCCGCTCAAAGTCTTAAAAAACTAAATAGATATATCTGCAAAATACTTCCTTTAAACTACTGTAAACAATCCAGTTTATAAAATGCTATGGAAATTAAAATTACAAGTATAAAGGAAAAAAATATGGTTTGGGATAGCTACTGTAGCTACTTCAGTAATGATTTCAAATTACATATGATCAAACTATAGTGTAAAAATCCCAATAAATAGAACGCTACAAAATTAAATAAGACGACAAATGAAAGGAAATAATTATTTTTCATTTTTAAAATTCGTGTAATACAATAATTTACGTCTCGGGTGACTTTAAACAATGTATTTGTGGATGTATTCTTGCCTTTTCTGCAGTGGTTGATATATCATCATGAAACAGGAGGTAGATTTTTACTTCTTCAACTGTTCATACTGTTAATCAAGTTTTAAGCTGTTAATAACGAAACGTTTTTATTGTAGTTTGAGTGAGTGCCTATATTATATTTTTATATAATGTACTAGCACTTTAAATAAATATTCAACAATTCTAAAGAGCATGAAAAAAACCGAAATATTTTATGCCATTAAATCTGAGATATTCTGAGGTTAAAATAACCTTCCTTCTTGAACTGACAGTTTATGCTTCAAATGTCTAGAAAAGTGATATATCAGAAAATCCAGATAATTTTTGTTATTTTACCGCAAGACGCAAATCAAATAAATCATATCTGTGGTCTATACTGAAAACTTTAGGTTTTATTTTATCCTGTTTTGATCTTGTCATAAATGATAAAAATTGATTTGGTCGTATTCGATATATACTATGTTGCAAAAAAATATAGGCGCCCATAAAATTTTGAGATGCAGCCAGGAAACTCGACATGCAAATGATGTTTTAAGAGTTATGCACCTACTCGAACTGTCAGTGCCAATGATGTTATAGGGCTCATGCAAAACACATGAAGACGGCACATCGTACATCATTTTAAATGACTGGTGTTCTCACTCACGGGCAATTGAAACTAGATTTTCTGCTTTGACACTACAAGTTGTGCATCAAAATGCCTTTGAGACGTACGTACTCGAGGTGCTGCAAACAATTATCGGATTTACAGAGAAGTCACATCATAGGCCTAACAGAAGCTGATTGGTCCAAAAGAAGTATCATTCGCCAACTTGGTCAGAGCGATATGGTAATACCGAACAGAAACTATGAATTAACGTTAACTCTTAACCACCACTTCTCCACTTCTTAACATTATCTCTAGTGCCTATTCTGTAGCTGTAAAAACAATTGCTTTCCATATCGCCCAGATTTTAATTAACACGATCTATCATCATATCATATCAAGAGTGGCGACACGCCAAAATTTCAAATCACTAAATCAACTAAACAAATGACAAATCTTAAAACCAGATCCAAAGGACACTTTATTAAACAATCATCCTACAGACGTACATCAAATACAGCTAAAGCGGTTTCGAACATCCTCATGTTCATCTTCAGTGGCGATATCATTAAAAACAGATGCCAACATGCTTAAATACAATCCACTGCCGTTAAGTGAAATTTGTATATCTTGAAAATTGTCAGTCGTACAAATTTGTGAATTATAAACAGATATAAATATGTACAAAGCTCAAACATAAATATCCTAGAAAACTGTTTAAAGGCATTAACTATTTTAGAACAATATTATAAATTAAGGTAACTATGTAAAGGTTTAACTTGCACGGAATCAAGAATGAGTCGCCAAGCATAACTTAAGACCTGAACAGGGTCAAAATTACATATAGAAGAACGATATAGACAAATGAAAAGGGATTCGTACAGTAAAATAGAACGAGGGTTATTACAGCTAAACAAAAGAAATGAATTTTCAAAAAGAGAGCGAAAATTATCTTTATTCACTAATTGAGCAAGAGCAGTCTTTTGCTTACCATTTTTTATGTCTCTTGTGTGTTCAGACAAACTGATACCAACCGTATAAAATTTATAGACATTATCCGGAGAAAGAAGGGGTACAACATACACCCCAGCGAGATTTTGAAAGTTAACATTATCCCTAAATTTATCCGTCGGAATACTATTCAAGAAAATAGTAACAATTAAATGATCTATCATCACTTAATACTGTTGAAATGTTGCTAAAATGTTTGAGAAGATTGAAAGTGTTAGTGTAAATAATATTTCCTGTACATATACCGTAAATAAAGTATTTTAACAAAGAATTAAAAACTGGCTTATGTCATCTTGGACCACCATACATTTATTTGTATTTATATTATCTTACAGATGCTATAAGGTATGTGGATACTCAATGTAACAACAGTTATAATCTTAAATTTTGAATAATTGTAAGTTTAACCATGCACTAATAAAATAAAGTGCTACTCCTAGTTCTGAACATAATGCTTCCACATATAAAATTTCATATCAGTATGTGAATTCGTTTTTGAGTTATTTTGAGCAAGAGCAGTCTTTTGCTTACCATTTTTTATGTCTCTTGTGTGTTCAGACAAACCGATACCAACCATACGTTTAATACTACCGATATAAAAGTTATAGACATAATCCGGAGAAAGAAGGGGTACAACATACACCACAGCGATATTTTGAAAGTTAACATTATCCCTAAATTTATCCGTCGGAATACTATTCAAGAAAATAGTAACAGTTAAATGATCTATCATCACTTAATACTGTTGAAATGTTGTTAAAATGTTTGAGAAGATTGAAAGTGTTAGTGTAAATAATATTTCCTGTACATATACCAGAAATAAAGTATTTTAACAAGGAATTAAGAACTGGTTTATGACATTTTTTGTATTTATATTCTCTTACATTTATTTGTATTTATATTCTCTTACAGATGCTATAAGGTATGTGGATACTCAATGCAACAACTATTATAATCTTCTAACAACTATTATAATTCAACTCTAACGTTGAATAATTGTAAGTTTAACCCTGCACTAATAAATAAAATCCTACTTCTAGTTCTGAACATAATGCTTCTACATATAAAATTTCATATCAGTATGCTGTTGTTGTTGATACCCGGACCGTCCGACCTACCAGAAAGGTGTAAGGACGGCTGAGAAGTGCCATCCAATTTAGACCGAAACCCAGTGGGGGAGGCATACACAGGGACCGTACCCTCCTCCCCCTACCACCAACCTCTCGGAAGGACTTACGGACCCACATGTTTAACGTGATCGTACTCCGCATGAACACGGCGGCAGTTGTGGCAGCGTGCAAATCCAGTGCGCAAACCAACGGGCTACCGCGCCCGAAATTTGCCAACAGCAAGCGGTGTTTCCAGGTGGTCACCCACCCAAGTACTAACCGCGCGCGATGCTGCTTGACTTCGGTGATCTATCGAGAACCGGTGTTTTCCGCCGGTAGGGCCGTTGGCCTCATATCAGTATGTGAATTAGTTGTGGAGTTATTGTCAACACACCTTACACACACATACACAAGCTTTCACCTACAGAAACATGCAGACACTGCTTCAAATGTGTTCTTAATGTGTTCAGAAAGTCCAGAAATGTTCTTCCTTGTCAAAGGCGGCAGTCGAAAATCTTCAGAAAAACAATATTCTGTACAATTTTATATACAATAGTTTGGGTAAGATTCAGAGCAGTGACTTATACAATTCTGAGCAAAGCAAACTAAAATCAAACTACAGCAGTTTGTGACACTTTCTTTTAAATGTATACATTGTGTCAAAATAAATCAAACAATCCAGACAATAAAATTCTTTTTCAAACATGTTCGAATGTTGCAAAAATAATATCGTATAAGATCTGTAAATCGAGATTTTCTTTAGAAATCCAGATCATTTTCCGCATTTCACCAAAGATAACAGGCATCTGATGTGCTTTTTTGGTGGAGAAGAATGTGTATAATATACTAAGTTATTAAAGAAAAAACGTTTAAATATTTTATTTATTCTCACTATACATATTTTAACATTATTTCAACGTTTAATGTGATATTTTTATTTTTTAAATTCGACCTCTGGTTAATATAAAAAAAACTTTTTCTTTTTAAATTTTCAACAAAATTTATCTCAATGGCAACGAAGGGTGTATTAATCTTTACTATTGCGCTTTTGATTAAACCCCTAAATTATCAGAAAAAATCACTGCATAGTATTAACATTATCAGCATAATATTATCATTTTACAGCAATAAATATCTGGTGTGAGACTCCTGATAACTTCCTCATACATTCGTATTTCAAGTTGGCATTATCTTAGTGACGTCAATAGCTACCACTGGATTATCTATTAACATAAACTTTATTAATATATCAAAGTTAAACAAGTAATTCGATTCACTGAATTTACATCCATGATTTAATTGTTTAATATATGGTGCAGTTTTGAAATCAACAAAATTCTACGTCTCGTATAAGATCTTGGCTTTTATAATATATGCAGTGTAGAAATATAAAACAACTTTATTAATAGCGGAGAACATAACAAAACAAATTGACGGCTGTCGTGTCTATAATTTAATGTGACAGTATTAATGCAAGTTAAATAAATAATTTTCAAGGTAGTTAACTCTACGTTAAATCCATGATCTAATTATTTGATGTATGACACAGTCTAGAAAACGGGCGCGGTAGCCCATTGGTTAGCGCGCTGGAGTTGCACTCGGTAGGCCCGGGTTCGATTCCAGCCACTGCCAAAACTGCCGCCGTGTTCATGCGGAGTACGATCACGTTAAACATGTGGGTCCGAAAGTCCTTCCGAGAGGTTGGTGGTAGGGGAAGGAGGGTACGGTCCCTGTGGATGCTTCCCCCACTGGGTTCCGGTCTAAATTGGGTGGCACTTCCCGACCGTCCAAACAGTTACCTTACACCTTTCTGGTAGGTCGGACGGTCTGGGTTTCAACAACAACAACAGTCTAGAAAACGGGGCGCGGTAGCCCATTGGTTTGCACGCTGGAGTTGCACTCGGTAGGCCCGGGTTCGATTCCAGCCACTGCCAAAACTGCCGCCGTGTTCATGCGGAGTACGATCACGTTAAACATGTGGGTCCGAAAGTCCTTCCGAGAGGTTGGTGGTAGGGGAAGGAGGGTACGGTCCCTGTGGATGCCTCCCCCACTGGGTTCCGGTCTAAATTGGGTGGCACTTCCCGACCGTCCAAACTGTTACCTTACACCTTTCTGGTAGGTCGGACGGTCTGGGTTTCAACAACAGTCTAGAAAACGGGAGCGGTAGCCCAGTGTTTAGCGCGCGGGATTTGCACTCGGTTGACCAGGGTTCGATTCCCGCCACTACCAAAACTACCGAAGTACGATCACGTTAAACATGTGGGTCCGTAAGTCCTTCCGAGAGATTGGTGGTAGGGGAAGGAGAGTACGATCCCTGTGGTTGCCTCCCCCACTGGGTTCGGGTCTAAATTGGGTGGCACTTCCCGGCCGTTCAAACAGATACCTTACAACTTTCTGGTAGGTCGGACGGTCTGGCTCTCAACAACAACAGTCTAGAAAGCAAGATTCTACGTGACGTATAAGATCTTGACTTTTACAATATCAGCAGAGTAGAAATAGGAAGCATCTTTATTAATAGCAAAATATGTAACAAAGGAGATAATTATTGGAACTAATGTATCATTTCCTTTTAGTTCGTGACAAAACTTTAGACCAAATTCTTGTCAAAAGTTTTTATGTGAATCTTGCTCTCTGTGTACACTCGACTAATAATGGACGACAAAGGATAGTTCGTTTGTATATAGGTGTGAGACCAGAAATAGATCTCACACGTGTTTTAGTGAGACAGTTTTATGCCAATTATTTATTGTGCCTGAAACGGCAAACAGTACTTCCAGTCTGAATGACGGCAGGTTTTACAGCATATAAACCCAAAAGTCAGCTAAAACCATAAACCAGGAGTGTCAAGACAGAAAAAGTGCTTGTGGCGTCAGTGTGAATGCTGAAAATGAAAGAAAAGGGGGAGTAATAGCCCCGAGGAAAAAGTCACAACCTGTGACTTAAGAACGATAATTGTAGAAGAGACTAGAATAGGAGTTCGATATGATGATATACGAGTTCAAGATCCTGGCAATAAGAACGATGACTTAGAAAATATAGCACAACGACTAGAGATGTAGTGTATTCCGTAGATGTTCCAAAATAATGGCTAGATCTATTGATGTGTGCAGTGCAAATCAGAAGTACGAGACGGAGCCAAACACCCTGAGTTATGGCCGGTACAAGTTACTGATGCAAGCATTATGGTCTATGTTTGAAACAGACTTGAAAGTATGTGCCCATTGAAAAACTGGGTCTAATACATATTTTAGGCAATTTAAGTGGTCTCACATTGTCCTTCCGCCGAAATAATTAATAAGAAGAATAATTGTTGTAATTAAATAATTAAGTATTTTATGTTGTTAATAAATGTTTTATTGCTAAAGTTAAAATGGTGTGATCCATTTAGTACTATATTAATTAATATTATTTTACAGAACTCTCACGAAAGTTAAATAATTGGAGGGTTATTAGCTGGCACACAAAACGCAATGTATTACTATAATGATAAGTCCAAGAATACGAGCAATTTACGATCATGTCAATTTAGCAATAGTATATTATTAAATAAAATTATTATTTATTTTCCCACAATAGATAAATTAGATTATGACTTATTCATCATTTCTATATCATATTTGTTATTTTTTTAAGAATGTATAGTATTTGCATCGGAAAAGAATTGTAATAAGATCAAAAATTCGAAATTACTTTCTTCTATAGATTTACGCATCTTTGACACTGTAGAATTGACAACAAACATACTTAACAGAGACTCCGTGTATGTGCGTATGTCCATGGTTTTTTTTGTGTGTGTATGTGTGTGTGTGTATGTGTGTCATTGCGTTTGTCTACATGTCAATGTGATTGCATAACTGTGTGTTAGGAGGGCTATGTCTGTTTTTATGCGTGTGGGTTTGTCTGTGCAATATACGTATATACTTTGGCTTAAATACTGATTATCTTCTAAAATACTGGTCGTTTGACTTAAATACTGGTGATCTTCATGAAAATTGGTAATGGCATATCATACTATTACTCTAGTGCTGATCAGAATTTGAGTAAAATTGGAAAAATTGGACTAGTAGTTTTATTCAATAAGGGCCTTCGAAAATAGAAAAACCCAAATTGCTAAATAAATATTCATAATTGTGGGGGGGGGGGAAATACTTGTTACTTTCCTTATATACATAATATAATGTATAAGGAAAATATTGTGAAGGGGTCGAAAATTCGAATTCGAGTTTTCAACGGGAGTACACGTTTCAGGTATCCCTGATCACGAATCGAACATTTTTGAGGTGATGTCAGTGTGTGTGTGTGAAAGTATGTGTATGTGTGTGTGTGAAAGTATGTGTATGCGTGTGTGTCAGTGAATCTATGGAGACGATATCTCACGAATGAATGCAGCGATTCGAATGAAATTTGGTACAAAATTTACAATCCGTAAATACTGGAAGACTATTGTTTTTAAACAAAATCGAATGTTCAAAACTCTCTAAATGTTCTAGTGAATTATTAAAAAATCATCAAAAATGCAAAATCTTTAATAAAGTTACGCAAATAGACATTTCTTATGTAATATGTCCTTAGAAAGCGATTGATATAAATTTTAGAACGCTAGTATAAACCGTTCTTGAGATATTGCACATTTTTCAAATAAATTTATCAAAAACTCCCATAAATTAAAAAAAAATATTAATTGCTGAGAAACATGTTCACTTTTCATATGTAATATCATGCGATAAATTTGGTGACATCATTCTCGTGAATCTAGCTCTTTCCATTTATAAGAAAAGATACATTGAGTAAAGAATTTTGTATTTGCATGACAATAGTCATTTATCTGCTAATTTATTTCTCTATCCATAAAGCTTAGCGAGATTTTGGTGACGAATTTGGCTGAATGTCGCCAAGTTATGAAGTTAGCGTGCATTTAGATATAATTTTATGAATTTGAATCTATAGTAGATATTAATCCCTATCAAGCAGTATTATTGAACTTGTTTTACTATGAACGATGCTCGAATAAAGATGCATAGTTTCCTTTTCCGCTAAAAATCATTTAATGGTGAAATTATTTATTTCCAGTAGTAAAATTTTCATAGCGGCTTCCAGTATATATTAAACATTTGCATACAAACAGATACAATGTTTGATACGTTTGGGTGAGATATTTGCAAAAAAAAAAAAATTGTGCAATTTTTATTTGACTTGAAATGAGTATTCTTGTAAACTCAAAATCCGCAAGCATTAAATCATATACTAATAAGCTGAAACAAAGAAGCAAATAACAAGCATAAACAAGCGCATGTCCGAAAATAGAATTATCCTGCGTGAAAATTATGAAAATAAGGAAGCTGCTATTACGTTATCGAGATAACGACGTTCAATGAATGAAAGAGATCATTTTTTCTGCGGATAAATAATAAATTATTCATAGATATAATGAGGCATCATAAAAAATACTAACACGTGATAAATATTGTATTATTTTTGGTAGGATATATTTTATATACGGTCTATAATATTTGAAGAGTTTTAGTGTAGATATTATTCAAAATACGCGTAGAAAAATCTATATTTATATTTAACTATATTACTCTATTTAACTAGATTACATGTATTTAATATTTGTATTAAATACAAAGTTTTCTTCTGCGTCATGTTATATTTCATAATTGCTAAGATTTCTGTGTTTCACTTTCCCTACAGTACATAGTATATACAGAGTGTTTCAGCATGTCTGGTATAGATGTTGATGCACAGATGTCGCAGATCTAAAATTTAATTTTTTTACACTTTTCACCAGTATTGCTCTATAATACAGCTTAAAGTGTATAAATAATCAGGGGAAAATTTATACAATGAGTTCTGTTTTGAGTTCAGTGTATTTTTATTCGTATCTCGTCGAAAACCAAATTGAACGATGGCCAGCTTATACGTACTATGTCATCTGTTTAAAGTTCTAGTATAAGTACGTAACTCGAAGTTCTTAGATAATCTGCAACACTCGAAACATTTCTAGAACTCGCCAAATGTCTCCAAGCGGGCGATATTTCGCCAACTCCATAACCAAGATCATAAAATGTGTCGTCAAGTGCAAGTGAGCCATACCTTCAAATTATAACAATGGCTTTCTGTTGCGTATTTGTAACAATATGATGTTCCTTCCGTTACATATTTCCGTTTCTTTTCCTTGCGCATTATACTACGCAATTACGGAAAGTAAAATTTTTACGAATTACCTTCGCATTTCATTTTAGCAAACTTTCTAATAGAAAATAGGTGTTCAAAACCAATTGCCACAGTCCGAGAAGCGAAGTCAACTAGGCTAAAACACCCTGTATATAAAGGGAATATATTGGGATGGGGGATCAAAACTCTAACGTTCTGATTTTGATGGAGTTACACAATTTGAGCATCTATGAAAGTAAATCAAACCATTGGCTCAATGACTTCTGCGTATTTGTCTTCCTATCTGTCTTTGAGTACAAATGACCACGAACAAATTAATAAAATCGAATGAGATCAATGGATTGTCATTGTGAACAGACCAAAGAATGAAATGAAAAACTCAAGAATAAAATGTACAACATCATCTAACTGGATGATCGCCTTTATTATCTTGAATATTCAAGGGGGGAGAGTGTCCTCCCCTATGAGCGACCATGGCTTCATATTTAATGAAATGGTTGAAAAGGTTCAACTAATTCAGAAATAAGAAAATATTTTAAATGTTATATATTGTATGCATTTATCTTACATCGGTAACATATTTTAAAATATGGTGCATTTCATAAACTTTTAGAAATTTTATGTTAACTTATTTTATTTTACTCACCAAGGAAAAAAAACTTATTGGAAGTGCGAATTCTAATCTAAATTTCACTTATAATACGAAAACATTTTCGAAGTGAAAACGCCAATCGCTCTGCCTCCCCAGTCAAAAATATCGCGCTACGCTACTATAATGTACAGGATGTTGTACGCATATGCACAATAATTTGTGTTTCACCATTTGCATATAGTGTAAGTCGTTCCTGTGGCCACTGGCAAATTATTTGCTTGGTGACGTCTGGCACGTCAAGGTATTGTCACAACGGGAATTCCGAGGGCATCAATTGTCGCAAAGGTTACCTGCCAGACACGGCTGACCGAGAAAGTCTAACTTTCTCCGAGAATTTTCCAACCCAGGTTCAAAACACACCTCCCGTCAGTTGGAGAATCCCAACTGATGACCTGCGAAGGAAACCCAACAAATTCCTAAATAAACAGAAAAATACCTTTACATTGAAGGTCTCACCAACAGCTGAAAACACTGAAATCAACACAAATAAATACTCATAATTTCATTTAAATCTGAATTTATTATGTGCCAGATATTAGGAATTAACACAAATTACAGATGCTGATTCACAGTCAGCTAACTACCACTGGACCACCTTTACTAAAATCATCCGGCTCTTTGCCGGAATTAAATATTCATTTCTATAAATCAACTAGCAACAGTATAACATATAAATATCTCATATTCTATTATTAATTAAAATGGTATGGTCAAAAGAGGGAAGCACACTCGAGGAATCAACTAAGAATTCAATTTAGCATTATTTATTTAATTTATATTTCTTTGATGCATTAATTCTTAAATATAAAAGATGGAAGCTGAAGTTAAATGATATATATATAATTAATGCTGGCAGCTGAAATTATGGGCTTCAGAGTCGACGCTCAAGTCCAGACGACTGCCAACGGCCCGTCTAAATATCCAAGGCTTACCTCATAAAATTCGTGGAAGGACTCATGGCAGAAAGAGCGCAGGCATCCACTGGCAATTTCCCTCGGGGTAAACATTTCCCCGCTCCAGCAGACACGGCAGAACCGCAGTTTCCGGCAAGTTTCCGGATCAGGCTTGCTAAGGAGCCAGTATCATATTTGCTTCTTCTGGTTCCGGTACACGATCAGAAATATGGGGTCTTTCTCTAACATCCACACGGCGGTCGACGGTCGACGAGGGCAAGGCATGAGCAGGTCTCAGCAACGGCGACGGTAGCGGCAGTGGCGACTCTCCCTACCCACAGCTACGGTAACCCAACCTGAGGGTTGAGCCCGAGTCGTACGTGAGTTCGAAGATGTTTTTCAGGGAGAGAGCCCAGAATCACCATTCACGCCACTTTTAAGCATTCCGGGTGGATCCAGAACCCGGCTAATAGAAATTTATAAAGGGCTCACATCATCTCCTTTTCACCAATACAAAATCACTTGTATTCAAATTCTTTCAGGGATCCGCCCATCCAACGGCCAGGTCCCAAGGCACGCGCATCACAACATGAAATTCAGCACAAGATTGCGTCACCCAAAATAGAGTCTCTGTCTCCGCCAGCAACAAGTGCGACCTTGAACTAACGGACGCTGTTCCTCGAGTGTGTGAAAGAATATTATTTTATGAAATGAAAATGGCCACAATTCTGCACAGAATTAGATACATTTAAAGATGGTAAGATATATACAACGCCATGAGGGTTCCGGGTCACAAATTAAATAAATAGTAATATAAAGGTTTAAAAAGTAATGCAATTTTACAATTTACACAAAAGTGACGAATTCCGTCACGACCGTATTATTTAACTGCGAACTGTGCTCCCTTCCCGTCTTTCTCTCTCTTTTTAAAGCTACGCAAGAATCCTACTGGTTGTTAAATAATGTTAAATTTTTCTTTAGGGTCGGGTTTTTTTGTTATTAATGCCTATTCAATAACATTCAGGACAAAATTTTGTGGTTGTATTTTGTATTTTTAATACTGAACACTATAAGAGTACTGGACAGAAAGCAATAGAGATGGAAATAAAAAAAACCGTAGATGGAAATAAAAAAACCGTAGATGGAAATGGACTGCTGGACATGTTTTAAGAATGCCACAGCATACCATTCCGGCTGTGGCATTTACTTGGGCGCCCGAGGGAAAAAGATCTCGGGATCGACCCAAGCTAACTTGAAGGAGACTAATAGAACAAGAAAGAAATCTGATTTGAAGGGCGAGTTGGTCAGAAGCAAGGACTGTGGCGGCAGGCTCGACCAGGGTGGCAACGCAAGGCCTTATATGCCACTAGCCACGATGAGTGATGATGATGATGGTTTCATTGGGCAGCTCGTTTCGGAACTCCAGAGAAAAATCACGGGATGCTACAGTCCAGTGGTTAGCATGCGGAAATTGTACTCGGACGGCCCGTATTCAATTCCCGCCAGTGCGAAAATTGCCGCCGGGTTCACACGGAGTACGATCCCTTTAAACATGTATATTTATAGACAATCTTTAAATCCTTGACCTATTGGGAATTGAGATGGCACGGACGGCTGTTTATAACTCAAGCTGCAACAAAATCGTTGAACGACAGCATCATCTACTGAAACAAGCCTTTATGTGCCACAAAAATGTACCATGCTGCGATGCTTTACCTTCAGTCCTATTGAGACGGCGAATGATGCATAGAAAGGAGCTTGATACTTCTACAGCGGGAATGGTTTATAGCACAACACTAAAACTACCCGGTGAATTTTCTATAGATGATCCTGTGATGAAACGACGTCCAGAATTTGTAAATAGGCTGAAATCCATTTTGCATTCCACGAGACCATGTGAAATATTCCAACAGAGAACTAAAGAAATCTACATGCCCAGTGCTGGATTACCCAATAGATATAATAAACACATGCTTAGGGCGTCAGCAAATAATGGGGTATCAATAAAAATCCAAAATGTTTTTTGGTATATTTTTACTTATTTCTTATCTAATAATTGAGAACAATGAATTTTCTAACATCGACTCCATTAAACTTTTGGATCCCGAGCGACAATTAAATGTTTTCTATCATCCGGAGTTATACAGTGGTTGCCTTCTTCAATGGTGGCCTTATTATTCCGCATCAATATTAATATAATAAATTGGTCAATATCATAATAAGTTGTAAGATAATCGGTTCATATAAAAATTGTCGTTAAGGGGGAGGGGAACTCTCTGCGAAATTTCAGAGGCCCGTTTAATACCAATTTAATAACTGCAGGACCTCAGCAATCACGAATGTTTTTTTCAATTATAAGTTCATTTAGCTGGGTAAAAATTCAAATATAGATAATAATGCTGCATTGTGAGTGAAGGTCACAACAACACTTAGATAGGACGACCCTGCTAGAGCCGGGCTATCCATTGGACCATTATGGTCCTTCGAATCGAGACTCTAAAATGTATGTGGCCCCCACGAAATTGAAATAAAATATGCTAATTTCCAGATGTGGAATGATATTATCAAAATTCAAATTAATAAAAAAACGAGCTAAGGACATGTGCATTACAAAAACTCTTAAACATCTGAACTACTGAAAAGTATTCAGAATGAACTACTGAAAAGTATTGGTGAACTACTCTCTGAAAGTCAAAGGGAACTACTGGAAAGTATTTCATTCAAATAATATAAAAATTTTATTAGGGAGGGCAATGTGGTATATTTTTTAAGCTATTGGCTCTTTAAATTTAATTATGCTATTATTATTTTTTTTCTTTTTACAATTTTGTTATTTTTAAAGAAACCTCGGGTAATGCATTAACTTTTTTTAATGCATTTAATAAAATGCAAAAAATTAATAATTAAATAAATAGAATTTGTTTTAATGGTTTTGCGGGAGACCAGTTATCCCTTTTGGTGAGGTATAGTTTCGAACTGGGCTGTCCGAATCTGTAATTGACTAGTGTATATTGTCACCACGGGAATTTCGAGGGCATCAGAAGTCGCAACGGATTCCCGCCCGACACGGCTGACCGAGAAAGTCTAACTTTCTCAGGAAATTTCTATAACCCAGGTTCTAAACACACCTCCCGTCAATTGGAAGAATTCCAATTGATGACCTGCAAAAAACCCAACCCAAAATAAACAGAAAAACACTTTTACCTTTAAGAACTCATCCAAGCTGAAAAACATAAGTCTACACAAATAAAAACACAATTTAAATTCAAATCCAATATTTATTAATTATTTAAGAAATGGAGTTCGCACATCAAATACAATTCCTGATTTAATAACTCAAAACCACTGGACCTCTTCTACCAAGAATCAAAGAATCATCGGCTCTTTGCCGAAATTTAAATATCAATTCTATAAATCATTAATACATATTAATACACATATTCAATCAATTAACTATGACATGGTCATGGAGAGAAAATCACACTCGAGGAACGCTTAAGGCTTAATTTACTTCAATTCAATTTAAATTACGATGATTTATTATTCTTAATTACGAAAGAAGGAACTGAAGATAACGATATATATATTTAATGTTGGCAGCAGAATTTAAGGGTGAAGAGTTCATCAGAGGTCGATGCACAAGTCTAGATGACTGCCCAACGGCACGTCTAAATAATCAAGGCTTACCTCACAAAACTTGAAAAGGACTCATGGTAGGAAAAGCGTAGGCATCCACTGGCAGATTCCCTCGGGGCAACATTGCCCCGCTCCAGCAGGAACGGCAGAACCGCAGTTTCCGGCAAGGTGCCGGATCAGGTAATCCAAGGGACGACCAGTATCATAATTGCTCTTGCAGGACCCGGTACACGAATTCACATGAGGTTCTCAATAATCATCCACACGGCGGTCGACGGTCGGCGAGGGCAAGGGATCAGCAGATCTCAGCAGTGGCGACGATGGCAGAGGTGGCATCTCTCCCGAGCCCCACAGCGACGGAACTCAACCTGGGGGATGAATTCCGAGCCGTTCGTGGGTTCGAAGATGTTTCCAGGGAGAGAGCCCAGAATCAGATGGGTTTCGTCCAGAAAAGAGCACCAGGCGCAAAGCGCCTTTAATCTCCAATCTCTAGGTGTGGTTCTTATCTTCATACTGTGACATTATTTCATTTGCCCATAGTTGGAGATTCGAGGTTTTTGATTTACTGTTTTTATTATTTGACTTAGCTCCTAGTGTGGCAGTTAGTTGCACATTTAGAGTTTGAGTAATTTTGGGGAGTTGATGCAGTTCTAAGGATTTCCTATCAATTTGGCAGTTTAAGGTTTAAGAACATTTGTTAGAAAACATTGATCGAGTTTTAATTTAATATCAACTATTTAAGTTGGGACTTACCTAATTCCGATTTTCAATATTAAGTACCGCGCGGGGTCTCTTACGTGATTTGGCTTTGCGATGATCATAGTCATGCAGATTGAATAGTAGTTCATAGAGCCCAGAATCAAGAATCACTCAGCTTTTAAACACTCCGGGTGGATCCAGGACCCGGCCAATTAAAATTAAGAGGGGCTCACAACTCCTTTCAGCCAATCGAAAATTCCTTCCATTTCAAATACATCCAGGGATCCGCCCCTTTCAACGACAAATTCAAGGCACGTGCAGAACAACGTGAAAATCAGCACCACGGTTGCAACACCCAACAAAGCGAAAAAACATGGAGACAACTGTCTCCACCAGCAAGCAAGTGCGACCTTGAACGACGTACGTTGTTCCTCGAGTGTGAGAGAATTATTATGGAATAAAAATGGCCACAATTCAATACAGATTTCGATACGTTTAAATATGCTAAAATATATACAATGACAAGAGGGTTCCAGGACACAGATTAATTAAATAAAAGTTTAAAAAGTACAGAAGTTATTCAATTTACAAAGGAGTGACGAATTCCGTCACGACAATATTATACTCGACAAATCCCAATTTTCAGAGGTCTGTAACTCAGTCACCAAAAAAAGATAAATATTTGATTCTTTTTCTCTGTAAAGCCGTCTCAAAACAGAGATAAACAATGCAAAACACACACACACACAATTAGTGCGGTAATACGTAAGAAAACATTAATTTAAAATGATACGTTTGATTATGGTCGTTCCGACATTTTATTCTTCAGTATTGACGGACTTAGAGGCAGCCTACTGACTCATTTTGTTTGCAATACATACTTTTCTTTTAAAACAAAAATATGTTTGATAAAGTATAATATAATTTGCAAAAAGGTAAAGTATAATTTTCAAAGCTATATTTTTGTTACTTAATCATTTTATTTTGGCATGTGACGAAAAAAGTAAAAAGGCGTAATAGTTGAAACAAATTATTAAGAAATCTTTGGAAAATAGTTTTCTACCGTGGATCGAAGTTAAATCCTTATGCCCAGTGAGAAATATTTGTGTCTTTTAAATCATTTTAAAGTCTCGTACCAGATTTCCAGAAAAGCAAACAATAAATCAATTTCAAAATGGGCTTAAAATTTCGCACGTTATAAGATCTCATTTTCAGTTCAGTATTGATCGTAATAACTAGTTTTAAATCATGATATTGGTGTGAAATACCAATTTTAACTTATATGCTTATTTTCCGATCATAATTTTTATTTTCCCCTGTCATTTGGCGGGCTATATAGCCGCAACCATTTTTTACCACATACAAATCAGGCAAATTCTGAGAGTCGCAATTATTTAGGGGTTTATTTATTTTTTCTTATCAACATTGCATATATTTTTTAAAATAGATTTTATTACTCTTTTACATCACTTTTAGTCTTATCTTATCCTTCCGAGCAGAAAAGCATATATCAATTTAAATGAGTTTTGAATATTTTGGAGCCGATACAATCCTATTAAAAATTAAACAAATTGAAAATCCTGATAATTATGTTAAATTATAATGAAAATCACTAGTTAAAATATATCAACAAAATTGAATTTAAAATGGCTGGCCAACGTGTATCAATGGCATATTTAGCCACGCCCATTTTTTATTCATTGTTCTCTTTAGAAAAAAATACTTATTTTCAATAAATATGAAAGTGGGGAGTGTGCAAAATTTTAATTAGATGATTTCTTTCCAAATCTTTATTTCAGCAAGTAAAAATCTGATATGGGCAGCACATGACATTCCCTACAGACTTATATCCACGTTCTCTTTATTTTAATTAAATTCATTTCACTTTAAATTCAATTTTCGTTCTCATTCGGTAACCGGACTTATTTTCAAAGGTGGCGAAGGGAAAATATGAAAAACTGAAATATCTCGAGAACGGCTGGTCCTAGTGTAATGGGGTTGGTCTTTTTCTTTTCTTCTCTAAAATTACGTATTAAACAAGCATTTAATGGATATATTTGAGCATACGTAGTTCTTTAGTTTAGATTTTAAAGATTTTTGCGGGCCATTTTGCAAAAAAGGCAGGTTATTTTTTTTCGAAGGATACCAAAATCTAATCAGCACCAGGGTGACCCACAAATGACTCATCTGCCGAATTTTGTGAAATTCGATCCATTAGTTTTTCAGTTAGAGTGGATACAAGCTTTTGCGGGCCATTTCGCAAAAATAGGCGGGTTCTTTCATCCCAAATCGTATCCAAAACTAATCAGCACCAGACTCCCACAAGTGACTTACCTACTAAATTTTGTGAAATTCGATCCATTAGATTTTTAGTTGGAGTGGATACAAAATCTGCACAGACAGACAGACAGACAGACAGACACACAGACAGACAGACACACAAACACACACACAGACGTCACGCTAAAAAAGGTTTTTTCGTATTCTAGAGGTCTCGAAACGTGTAGATCCGTCGAAAACTCGAGTTGTAATTTTCGGCATGATTCCAATACTTTCCCTATACATTACCATGTATTGCAGGGAAAGTAAAAAGTGACCAAAAAAAATTTCAAAAGTTGAAATAAATTTTCGGTGACTATTTCATATCGACATTTATGCCACATCAAGTCTGAATTTTGATTTTAGTTGATTTATGACCGACGGATCCTTGGTCATTTTTTAACGGCAATCATCTGGACAGTTATTTATTAAGCCCTAAATAGATAGCAGTTATCATCTCCCAGATCATGATATTGTTAAAAGTATAAAATAAAATATACGTATATGCGAATCATTAATACGTACCAATAATATTTTAATGATATGTTATATATAATTATAAAATCTGTTCGTTTAATCGTTTACAATTTAACATAAATCCCGGTTTCAAAAACATTGTACTAAATAGAGTGCAGTGAGTTAAAATAAACAGAAAAATCATACTCGGGATCAATGAGTAGAAAACTTTTAACAACGTGATTAAGCATAAATAAACTGTTTCGATGATGCATTCGTCATGATGAGTTTATATTTTAAATTCAGCACAACACTCTTTAAATGTGTACCTAAATCATATTTTTCGTACGGAACTTCCCTAATTTGGAACTGTTCTTCCGAAAAAGATGTTTCTCTCGCTCCAGTCAGAGGTACAACAAACACTTCATCGTGTTTTCAATTTTGCATTTCCGTCTTATGACCCTATAGCTAGCTATACGGCGCAAGGAATACTCTCAGAATTCAAAGACTTCACACATATTCTTTTCAATTAAGGATATCTTTACGACTGCAGAACCAGTTTTTACGTCAGAGAAACAGTTTCTCTGTCTTTATGAATTTTAGTTTTCTAAAAATTATTCGAAGAGTTTGAGTCAATATGCGTCCAACTGTGACTGAGTGTGCGGGTAACAGCCTAGGATGTTTTAGAATTTTGATAAATTTGTTGTGAATGGGGCTTGTTATAATTTCTTTGACAAAATAAATGTAAAATCGGATTTGCGGCAATTTCTTGTGACATCTATTTTTTTAAGTAAGGTGTAAGGGTGTTTTTGGTATGGGGTGTGTGTCTTAAATTATATCTCCGATGCAACAGCAATCGGTATGGCTTTATGAGATAGTGCGGCACAACTTATACATACGTGTTGCACATTATACGCACAACGTATATATACAACATTATATATTAAATATAGAATGTTGTCTTGTGATAAAGGACGAAGCCAGTGTAACTACGCCTATTTTGACTCTCTCTTATTATTAATTTTTATTATCTGTTATGCGATTTTGAGAATGAAATGTGATTATTATTATCTATGGTGAGGTTTTTTATATATTTTTCAAAAACAGATAACAATTAAAGATAATGTTCTATTATAATTTCAGTAAAATACAATTCTTATGCCACTACAAGAATAACGTGAACAATTTTAATGAACACATATGAAACTTAATTTCTTATCTGTACACCCTTTTCGATTTTTTTAGATTCTCATGTTTATTTTAATCATGCGATGGATCTTGAAATATCCGCTATATGAAATTCTTTAAAAACATTATATATCTTCATTTGGCCAATTTAGTTTATAATGATAGACATAAGATTCCGATCGGTGTAAATATGGCGCAGTGGTTTGTTTCTGAAAGGTGTAATTATTTCTTTATTTCATTCTTTATGCTTCTAAAGTATGTTTCTTTATTTTGAATTTTAATTTTTCATATAATGAAAAATTGGTATCACGTCTGAATTCAACATATAAAATTAAGGAAAAAAAGTTTTAAACTAAAAGCCACTTATTAAGACATCTTAAAAGACGGGAGAGTGTCTCCTTTATGAATCCCTTTTTATTCCTTTCCTTGTATACATAATGTATAAGGAAAGTATTGTGACAGAGTCGAAAATTCGAATTCGAGTTTTCGATGGGAGAGCACGTTTCAAGCATCCCTGATCACGAATCGAACATTTTTAAAGTGATGTCTGTGTGTGTGTGTGTGTGTGTAAGTGAGTCTGTAGAGACGATATTTCACGAACAAATGGAGCGATTCGAATGAAATTTGGTACAAAAATCACTATTCGTAAATACTTGGAAGTCTATTGTTTTAAAACGCAATCGAATATTCAGAACCCTCCTAAATTTTAGAGTGAAATTTTTAAAAAATCATCAAAAAATCAAAGCCTTTAATAAAGTTACGCAAATAGACATTTCTTATGTAATGTGTCCTTAGAAAACGATTGACATAAACTTTAGAACGCTAGCATAAACCGTTCTCGAGATATTGCACATTTTTCAAATAAATGTTTCAAAAAATCCCATAAATTAAAAAAAATATTAATTGTTAAGAAACAAGTTCACTTTTCATATGTAATATCATGCGATAAATTTGGTGATACCATTCTCGTGGATCTAACTCGATCCATTCAAGAGAAATGCTACTTTGAGTAATACTTTTGTATTTGAACGCCAATAATCATTTATCCGCTTTAAGAATAACTTATTTCTCTCTCCATAATTTTTGGCGAGATTTTGGCGACGAATTTATCGGAATGTCGCCAACTTGGCGACATTTTTAAATGTTGCTAAGTTAACGGAGAATCTCGCCAAATGGATAAAAATGACGCTAAATCCATGAAAATAACGACTAATTGAAGAAAATTCAATATCTTGGAAAGAAAATAAATATCTACTATAAGAATAATATTTTTAACTGTAAAAGTAGTAAATTCATTGTATTGTATAACGAAAGTCATGTGCTGCCCACATCAGATTTTTTATATTTACCGTGAGTCAATTTTTAATTTTGATCCCATTCAATTTTTAAGTTATGCTTGGCGACTCATTCTCGACTCTATGCAATTCAAATCTCTCAATAGTGACTTATGACGTCATTCTCATGAAAATTACGCTTGACGGTTCTTCCGAAATTATGCTTTTCCTGTAATTAAATAATGTATTGATAGTACTTTTCTTGTAATATTCTTACAATTTGAAAGCGTTTGAAGTAAAATATTTTGTATTTTCCGTGTATATTTCTTGGATTATTTTGTATTAATTAATAGTATGTTCATTTACCAATTTTATATTTTTATGCAAATTTGCTGTATATCTGGTCGCTATATATGAACATTCCATATTTTCGCCAAATGGATAAAAATGACGCTAAATCAATGAAAATGACGACTTCTTGTCGAAAATTCAATATCTTGAAAAGAATATTAGTATCTACTATAAGAAAAATCTATTTTCCTTACTGTAAAAGTTCATTCATTACATTATGTAAGGAAAGTCATGTATTGCCCACATAAGATTTTTTTTATATCTGATATTGTACGTATATGCATAATAATTTGTGATCACAGTCAGTATTGCTCACAAAGATAAAAAAATTCATGTGGGAAGCATATAACTTTCCCTACGTAATACACTTATTTTACTCCTTTCAATGTGAACAAATGATGAACAATGTTTTTGATGTTACAAAACACAGACATTTGCCGCTTTTCTAAATGACAACATGTGAAAACTCAGACTACACGACTGACCCGAAGGCTTGCAGTAGCTATTTGTGTGCCCGGTAAATGGCAACATGTGAAATTATTTTGAGTTACCAATTAACTTATATTTCGCTCAAATATAAGTTGGCAATTGGAAAGAATGCTAACATCTGCTAAGTAACAGACTCTATTATATTAAATATGCTAATTATTAATTCATCAATTTGGCTTAATTTTCGTAGCATCGTTTTTAGCATCAGGTGTACCAATTTGGCAGAATTTTCATCAATTTGATATCAAATTAAAAAAGTCGCCAAGGTGGCGATATTTCGACAAATTAGTCTCTAAATCTGCGAAATTTATCGCCAAGCGTTACATATTTGATGATATTTACTATTACTCATTTTATATAATTATTTAGATACGGTAATTTTTGAAACGTCAATATCTCGAAAACGGTTCAATTTGTGTCATTCCTTTTAGAACAAAAAAGTATGGAAAAAATAAATTTTAGATTAAGAAAATTACGCATTATTAATATAAAAATATTGAATTTCCTGATTATTTTATAATTTTTTGTCTGAAAAGTAAAGTTAAGTAAAATATTTATTTAGCATAGATTTAAAGAAAAACACACAAAGATGTTTTCCCATATTAAAAATTATCACTTTTCATTTATACTATAATTGCCTTAATGGAAAAAGAAACGATTTTGCCATATATTTAATACGTTAAAAATATTTTCATTTCCAGTAATTACGACTCAAATTGAATTGCATTTACTGCCCAGTTTTTAATTAAATTGCATAGCTTTGTTTCTGGTGACAAAAACGTCTCTGCCCACATTTTTTACGGGTGTTTTAAAGAGTGCAATAAAGATTACTGAGCTGCATTTTTACTTCAAGCGCATAAAGGAATTCCCGTTTTGAAGACGTAATAGTATTTTATGGTTATGAGGTTTTGGTATTGTTGAGATGGGATCGTTATAACGAAGCTGTAATTGATTTATTTTCTATGATAAAAAATCGTACGGCAACAGAGCTAAGGTTTATTTTCTTTAACTGCGTAATTCAGAAGATAATAAGAATTTATTAACTGAACCCGTAATTTTCAGATCTGTAATTTTATTCTGAAATACCCATAAAACACATTAAGTGGTGTTATTCTGTTTTACTTATTTTTATTTGCGTACTATTATACTATTTTTTTCTTGCCTACTATTATACTACTTTTTTCTGGCCTACTATTATACTACTTTTTTCTTGCCTATTATTATACTACTTTTTCTGGCCTACTATTATACTACTTTTTTCTTGCCTACTATTATACTACTTTTTTCTTGCCTACTACATAGATTTCAAATAGATCAATAAATTTTTTTGCCAAAAAATTATTAAAAGCTACTTTTGGTTCAACAATTTCTGTCGAGAAAAAAACCTCTGTTGATAACATTCATTGCTGCCTTCACATCAGAAATTATAGTACTTTTTTGTTGCCTAATATTATACTACTTTTTTCTGAACTACTACAATACTATATTATTCTGGCCTACTATTATACTACTTTATCTTGCCTACTATTATACTACTTTTTTTCTTGCCTACTATTATACTACTTTTTTCTGACCTACTATTATACTACTTTTTCTTGCCTACTATTATACTACTTTTTTTTGCCTACTATTATACTACTTTTTTCTTGCCTACTATTATACTAGTTTTTTCTTGCCTACTATTATACTACTTTTTCTGGCCTACTATTATTCTACTTTTTTCTAGCCTACTATTATACTACTTTTTTCTAGCCTAGTATTATACTACTTTTTTCTGACCTACTACTATGCTACTTTTTTCTTGCCTACTATTATACTAATTTTTGTTTTCCTGCAATTCACTACATGCAGGGTTCCCTCGTATGTCCTTTAACTTCAGACTGAAGTGTTCTAAAGCTGCAAAAACGGAGTCTACCAAGAGGAAAGTGACTATGCGGTATCGATTGGGAAATTTTGCAGCGCCTCTAGCGGCCAATTCAAAACTTAGATTTACTATCTCAAAACGAAGCAAAATAGGTGAAATTTTTCAATTACAAAATTATAAATATGTCTTCTATTTAGTATGTAAAGACGTGCGGATTTCACATAACATGTAAACAGAGGATAAAAATGGCAAAGAGAAGGGATAATTATACATCATTTATTTTTTATTGCAGAAAGGATAATTGTAAATAAATTAAAATTCTAATTACACGAATTATTATTTTTCCATGCTTATTTCTCACCACTTCTTTCAGAAGTATTTCAGTGTAACGAGACATTTGCATACTTATCGCTTTCCGTTGATGTCATTCTTTATCCTCTATATATATGATATGGCTGACGCGGTGGTCGAACGGTCAAGGCGAGCGTTTCCAAGCAATCGTTTGACCTCCGCTTTGTGGGTTGGAGTCCCACGTAAGTCATGGATGTTGTGTTGTTGGGCGCAGTGTGTTCCGCCCACCTCTGGGTCAACTTCCCAGGACGGTTAAATGGTTCACGTTTCTGGCAGATATATAGGCGAATGATGAAAGTCAAGTGCCTGGTCATTTGATAAAAAAAATGTATATGATATGTGCAAATCTCACATCTATCTTTACTAAATATAAAACTCTCTACAACTTTCTAATTGAAAATTTTCTCTTATTTTGCTTTGTTTTTAGAAATAGCAAATTAAATTGTTCAATTCGTCGCTAGAGGCATTGCGAATTTTCTTAATCCATAGCGCATAGACAGCTTCTTAGTATTAAGTCCTACGTTTGCAGTTATAGAGTACCTGAATTGAAAGTTAAAGGCATACAGATTTATGAGAGAAACGTGTCTGTAAAGGAAAACTAAAGTAGTCAAAAATTAAACTCTTTGAATTATGTGGATCTCTCCAAATAAACCATTTATTAAATGACTCATATGTTTCTGGTAATTGCGTAATATGTCTCAAACTGGTTGGAATACAGAATGAAATTAAGTATGATTATTTTAGTGTATTGAGAGTCTTATTGATTTACAGAAAGATGTTTCAAGAGAAAGTTCTCAATTTTTCTAAAAAAAAAAATTCCAAAAGGTGGTTATAAAAATATAATTACGTTCAAACACGTTACAAAAATAGCTAACTAATAAGTAATCTTTTATAGTAAAGATGGTTCCCAGATATTAGACATTTTATATTTTCACAAGGCGCATGATATTTAAAAATCTGATGTGTGCAGCACATGACTTTCCCTGCAGACTTATATCCACGCTCTCTTTATTTTAATTAAAAGTAATTCACTTTTAATTCAATTCTCGTTCTCATTTGGTAAATGGACTTATTTTCAAAGGTGGAGTAGAGAAAATACGAAAAAACTAAAATATCTCGAGAACGGCTAGTCCTAATGTAATATAGGGTTGGTCTTATTTTTTTCCTCGTTAAACATTACGTATGAAACAAGCATTGAATGGATATATTTATTTTAGATTTTATTTCAGTTTTTATTTTAGTTTCTGACGATTTTTGCGGGCCATTTCGCAAAAAAGGCAGGTTATATTTTTCCGAATTGTACCAAAATTTATTCAGCACCAGGATGATCCACGAGCGACCTATCTACCGAATTTTGTGAAATTCGGTCTATTAGTGTTTCAGCTAGATTTTATTTCAGTTTTTATTTTAGTTTCTGACGATTTTTGCGGGCCATTTCGCAAAAAAGGCAGGTTATATTTTTCCGAATTGTACCAAAATTTATTCAGCACCAGGATGATCCACGAGCGACCTATCTACCGAATTTTGTGAAATTCGGTCTATTAGTGTTTCAGCTAGATTTTATTTCAGTTTTTATTTTAGTTTCTGACGATTTTTGCGGGCCATTTCGCAAAAAAGGCAGGTTATATTTTTCCGAATTGTACCAAAATTTATTCAGCACCAGGATGATCCACGAGCGACCTATCTACCGAATTTTGTGAAATTCGGTCTGTTAGTGTTTCAGCTAGAGTGGATACAGACAATTTCTGCTGGCCATTTTGCAGAAAAAGGCGGGTTCTTTTATCCCGAATCGTACCCAAAACTAATCAGCACCAGATTCGCCTATAAGTCACTCACCTACCAAATTTTATGAAATTCGGTCCATTAGTTTTTAGTTAGAGTGGATACAAAATCTGCACAGACTACACGGACACACACACAGAGAGACAGACATACAGACACACACACAGACGTCACGCTAAAAATAGTCTTTTCGTATTTTAGAGGTCCCGAAACGTGTAGATCTGTTCAAAACTCGAGTTGCGATTTTCGGCATGATTCCAATACTTTCCCTATACATTACTATGTATTGCAGGGAAAGCAAAAAATCTGATGTGGGCAGCACATGACTTTCTCTGCAAACTTATATCCACGTTCTCTTTATTTTAATTAAATTTAATTCACTTTTAATTCAATTTTCATTCTCGTTTGGTAACTGGACTATTTTCAAGGTGACGTGGAAAAAATATCCCCCCTAAGCAAAGCTCTGATGTCTCTCTTAACCTATGCTTCTCTTTCTTAGTACTTCTTTTTCTCTTCGCTCGGAGTTTAAAGGGGGAAATCCTTTCCCCTCCTGGGCTCTCTGTATACCCCGTCCTTGAGACCTTGAGACATGGAAAAAATACGAAACAAATAAAATATCTCGAGAACGGCTAGTTCTAGTGTACTGGAGTTGGTCTTATTATTTTATTCGTTAAAAATCACGTATAAAACAAGAATTTAATGGATATATTTCAGCATACATAATTTTTCATTTTAGATTTTGTGGATTTTTGCGGGCCATTTTGCACAAACAGGCAGGTTATTTTTTTCTGAATCGTACCAAAATCTAATCAGCACCAGGGTGACCCTCAAGCGACTTATCAACAAATTTTGTGAAATTCGGTCCATTAGATTTTCAACTAGAGTGGATATAAGCTTTTGCAGGCCATTTCACAACAAAAGGCGGGTTCTTTTATCCCGAATCGTACCCAAAACTAATCAGCACCAGATTCACCCACAAATGACTTATCTACCAAATTTTATGAAATTCGGTCATTTAGTTTTTTAGTTAGAGTGGATACAATATCTGCACAGACAGACACACAGACACGCAGACAGACAGACAGACAGACAGACAGACACACAGACACATAGACACACACACAGACGTCCCGCTAAAAATAGTTTTTTCGTATTCTAGAGGTCTCGAAACGTGTAGATCCGTCGAAAACTCGTGTTGCAATTTTCGACATGATTCCAATACTTTCCCTATACATTACCATGTATTGCAGGGAAAGTAAAAAGAATGAAGCAAATTACTTGAGTTTTCAGTATATTTATTTAATCGTTAGCAACAATGAACTTTAGTAAAATTCAGTATATATGCAAAAATGAACTGGCCAATCTGTTTCAAAGGCACAAATATTCTTTTTCTTTAGGACAGACATTAAGTGTAACCTCACTTACTCAAGTCAAGACGGCAACTGGCGATAGCACATGTGGATGTGGTTCAAGGTGGGACAAAAAAAATTGTTAACGCCGTAGGATAAAATTGAAAGGAATAAACAAACCATCGAGGAGAGATTATTCCCTTCCGTGGATATACTATATAACATATCTACTTTAGGATATCTGCAGTCCCATCTCGATGGGGGAAATCAGACGACTGACAGGAAACTACGAACACACAAAGTCACAGGCACAAAAAATAGGTGAGGGGGGGGAATAAGACGGTAAGTGAACCCATAACAGAACAAAAATAAACAGTTGAATTGTGAGAAAACCTACTGAAACAGTAACAAAAGAAACCTGAGACATTCTAAAGATGTAAAAAATTTAGCTGTAAAAAGTAAATAGAAATTATTAGAAACGACGGGAATACAATTAGAACAAACAGGAAAAAATGAAATTGAAATACGAAGAAAATATCTAGTTTCGCAAGGCATAGGAGCTAACTTCGTAAAATAAAACATAGTAAAAAGTAACTAAAATCAGGAAAAATATAGACAAATAATCGGAAAAAGGAGGAAGACAACTGCAATGGAAAAAATTATACCCAAGATTTCCAAGCGGAAGAAGAAAAGGAACAATGATCGTTAAAAGGGTGTCTCATTGAGAAGGGATAGAAAAACTTTCAAGAAAGTCCAATTCAAAAATAGAATTAGGTGTAACTATGATCTTGGCTTCCGAAAAATTGGAAAAATGATTAGAGTGGCAAAAATGGTTAGCAATTGAAGCCTTGGATACCTCTTGTTTGGAAGCAAAACTCATCTGTTCCTTAAAACGAAATTATATTTTCAATTTTTCATTTTTTTCCTGTTTCTTATAATTGGTTTCCCGTCACTTCCAATAACTGCTATTCATTTTTTACAGCTGGTTTAAACGTTTCATGTTTCCTATGTTATTGATTTAGTAGGTTTTCTTATTATTTAGTTGTTTGTTTTCGTTATGTTATCCGTTTTTTTTACCGCGTTACGTGTTCGTAGTTTACTGCCAGTCGCTTGGTTTTCTTCCTTGCAATTCTTCTCGTATTGTTGGCAACTTCTTTTCTTCTACTTTCAACTTCTACTTTCAGCTACGTCTGTTATCTTTAATTGCTGACCTGACATCAGTAAGTGAGATAGCTCTTCTTGTCGGTCCTAAAGAAGAAGGCTGTTTCTGGCCTTCGAAACTGATTGACCAATAAATTTTGTTAATACTGCTTTTTACAAAGTTTTGCTTTATCGCGCTATAAGAATGTTGATGTTCAACGAGATATAGAATATTGGTTACAATGCATAGTTTCCCTCTAATTTTATACGTCACATAAACTGAGAATAAGTTTCAGCAAGATCTAGAGGATTTTTATCTCCCCATTGCATAAAATCGAATTGCAGCAGTTTAAGATAATTTTTAAGTATACACGCTGCGTCAGAATAAATCAAAACATAACCCATTCCGGCACAGTAACTCTCTTTCAAACGTGTACAAATGTCACAAAGAGTTTATCGATCAAAAGCTCCGAAATGTGATATTTTTAAGAAATCTGGATCGCTACTCGTATTTTATTAATGATAACATGAATTGGATATATTTCTTTTCCATATTGTTTAGAATGAGAAGTGGTTTGGTTTTAACCTATATGAGGATATTTGTGGCAAGCAAATATCCTAGATTGACTAGTGGGCACCGGAGAAAAATCACAGGAGAGTGGAAAAACATTTTTTCAAAGTTAATAAATGTAAAATATATTTCAGTTTGATATTTTACGTCAAAAATATCTTCAAAAATAATATTTTAATATAAATTTTATATAGAGTTATGTAACATTATGTATTATATTATGTGTATAGAATTAGGTATTTTATATATAGTATTATTAAAAATACTCAAAATTATATTGTCTTATAATGGTTGATGGGATGTTTTCAATTGTTGAAAGTGTAAAAGTGTTTCTTTCAGGACTTTTATTGCCGGGTGTGGTGGGGGTGGGGAAGTTTCCTATAGAATTATATCTAAATACTGTCACATAAATAGAAACTAAGTTAACCTAAAATGTTTCCGGGGGAGGGGGCGAATGATTGTATGCCTGAAAGAAACGCTGAATGTAAACAGCTTTGATATTTACGAATTATTAGCGTGTCGGCGCTCCAACTTCAGTAATATTTCTATTACTTTCAATCCTTCCACTGGAAATCCGTTTTGCAATGATATATATCTTCATATTTTATTGCATTAATTCGGTTTTTATATTTGCTTCTTTAAGTAACAGGAGAAAAATAGTGCTTGTTAGGCTAAATCGTCGATGGCAGTATTATTTCTATTTTGCGCTAAATTTGAATTAATCAGGTAAATGTTATAAAATCCGATTAAAAGGGTTGTATTTTATTACAAATAAGAATGCAAAATAAAAATAAAAAATAATAATGTTAAATGTGTCTTAAAATAATATAATTTATTATAAACGAACTACATAAAAAACTTTTATCATCGAGCACATTGTGATGTTATATCTGGTACAAACAGTACATATGATTTTTGCCTTTCGGGAAAAGACAATAATGTGAGTAAATTACTCACATTCGAAATTATGTTAGACTAGTGGTGCCCATGAAAAATCACGGAAAATATTTTATGTGTTGTAACCAAAAGTTTAAATATACAGAAATCATACATCAGGAAACATTCATGATGGATTAGAGTATTATGGGACCTGGTTGCTAATGGGACCTCAATGGTTTCTTCCTCTCTGAGAAGGGAAGGATTAGACACATGAAGTGGGATTTTTTTTATTAGTCGCCACCTGAGGCAGACTAGTGGAGATTTAACTCACACTCAAGTTAATATTATTTGATTAAACCAGCAAGTCAGATATTTTATAATTTTTGGCTTTTTTAACACTTTACAACAAAGTTGAAAAGTGTTTAAGACTTTGTTCATTCTGTCTGTCTGTCTGTCTGTCCGTTAGCACCATAACTGCCGTAAAAATGACTTAATCAAAATGAAATTTTATTATGTTGTTCAGACGGTCTGTAGGACCTATGGGAATATAAATGAATAATCTCACCCAATTAGTTTTGGATTGAACCCGGGTTGAAAAAATGAAATACATTGAGCCCTATGGGACCTAATTTTTCAAACATTTTTTAAGCGGATTTAAAATTCACAAAGTGCTTCGAAAATTTTAGGTAATATTCAAATTGTTCCATAAAATATATAAAAAAAAATTCAGCGAAATATATTCAGTAGTTTTTTAAATAAAAATTAAAATAATAATTACACCTCTTATATGAAACGATCACGTGACCATGATATGAAACGATCACATGGCCTACTTCAAAATGATATATGGCATCCATCTTGTTTCAAAATCGTGATTTTTTTAAGTTCTTTTTAATTCATATTGAGTGTTGTATCCGTCCTAAAACTACTTTATTTTTGCTTAAATTCTGTGCATCTACATACTGAAACAACGCAATGACAATATATTTGAGTTTAAATGATCATCTAAATTTGATTATTTCGACAACGAAGCCTATTTTTCACCTATGTAAAATGTAAACAGCAAAATATGTAGAATGAGTTGTATTAGAATTCCTGTATTTTTTTAACACAAAATAATTTAGTCCATGGAGTCTGCATGGCTGATATGAATGAAATATTAATTGATTTTATAAAGAGAAGGACGATTTTTTTCAATGAAGTTTTAAGCATAGAGTTTAATTATTTGTAACTCCATGGTCTTAAATAAAATGTTTAAATAAAATAAATTATTATAGTATTGTGATGAATGAAATGAATGGAAGAAAGTTATGAATGAAATCCTGTTTTTATAGAGAGATCCAGGCGTGTTAATTTTTCTATGACGTCATTTAAATTAATTTCAGTTGTTTTCGATGAAGTTTTCAAATATAATAAATTATCGTAGTATTATGATAATTCTAAAACTATTACCGAGGAATGTATAATATTTTAGAGATGTTTAAACCAGGCAATTTATATTTGAATGCCGTCATTTGAATGGAGTTCATTTTTTTCGATGAAGGTTTAAGTTTTCAAATATAATAAATTAATGCAGTATTGTGATAAGTTTCAAAATATTACCGAGGAATGTATGGCATTTTAGACTTGTTTAAATAAAATTGCATTGAAGTTGGAAAGTGTTTCGTTATCAATGCTTTAAGCATGATTGATCTTTCTTGTTCAGAAAATAGATGAAATAGTAACTGTTTTGCTAAATGTTATTTGATATCAGAAATTGAGTATATATTAATTCGCTACATCTTAAACAGTCAATTGCTCCAAATCTGTTTTATTTTGAATAGTTGTTTATTGAGAAATATGTGGAAGATATATGCTTTAAAAGTATTTAATTTCCTGTGATTAGATAATTGCAGACAATATAATGCAATCGTAATTCAAAATTGTTTAAAAGCCATTTACTTGCACAAATAATTTATACATTCCTTTATATGCTAGAAAATGTACTTGTCATTATCTAAAATACAAATCCGTTATTAAAATTACACCGGATTCTTGAAAACCAAACAACACTTTTATGATATGCCTTATCAAAGCAAAACACAAATAACTTGCTGTGCGAGAGTAATACGCCCGAAATCAGCATGCAGTATTTAGGAAATCCGGAATACGCTGTATAAGCTCCAGTTAAAAATTATAGCCTTTAAAACTAAGCTCTAGCACAATTAGAAGATGAAATTTAAAATTTAATATATCGGTAAGATAATTACAATCAGTGAATACTGGCGATCTGAATGGCGATCGAATGTTCTTAATATCCTTCAATTTTTGAATGAATGTTTGAAAATGTTGTAAAAAAATCAGGTCATTCAATAATGTTAAAGAAATAATCATTTTGTACGTATTTGTACTTTCCCTGCAATACATGGTAATGTATAGGGAAAGTATTGGAATCATGCCGAAAATCACAACTCGAGTTTTCGACGGATCTACACGTTTCGAGACCTCTAGAATGCGAAAACACTATTTTTAGCGTGACGTCTGTGTGTGTGTCTGTCTGTGTGTCTGTGCAATGTATGTATCCACTCTAACTCAAAAACTAAAGAACCGAATTTCATAAAATTCGGTAGGTAAGGCTCTTGGGTATGAACCTGGTGCTGATTGGTTTTTCGTAGAATTCGAAAAAAAAACCCGCCTTTTTTTTTCGAAATGGCCCTCAAAAATTTCATGTATCCATTCTATCTGAAATACTAAGTAACCAAATTTCACGAAATTTGGTAGATAAATCACTTCTAGGATACTCTGGTGCTGATTGGATTTTGGTACGATTCGGAAAAGAACAACCTGTCCCTTTTTACGAAATGACCAGCAAAAATCGCCAATATCTAAAAATAAGACTACGTATGCTCAAATGTGCAATTAAATGCTTATTTTATAAGTAATTTTTGACGAGGAAAAGAATAACAATAATTATACTACTCTAGGACTAACTGTTCTCGAGATATTTGAGATTTTTTGCATTTTTGTTGTGCAGCCTTTGGAAAAATGTCCAATTACTAAATAAAAGCAGAAATTGAATTAATGAAAATTGTGTGTTATTTTGTGCAATTAAACTCAATTTAATGAGTTCTTAAATAAATGTAGAAAGAATGAATTCGCGTCTGCAGGGAAAGTCATGTGTTGTCCACATTAGATTTTTCCTTTTCCTGCAATACATGGTATTGTATGGGAAAAGTATTGGAATCATGTTGAAAATCACAACTCGACTTTCCGACGGATCTACACGTTTTAGAAACTCTAGAATACGAAAACACTATTTTTAGCGTGACGTCTGTATGTGTGTCTGCCTGTATGCCTGTGTGTCTGTGCGATGTATGTATCCACTCTAACCCAAAAACTAATGGACCGAATTTCGTAAAATATGATAGATAAGTCACTTGTGTGTGACCCTGGTGCTGATTAGTTTTTGGTACGTTTCGGGAATAAACAACTTGCCATTTTTTACAAAATGACCTGCATAAATTGTCTGTATCCATTCTAGCTGAATAACTAATAGATCAAATTTCACAAAATTTTGTAGATAAGTCACCTGTGGGATACTCTGCTGCTCTTTAGATTTTGGTATAAATCGAGAAAAAGTAACCTGTCTTTCTTTTGTGAAATGTCCCTCAAAAATCTTTAAAATCTAAAATAAAAGATTGCGTCTGCTCAAATATATCAATTAGATGCTTGTTTTATACGTAATTTTTGAAGTTGAAAATAATAGTCGTTCTCGAGATATTTTAGTTTTTTCGCATTTTCGCTTCCTCACCTTTGAAAATAAGTCCAGTTACCAAATGAAAAAGACAACTGAATTAAAAGTATAAATTCAGTGTAATTTAAAATAATTATGGGTGTTAAATTGTGCAGTTAAACTCAATTTAATGAATTATAGAAAAAATGAAAATAACGTGAATATGAGTCTGCAGGAAAAGTCATGTGTTGCACACATCAAATTTTTTATTATAAAACGAACGACACATGCTTTAGAACGCTATCCTGGACCGTTCTCAATATATTGCACATTTCTCGAATAAATGTACTTAAAAAAATTACTTAAAATTGAAAAGTAATAATTATCGGCAAATATGAAAAAAAAATGTGATAAATTTAAAGCAATTAAGAAAAATACCGCCAACTATACGACTTTTCTAAAATAGTGCCAAATTGGCGAAATTGCCAACATTTCAAAAATAACGCTAGTGTTGCCATAATAACGCCAAATTGATAATTAATATCTTTATACCTGAATACTATTTCTTAGCAAATGCTAGAAATATTTCAAATTGTCAAGTTAAATTTGTGCGAAACATAAGTTAATTGGGTGCTTTGAAATACTATTACATGTTGCCATCCAGAAAAGCGCATAATATTAGTATACTTTTAACATTAAAAACGTTATGAGGTGGATCTGCTAAGAACATCATTATTTGGCATTGAAAGATCTAAAGTCGGTGCATTAAGTAGGAAAAGTCATGTGCAGCTCACATCAGTTATTTTTATGTTGCTTTCAGAACACTTTCCATCGAGTAGACAAAACCGCACTATGTTTAATTCAGAATGAAAAAAAAAAGTTCTATTACGCAGAAAGTGAAATTAGAAATATTAAATGCCATTTTAACAAGCTTTATCAGAATTTGGCATGTTTAACACGATACTCATAATATAATACAAAATGAAAGAAAAGGTGGAACGAAATACATTTCAGAAATCGATAAATTAAATCCACTTCACTTCGTAACAGCTGTTTTTACGTCTGTACAAAATGTCCGCCATTTTATCAAAACACTTTCTTTCATATTTTTTCCATTCGAAAGTCGTCTGTTCCAATAAATGTGATTTTGAAACTTAAATTTCGACGAAACTTTAGATTTAAATGTCCATAACTTTAAACCTAATTCGCATTTTTTCGTTAAAAAAAAAGCAAAAAAATCTCACGTATAGCACGTATCGTCTGCGGATATGAACTATCTATGTACCAAATTTCACCGAGTTAGAAACATAAGCATTACAAACAAAGGTATAATAAATCACACCACATCAATTTAAGGCATTTTTAAACATACCATTTACGTCAGAATAAATCAAAACGAAAACCATTCCGGCATTAAATCTCTTCGAACGTGTCCGAAGTCGCAAATAGTTTGTCGTACGAAATCTCCAAAATGTGATGTTTTGGGGGAAATCTGGATCATTTCTCGTATTTTATCAAGGATAACATAAACCTGATATGTTTCTTTTCCATGTTGTTAAGAATGAGAAGTGCTTCGATACAAGCTGATATCAGATATTTTGTGGCAAGTAAAATATTTCTGAATATAATGTATGAGCAGCATGGATTTTGAGTTACTTTTTTTTTACTTTCCCTGCAATACATGGAAATGTATAGGGAAAGTATTGGAAGCATGCCGAAAATCACAACTCGAGTTTTCGACGGATCTACACGTTTCGAGACCTCTAGAATACGAAAAAACTATTTTTAGCGTGACGTCTGTGTGTGTGTCTGTCTATCTGTGCAGATTTTGTATCCAATCTAACTAAAAAAGTAATTGACCGAATTTCATAAAATTTGGTAGGTAAGTCACTTGTGGGCTAATCTGGTGCTGATTAGTTTGGGGTATGATTCGGGATAAAAGAACCCACCTTTTTTTGCGAAATGGCCCCCAAAAGCTTGTATCCACTCTAGCTCAAAATCTAATGGACCAAATTTCACAAAATTTGGTAGATAAGGCGCGTGTGGGTAACTCTGGTGCTGATTAGATTTTGGTATGATTCGTAAAAAAATAACCTGCCTGTTTTTGCAAAATGTCCCGCAAAAATCGACAAAATCTAAAATAAAAAACTACGTATGCTGAAATATATCCATTAAATACTTGTTTTATACGTAATTTTCAACGAAGAAAAGAATAAGACCAACCCCATTACACTAGGACTAGCCGTTATCGAGATATTTCCTTCTGTTTGTTTGTTTTTTCTCTACGCCATCTTTGAAAAAAAGTCCAGTTACCAAATGAGAACGGAAATTGAATTAATAGTGAATTAAATTTAATTAAAATAAGAGAATATGTATATAAGTCTGCAGGGAAAGTCATATGCTGCCCACATCAGATTTTTATTTCAAATATAGGTTGATCCAAGAGTCTGGCACATCCCATTTTATAATCATACAGTATTTTTTTTTCATTTAAATGACATTAATATACCCTGAAAAGTATAATCCTTATATCGTCTGTTGATTTCAATGCGGCAGATGATCATTACTGCCTAAATTCTCTATTGAAGGAAGAACATGGCATTTACCCCGAGTCAAAGAACTTTAATTTTAGAGCAATATTTTTCTAGTTCATCCTTTGAAAGTGTCACTAAAGAGTTTCAGAAGTAATACTCATGCTCTTTATATATAAATATAAATATATATATATATATGTATATATATATATATATATATATATATATATATGTATATATATATATATATATATATATATATATATATATATTTGTCTTGTTATATATATTTGTCATTACAAGAGAACGTTTTCATCGAATTTCATGAAATTTTGTTTATAGTCTTGTAATAGCCCAACTTAATATTTGCTCTATGTTTCGAGGGTGTAGATCCAGGGATTGTTGAGATATTAATAAAATACGCACAAAAAAACTTGCCATAGATATAGCATAATTCATTTGATACCAGTGTTCTAAAATAATTACAATTTGTTTTATAATGATATATTATGTACAAAATCATTCTATTTAAGATGCTCTGTAACTCCTAAACCATGGTGCAAACGATCTGTTTACAAACAATATCTGTTTAAAATCTGTTTTTAAACAATAAGATTTCAGTAATCAGAGATTGATCTTTGTACTGAATATCATTTGGATCGCTCCATTCGTTCGTTTGAAATCAAGCCTACAAACTTACGCACTGACATGCATACAGACTCATACTATACTCAAACCAATATACATATGTCAATAAGTAATATTCACTTTGTGAAAAAGAAAAGGAAGTATTGAAGAAAGTATTTAAACGTAAATAACATATTAATGTAGCATACAGCTATTTAGGGGATGCGCTGAATCTCCTTCGTCAGTGCGAGAGAACCAACAAACCTGAAATCAAAAGACAAAATGAACATAAATAGAAAGAACAGGGTGATTTTTCTAAGTCCTGAATTTAGGGTCCATCTGAGAAAACCAATCAGAAAGCAGAATGAATTACAGTTCAGCGCATCCGAATACGAAAAGTTACAGACGAGATTGGCTTGCGCCAAAACATAACAGAAATATTTCAACAAAACGAGCCAAGTCCGGACAAAAAAAATCTGATGTGGGCAACACATGACTTTCCTTATATAATGCAATGAATTTACTACTTTAACAATAAAAACAATAGGTTATACTTATAGTAGATGTATTCTTTCCAAGATATTGAATTTTCGTCAATGTGTCTTCATTTTCACTGATTTAGCCTCATTTTTATCCATTTGGCGATTTTTCGTTAATTTAACAGCATTTAAAAAGGTCGCCAAGTTGGCGACATTCCCCCAAATTCGTCGCCAAAATTTCACTAAGCGTTATGGATGGAGAAATAAATTATTCTTACAGCAGATAAATGACTATTGACGTTCTAATACAAAAGTATTACTCAAAGTATCTTTTTTCATGAATGGAATGAGCTACATCCACGAGAATGATGTCACCAAATGCATCGCATGATATTACATATGAAAAGTGAACATGTTTCTCAACAGGTAATACTTTTTTTATTTCACATGATTTTCTGATTATTTTTTTGAAAAATGTACAAGATCTCGAGAACGGTTCATGCTAGCGTTCTAAAATTTATGTCAATCGTTTTCTAATCAAAAATTTCATAAGATATGTCTATTTGCGTAACTTTGTTAAAGGTTTTGATCTTTTAATGATTGTTTTAAAATTTCACTCGAAAATTTAGGGGGGTTCTGAATATTCGATAGCATATAAAAACAATAGGCTTCCAGTAGTCACGGATTGTGATTTTTGTATCGAATCGGTCCATTCATTCGTCAGTTATCGTCTCCACAAACTCACTGACATACACACACACACACAGACATCATCTCAAAAATGTTCGATTCGTGATCAGGGATGCTTAAAACGTACTCTCCCGTCGAAAACTCGAATTCGAATTTTCGACTCCGTCACAATACTCCTTTTATACATTATTGTATATAAGGAAAGTAATAAAAACGAGATCCAACAAGACGAAAAGTAAGTCAAAATGACGCAGTGCCTCAAAGGCTAAGAAATGGAGCAAATATAAAGACAAATGAAAAAAAAAATTACGGGACACACCCGCAGACCGAGGACAAAAATGAATAAATATAAATTCTTCCGTTTATTATATTTGTGCCCATTTCATCTTTTGACTTGGGTTTGTTGGTTCTTTTGCACTGACAAAGGAGATACAAAGTATCCCTGAAAAACCTATATGACGCTCTAATATTTTATTTGTGCTTAACACTAAACGTATCGACACGCAATATGCATACTTATTAGTACCGTAACCGGTCAAATGACCGTTTTTTCGATAAAAACTTTATTTTTTCTGATTGAATGCAGGTAATATCGATTTTAGTAAGGAAATGTTAAACAAAGTAACTTTAGGGTAGTAGATTTCATTCGGTTCCTAAAACTCGAGTTTCTTCTTCTATTATGCATGTTCTTGTATGTTTCATAATACGGTGATCAATTACCAACAAAAATGCAGTCTTCACTTTACCCTTTATAATATTACTTTTTGCATATAACGTTGGTTCTTCCCTGAAAGTGTTATGAAGTGATATTGTCCCAGATATAGCAATCATTTGCATGTCTTCCTAAATAATGCCATCAATCAAAATATACTGCTCATTTTATCATTCTCATATTCAGAACTTGAGAGCAATCTCATTCTTTTTCGTCCTCTACGTATTATTCACAATATTCTCCTCTTCATCGTCGGTATCTGTAGGCTTACACTCCGTGTCTAATAGATCATTATCATTTTCAAATAATATATCTTCGCTTTCAGAAAGTTCACCTTCAGTCCTGAATTTTTCGACATTTTCTTAGGGTGAAAATTAGGAATGGAGTAACGGTGCAAAAACTAAATATAAACTAACTAGTAATACTTTTTAGTTTTTGTCACATTTTCTTACAACTTGAAATTTTACGTAATTTATTGAAATTTTGAATACACAATCATTTTAAATTGAACTTACGCAACAGTTCTTGCAGAAATGTACAGAAAATTGATGAACATATGTGGAATGTGCATGTACATCACATTTTCTGACCAGATAACCTTATAAGGCAATACATTTTTCTCCCAGTCCAATAACTGGTCTTGGTAGATAACGGCAGTTATCTACCAAGACCAGTTATTGGACTGGGAGACCAGTTATTGACAAGTTATCTACCAAGGTAGATAACGGTAGTTATCTACCAAGGTGGTAGATAACAGGGTATTTCACAAAGGACTCCCTAACTTTGAAATGGAACAACTCGGAAACTGTGATAGAAGATTGAGATAAGTGATATGTTTATTGGGAAAGCCGTAAAAATCTGATACAAAAGTTTCCAAATTAGTTATAAATATTGCTGACAGATGGCGCTGTACGCTGTAGACGCAGTACGGAGTCCGAGAAATAGTATATAAATAGTGGTGAGACTGTCCTTGGTAAAGCAGTCGTTGCAATCACGTCTAAATTGTTTCAAAATGTGCACTGTGCACATTATTTATAGCCTATTTCTTAGACTAAGTACTGTGACTACAACGAACAGCGCCATCTGTCAGAAACATTTGTAACTAATTTTGAAACTCTTATATCAGACTTTTACGGGTTTCCCAATAAACATATCACTTTTGTTTCAAACTTCCATCGATTACCATTTCTGAGTTGTTTCATTTCAAAGTTAATGAATCCTTTGTCAAACACCCTATACCTTCATCATATAAACAAGAATAAGAAAAATATTGAATAATTGATTGTATACATTTAATAGATGAAGTCATGAGGTCCAGGGAGAAAAAGCAATAACATTATATGCGAATTTTCTATTCAAAAATTTATAACCGGTCATTGGACCGGTCATGGTGCATTTAGTGTTAAGTATTTTGTTTTTCCTTAAAAATACATAGGCATTATTAACGCTTAAAGATGTTCAAATACGTACATCTGTCGAAAAAATAAATTTTAATTTTCGACCGCATCACTATACGTTCCCTGTGCATTCAACAATTGCGAGTAAACCCCAATCCCATTTTCCTATAACTTGAAATCCTCTGTAGAAAAAATATATATTGAGCGATATTAAATCTTATAGCAGATATTTCGTACATTGACATTCACAAAAAATAACTGAAATAAAAATTTAATTCACTTGAGTTTAAACAAGGAACCACTTATCCCGAGGACCTCCTCTTCTAAAAGGAAAATGCTGCTCAACATATTTTTTCTTAACCACGTACAATAGCTTTTATGCAATCAGTGGATTTAATCTGTTTTCTTTCTCTTAAGAAAAAACATTCGTTTTTCTATTCTTCTTGTCTTGACTTCCTCTTCGAATCTCCATTTATCCGGAGGATTTTTGGAAAAGCACTTTGGTTTAATCTCTTTCCAGTTAAAGTATTAAAGGATAATACGGATTCAAATGGTAAAATAAAATTTGAGATTTGTTTTATATTTTATTTTTCAAAAATATAAATTTTAGTTAGATGTGTTTAACACAGTGTGTAAAAACAATTGTTGCGCCAATCGGGAATCGAACCACGAATTTTCGTATTGGCTAGCTGACGCTCTACCGTTGAGTTTCTGGAACGGAATTTCAAACTTTAATCGCCCCAATAAGTCAACGATAAAGCGTCGTCTAATCAGTACGAAGATTCGTGGTTCGATTCCCGGTTAGGGCAGCAATGCTCTATACAGTGGCGGCCGAGAAAATCAACCCTGTAGGTTAGTGCAAAGATGTTGGAGATTTGAAATTGACCCTAGTACGACTAACATTGATTAAATGGACTCTGGAATATGAAAAGCCGATTTCAATTAGGGATGATAACGACCACGCTCAAAACTAACCTGGAGGATAAAAATAGCATCAGGAGACTAACCTGAAATAAAATGCAGGAAATGGACGCCAATCTGACATTAGAAGGAGGAGAATGCAGTGTAAACTTCGACGATAAGAGCTTGAAATTCCGTCCTAGTAGCTCAGTGGTAGTGCATCGGCTAGCCAGTATGAAAATCAGTGGTTCGATTTCCGGTTGGGACAACAAGGTTTTTATCAAGTGATATAGCTTCCTTAACTGGCAAGCATTTCCTCAATATATATATACATGCATATTAAAAATTTTATAAATAGATAAAACATTCGAATTTAAGTTTTGATGGATGAGGGGGGGGTGTTAGCCAAGTGGTTACGTCAAGAGTATTACACGCTATGAACCCGGGTTCGACCTTCGACGCTGTCCCAAACTATCCCCTTGTTTGCTCGGAGTATGGGCATGATAAATCTATAGATCCGAAAGTTCATCTCAGAGTCAGAACAAGAATGTCACGGTCCCTGTGGCTGCCATCCCCTTTGGGTTCTGGTTTACAGTGAGTGGTATTATAAAAAAATCGAACTTCTACGATAGTGTACCTGGGGTCTTTGTGCAAAGTACAGCAGCTGTAATCTATCTGCCTTTAACACGGACTTATTGGATTGCTGACCTTGTTTCATACCAGTGCGATTAGTAACAACAACACAACACCGAAGTCAGACTGGAAATGATTAATTCCTCAGTTATGGTCACTTGTGGGTTACCCTGGTGTTGAGTAGATTTTGATACGATTAAAAAAGAAACAGTTTTTTTTTTTCAAAATGGCCGGCAAAAATTACCATATTTTAAAATAAAAACTTATGTATGATCAAATCTGTCAATTAAATGCTTGTTTCATGCGTAATTTTTGATGACGAAAAACTAGCACCAACCCCATAACTCTAGGACTTGCGAGATATATTAAAATTTTAGCATTTTTTCCACCTTTACTTTGAAAATACGCCCAGTCGCTAAATTAAAACGGAAGTTCAAGTAAAACTACAAATTTTTCAAATAATTAACAGTGCAATTAAACTCGATTTAATCAATTATTAAAGACAGAAAACGAATGAAAATGAATTTGAGTCAGTAGGGAAAGTCATGTTATGCTCACATCAGATTTTGACTCTGCAGCAAATAATTAATACGATATAGCATTTTTATAATTTGAGTATATAGGGAAAGTCATATATTGTTTACATCAGATTTTTACTCTACAACAAATCTATATAAATAAAATTGAAAATCTGTCTGTCTGTCCCGTCATCACGGGAGAACGGCTGAACCGAATTTGATGAAATGTTGTGGATAGCCTTGAAATAGCCTTCCATAAATTTAGTCCAAATTTCGAGTATCTAAGGCTAGGAGTTGTCGAGATATTAATGTAAAACGAAACTTTTTCCTAGGAGTTCTACTATCTAACTCCTTGGTTTATCCAAACGAAAAGCTTGAAAATCGTTTGAAAGTAAATTAAAACTTTATCTCTGAGTTTGATGGGAGATTTTTGCGTTAATTAGTCACTTTCTGAAAACATGAATTGTTTGAAACATGATTTAAATGGGAAATCTATCTTCATGGTTTATTTCTTACAAGCTTTTACTGAACAGTGAAAAGTATAAATAAATCAAAATGGTTATTTAATTTCGAGTGTTTACGAGGAAGATTCTATCTTATATCATGTTGCTCAGAAATGCAATAAAATTAAATCTGTCTTTTAATTTTAATTATTATTTTTTCGATTTGAATAATAAGTAAATGTATATAAAAATTTATTTTAGAAAAGAACGATTTGATTTTTCTTATAGCATTTTTGACAGGATAATATCAATTACGGTCTTCAGGTTTAAACTATTATTATTGATATTTTCGTGGATTATTGATTAAAGGATTATTGATATTTTCAAGTTATTATGCAATTTTTTTATTATGACAAAAATTGTTTAAACTCATATATTGCACGTTGTACGAATAATCTACAAATAGACGGGTATAACTTCTAATTTACGAGAATATAAGTAGAATAGGTATATTGGCATATGTTTTGATATATATTGGTATATATTAGAATCAATTACGACCTTTTGGTATAAAGAGTACAGGGATTATTGATATTTTCAATTTATTACGGGATCTCTTTTATTTTAACCAAGATTTTTGAGACTCATATTGTAATATGGGTAATCTTCTACTAACACACTGCCATAGTATTTTCTAATCTGCGACAATATAAGTAGTACGGGGTTGCATATATTGATTCAATTCCTTTTTTTTGTAAATTTGCTTACAAAAGGGGCCAGGATGTTTTATTCTGCAGATTTGCCCGTGAAGATAATTTTGCATAGTGAGAACAGATATTCTTAAACTTCTCTTTAGGAGCAATAAATTTAATATTTTAACAGAATTTGCACATGACTGCGAATTATAAGTTTCTTTATATTATATACTCCGTACGAAGAAAGGGTATGCTGCTAGTATTCAATAAGATTCATTTTTATAATGGAATGGCCCATGAAAATGAACCGGATATAGCTTGAAATGTGCTTTTGAAGAATAAAAATTTGAGAAAAATTCTCCCTTAAGGGAAGCTCTATGTAAAAAAGTTTTCGTGATTTTCACTTGAATTTTGTGTACAATGATTTTACACCATTGGGCTTAAGACAAATAATTATCTCTTTACTTGATGGTGTTTTTAGGAACATACAGTTCTGTTTCTTCAATCGTCAATAAAAATATACCTTAATAATGCGAACTAGTTAAAAATTAACATATCTCTTTTATTGGTCAATTTTCTTAAATAATAGTCTAATATTATGGTGGTTGTATTTACATAAATATTGCAAATAAGATAACCTAATTTAATTACTTCTTATGGAAGACTTTCCTCGCGGAAGGAACTAAATTTTATTAAAATGTTGTCGAAATTTATACTTATTGAAATAAGTTCTGTAAAAAGTCAAGGATTTGTTTGTTGTTTTTATTTGTTTTTATACTTTATTAACACCAAACCAGCAAGCGCATATTCTGTTATAGGTTTATTTAAAAGAAAGTATCCCAAACCCCAATTAGGGGGATACCCTAAAACATTGCCGTGAAAACTGAAAACAATTCTTATAACGGTAATTGGGAATATTTTCACGTCCACGCGGTTAAATGGAATTTAGTTATATCTTCGTCTCCATGTCAAATAATGTTTCCACGCTATACATATGTGTCTTCGAATATCACGATGTGTTTGCAATCAAAATTTATCTCAAAATGGGGAAGCAGGTGCGTTTTATACATGCAGAATCCCCAAGGGTGGATTCTCCAAACATATATCATATATCTTACCAAACATATAGCGGATTTAGTGTTCAGCACTCTCCAAATCTTTATATCCTTATGTTGCTAACTCAGTAGTATTTGAAATATGGGAATTAAGACGCATGTTCAGCCATTGCAAGTCTCGAATATTCTATGGTGATAAGAGCACATAAAGTGCGAAATCAGTCCGTTCATAATATTTTCTGGATTTATTAAATTATGGAATTTAGTACATAAAAGTTGTGTTTCACACTATATATTTAATTCATACTATTATATTGAAAAATTATTGTTTTCCCGAAACTTTTTGAATTTGATATTATCACGAAAATTACAGTATTAAAACCCCAAGAACAGTTATTACTATTTATAAACGATGTGTGTGTGTGTGAAGTGAGAGAGAGAAAATGAAAGAGATAGAGATAGAGAGAAAGAAGGAGATAAAGATAGAGAGAAAGAAAGAGATAGAGATAGAGAGAAAGAAAGAGATAGAGAGAAAGTGTTAGAGAGAAGTAGAGAGAGGGAGGGAAATAGAGAAAGAGAGAGTCAGAAAGAAAGAGAGAGTGAAGGGGAGAGAGAGAAAGAGAGAGAGAAAGGAAGAAAGAGAGATAGATATATAGATGGAGAGAGAGACAGAGAAACGTGGAAACGATAACTACTCTATGCCAATATTATTTCAATATTAGCAACCAATATAGACACAATACTGGATCAATATGAAAATATATACACTTTTACAATATTGGGGAAATATTGATCGGCCATTTATAGACAATATTGACATACCCAATTTACTCAATATTTAGCTAATATTGATTGTCAGTACAGTTCAAATAATAATAATATTTACAATATAACGCCAATATTAGAATTACATCGGAAATATTTCTAATAAAACGAATATACAATCTTGGCATACTACTTGAGCAAAAATCGAATAAATGAACTATTATGAAATATTTCGTGTTAGATTCATTTTGTAAATATATAGTACTCATATTCCACTAGTGCACAAATCGAACTCAAAATATTCGAAATTCAAGATTTTCAAGACATTATTGTGTTGTGATGAGTTTAGAAATTTAAACTCACCAGAACACTCTTAATCATGCACAGAAAACTATCTTTTTACAACGAGGACATTCTCGCTCAACTTTCAGGTGGTCAAGGGAAAGGAATTTTCCCAGAATCTGCGGAAAGACGAAGGCCATAAAAAGTTATAAAAATCTTCAGTTCTCACTCCCTCAAATCTTTTATATTCTATTTTATGTCTCTGGAATAATGCGCATATGAGAAAGGAGGGCCAGACCTCCCATCTTTTTTTTTACAATCCGGGAATATTTCACTATTTTTGCAACTATCCAGCTGTCAAGAACCAGCAATTAAGCTCAATTGCACTGGGATTTATGAGAAGTGCTTTCACCTTACACTTTCTACCATTTGTAAAGGGCCATTTTTGTTATAATTTTTCTTTCACCTCCTCTCTTCTATCATACGTTGATTGGAATGACATTATTTTGTCTATAACCAATAGCGGGAATGGGCACGCCTTTCTTCCCAACATTCTAAGAGTAAAGCTGGTCGTATTTTTTAGTTCGTTACATTTAGCTCAATATGTGAGCGTGCTTGAAAGAAGTGAAGGAGCCCCCCCCTTCTCTGACAAAGAGGAGGATTTTGTGTTTTTAATATATTTAGTGAATTCGTTCTATATTTTTTCTAGTACAGTTCAGAGAGATTTTTTGATTTGGAAATAGAAAGCTTCGTTACTCATATATAGATTTTTTTAGCACAGTCTTGCTTAAGAAGATATTTTCTATTTTTGTTATGTGCTTTGCAGGGATAAATGTTCTTTATTTGTGATGTGACTTGCAGAGAGAATAAATCTCAAATGCTATGTCGTTGTGATACAGTGCATGACTATCAGGTGTTCAGCGAAAATATAATATGAGACTTTATATAAAATATTAGATGTCTTCATTGTCTCATAATGACAAAAAACATGTGATTTCTTTAAAAAAAATGAAATATATGGAATATTAGTTCTGAGCTCTTAAGAGCGAATTCAGTGCTGATGATATTTTTCATTTTTGAAAATTTTGGTCTAAAAACCAAGTTAACATATGGCATTTCAGTGTTATGTAAATAATTTTTAAATAAGAACATTTTTCCATTATTTTTATGCATTTACTAATGTTCACCAGAATTTTTGGTAAAAGTGTGAGTAAGAACATTGTTATTTAATTGATATTATTGAATGATTAATTAATATTGTACTTACCAATATATATACACACACTCACACACACACACATATATATATATATATATATATATATATATATATATATATATATATATATATATATATATATATATATATATATATATATATATTAAGTTGTTTAAGGCAAAATTAAAAATCTTATAATTATTTAGTATTATCATAACTTATTAAGGATTCTTAACGAACATTGTATTTTAATGAAAATGTTTCTTTTCATATAAAATAGAGGGTTTTATTGTACAATTTGGTTATGACTCATTTTATTTTTTACATTTTTTTTAGGTTTTCATGTCAATACCTGGTGATCACTATACGGCATCAAATTATATAATATTATATTTTTCTTTATTCAGCTTAAGTGGCCTACATCATTATAGACGATTGACATGAGCTTCCGATCAGTGGAAATGTGTTGCAGGGATTTGATTTGAATGGAGTAGTTGATTTTATTATTTTTCATTAAGTTCTTAAGGCATTTACGCATTGATATTTTAATTACTCTGTTCAAATTGGTCCATGCAGCACATTTATCACAACATATTGTGAAGAAATGAAAGATAATTCAGATAAATAAATCTGATATTGGGCAAAACGTGACTTTCCCTGCAGACTTATATCCACGATATCTTTATTTTAATTAGATTTAATTCACTTTTAATTCAAATTTCGTTCTTATTTGGTAACAGGACTTATTTTCAAAGGTGGCGTAGAAAAAATACGAAAAAACTGAAATATCTCTTGAACAGCTAGTCCTAGTGTAATGGGGTTGGTCTTATTCTTTTCTTCGTTAAAAATTACGTATAAAACAAACATTTAATAAATATATTTGAGCATACGTAGTTTTTATTTTAGATTTTAACGATTTTTGCGGGCCATTTTGCAAAAAAAGGCAGGTTATTTCTTACCGAATCGTACAAAAAATCCAATCAGCACCAGGGTGACCCATAAGCTACTTAAGCCACTGAAATTTGTGACATTCGGTTCATTAGTTTTTTATTTAGAGTGGATGCAGGCAATTTTTGTGGGTCATTTCGCAAAAAGATGCGGTTTTTTTTTTATCCCGAATCATACCCAAAACTAATCAGCACCAGATTCGCTCACAAGTGACTTATCTACCATAATTTTATGAAATTCGGTCAATTAGTAGTTTAGTTAGAGTGGATACAATATCTGCACAAACAGACAGACTCACAGACAGACAGACGCACACACAGACAGACACACACACACAGACGTCACACTAAAAAAAGTTTCTTCTTATTCTAGAGGTCTCTAAACGTGTAGATCAGTCGAAAACTCGAGTTGCGATTTTCGGCATGATTCCAATACTTTCCCTATACATTACCATGTATTTCAGGGAATGTAGAAAAGTGACAATAAAGTATGTAGTGTTATAAAGATGCATTCAGAGCGAACAATGGTAAGGATAGGAAATATATAAGCATCGATAATCAAGTCCCCATTGTAGCATTCCAAAATTGAAATATTTATTGTACGTCTGATGATAAAATTAATAGCTACAGCCCAATACCATTTCCATCCTAACCACTCGGAACCAATCAGAAGTAGAGCATGTGACTCCCTACGATATAATATTTAATCCAATCATGTGAAGGAGATGTGACTATGACAGACAAGCGGTGCCTCCCCAAAAGAAGGTGGCGAAATATATAGTATTCATTGATAATTTGTTTTACAAGAGAGAGAAGGCAGAGATGCGTAGTTGTAGAACTTGAATTAAACGTGTGTATATGTGTAATATTGTTATTTTGTGAATGAGTAAAGGACCTTCCAGTCTTAAGAGGCACATCAAAAATCCCCAATCTACAACTGCTAAACATACAGTCATGGGAATTATGTTCTATGTTTTATTTATGCGAAACGTCCGGATATTGTCGAAAATTGAAATTTCGGTAGACAAATTTTATAATTTTTTAGAAATATCCCATTTGGAATATAAGTTTGTTTTAAAAACTAATAAATATCTCCTTCTTGAAGCGTGAACAATATTTAATTATTAAATAAAAATGAAGGTTGAATTATATTTTTCGACTGACTTTTAAATTCTAATTAGTGTACATAAGTTATTGTACATAAGTTAAACTATTAATTGTACATTATTGTACATAAGTTAAACTCTAGTTATTAAATGATTAGCTGATTAAATTGGTATATTCATTGTACCTAAATTAATAACTTAACATATATAGCAGAAATTTAGTGCTCTAATACACAGGAAATCGGAAAGTTTTGCGAGTATATATCTTCCTTAAAATGCAATATATAGCGATACACTGAAAAAATTATAGTGTCTCACATATAGGTGTATTTTCCCTGAATAATAAATAGTAACCGAATAATAATTATTTACTGTGAAGAAACCAGTGATTTCAAGAATAATTGTAGTAATACCTATTGGGGTACCTATTGGGGTAGTATCTATTGGGGAAACAACAATATTAAGCGTCTCTAATCATGTAAAAGGTATCAAACTAATATATATTTGCACAACTCATTGAGATGCAACCAATTTGACATCGGCATTAAAAGGCTGGAAACTTTAAAAAATAAATTTTAAGAAATACTATTACAAAAAAAAATTAAACAAATATCTTGAGAATAAAATCTTATTAAAGAAGTTATTTTAATTATTATTTTTTTGCCTGCTGATTCTTATATAATTGGATCCAAAAATTATAAAATATAAATATATAATATAAGATATAAAAGTACGAGTATGAAGTACAAATATAAGTGGAAGTTTCGTGAAAACTTCCACTTATATTTGTACCTATCATTTTTTAAACATTTATGCATTAATAATTTGTACTTTGTAAATGCAATTTCTATGTATTTCATTTAAAAATCCTACACTTTTATAAGACATTTGTTTCTACTTAATATTGAAAACTAACTTTAAAACTTTAGTGAACTTTTGTTATTCAATATTACAGTTGTGAATATCAAAGTAAAATGCAACAGTGTAGAACATCGACTAAATATGTCTATTGTACAGTACGTATTGGATCTAAAAGTTGATCAATATACATCCATTTTAGTATAGTTGATACTATTTTGTGTCCCATGTGCAATCTTTACTACAAAAGGCAGCTTTGAAAAAAATCTGATATCAAAACATCTGCGTTCCTTATAAATATTTATCTCCATGGATTTTCTAAATAATACACAGAAAACATTGGGCACCAAATATTTAAAATTTTATATTATTTTGTAGTATAAAAGCAATGTAGAATTGCTAATAAAGTAATAAAGTATATATATATAAATATACATATATATATATATACATATATATATATATATATAAATATATATATATATATATATATATATATATATATATATATATATATATATATATATATATATATATATATATATATATATATATATATATATAGGGTGATTATAATTAAAGTTGCGACTTTAAAACGCTGTAATATAAGAACCACTGGTTAGAATGACCTGAAATTTGATATGAGTATACGTGAGGCAATGGAATTTTGTTTGACGAAGGAAAAAAAATACTTCTAAAATGTACCGATAGACGGCGCTGTATTTTCCAAACATGGGGTGTTGTTAACCGAAAGAAACCAATAGTCAACTAAAGAAAACGACAATTTAATCAACATCACTTAATTTAATAACTGATTGAAACATCATGAAAACATGAAACAAACACTAGTATGCAAGAAATGTTCAATATGCTGTCCACCGTACTCGGCTGCGAGTTAGAAGCGCAAAACAGCATGTTCCTTAACAGATCGGAGTGTATCAGAGGTGATGCTGTAGATGTGGTGCGTAATGCGTGCTTTTAAGTCAGCTAAGTTCGTCGAACCTCCTGAGAGCAGTTAAAGCACATTCACTGTTCTGGTAGAAAAGTTTTACGAGCAAAGCACGATCCTTCAGTGACTGAGTCATGACAAGGTACTCAATGAAAATTTCATGTGCTCCTCGTTTCTATCACAACTGTAATGTACGGTGCTCATGATTAGTCTTAATTAGCATACCTCCAGATTAGAGGTGTGCTTCCACGCGCGATCTAGCGGCTAATTTTTCCGTTCTTTGTCAAGCAAATTGAATGTTGGATTCATACATTGCCATTTTTTGGTACATTTTTGAAGTATTTTTGTTTCGCCAAACAAAATTCCATTGCTTCACGTATACCCAGGTCAAATTTCAGGTCATTCTGACCAGTAGTTCTTACAGCGTTTTAAAATCGCAACTTTAATTATAATCACCCTGTAGATACAGGGTGTATCTGAATTCTTCATCAATATTTGATGGGGAGGTAGGGAATAGGATAAGAAGACTATTTCACATAGGAAAGCATAGGCGCAAACGAACGCATGACGGTGTAGAGGAAGCTTTGTGTCCACAACTCCCATTCACGCGCAAAGCTGTCTGACGTATGGTTCTAGCATGACTCCGCTCAAGTACATTTCGCAAATGATGTTCGTGGTTACCTGACAAGACAATTTGGAGCTCAATGGATTGATTGGTCGCGGTGGACCAGTTTGTTGGCCACCACGGTCACCGGATTTATCTCCAATCGTACTTCTTTGTATGGGGTGCAATGAAAAACATGATGTACGAGACCCCTGTTGCCATAGCGCTATGTGCCCTAGCACGCATATCGGTTGCCGTCGCAAACATCCGGGAAATGCCGGGCATATTCCAGAAAGTCCGGCTGTCCATGGAACGTCGTTGTGAGGCATGTACTCTAGCAAATAGTCGGCATTTCGAGCACCTCTTGTAAGTCTGTACAATCGATGCACAAATAAATGTTTTTTTTTTCTTACAACTTTCTTGTTATGTTTTCTTTCCAACATTTAACCGAGCTCATGTTGCCCTACTACATGACGTCTGCGCCCATCTTTCCTATGTGAAATAGTCTTCTTTTCCTATTTTTCCTATTCCCTACCTCCTCACCAAATGTTGATGAAGAATTCAAATACACCCTGTATATATATATATATATATATATATATATATATATATATATATATATATATATATATATATATATATATATATATATATATATATATTATTTCTGATGTAATTGACTATTACACATTTAATGCAAGGAGAAGTGTATTCAAGCAACCAAACTAATGAAATCTAATTTAATAAGAATGATTTCAAGAAGGTAATTTGCAATTTAAAATTTAGAGTGTAAACTGTCAAGATCAATATTGATTTATATAAAAGTGTAGTTGAATGTTTAATAAATGCGAACTGTAACGCTGATAATTTTTCTTTTTTATTAAAGAAAAATTGGTATAGGTTTAATTAAGGTAATGAGTCATGATCACATATTAATTGTACTATGCCATAAGAAATTAATTAAAATTAATTACTTAATATTTTCTAAAACGCATGAAGACTCAAAATGATATATAAACTCGAGATTACAACACGGAAATTCTCTTTGATGAATAATAGCTAATCTCCTCCATTGCCAGAAAATAAAATAAATGTTTCATATAGTACTTATAAAATACATATTGCTGATAGTGCATCTTGTGGAATATGGATAAAGTTAATTTCTATTAAATTTATTTTACTCGACCCATTGAAAGTAAAGAAACTTAATGCAGAAATTAAGCAAAGAAATTCCACAGTTCGAAAGAAAGAACTAGTTAAAATTTTGAAAAATAGCATTTCTCTGACCCTGGACGTTCTTGACGGCCAATCATGGCACATAATTACTTATTGGACCGCGTTATCTGGTACTGCAAATATTACATATGCTATGTAGATGGTTCGATGCAGTAAATAATAAGAAATTATTTGAATCAAATAATGTAAGAAATATCACTAAGATCACCCAGATAGTATATAAATGAATAAATAAATAAATAAATATTGATGAACAAAATCATCAAAAAAGTAAATTTAACTTTTTCACAGAAATCTTGCAAAGCATATTCAAAGAATATCCCTATATTTTATAGACTACTGACGCTATGAGAAGATAAGGCCTATTGTAATGTGCATAGGAGGTATCATGGAGGTAAGAAGATGTAAAAGTATCAGATATACATACGACAGAGTATTGTTTGCGAACCGATTCAAAGATGATAAAATTGTGTATATAAAATTAATAAGTTTTAAAATTCTCAAAAAATGTTGAATTTGTAAAATTGAAAATTGGAACATAGAAATATTTTTTTACTTTTAAGTGTGTTCTGAAATTTTGACTTAAATTGAATGAAAATTCGCTCAGATAGCAATTAATTATTTTACTTCTATGGAAACGGAACTTTTTCTCTCTGTGGAAGAGACGACTCTGAAACACATTTTGTTCTTCTAAACTGGGGAGAGCTTTTTTAGAACTGTTTCAACAAAAATTTGTGTTCTTCTGTCTATTTTATCTGTCTTGTCTAATGTACATTTTATGGGTATTGGTTTTTTAGTCTATAGAAGACATCGTAAAAACGGTCGCTAATGAGCCGGACTCACTTATCTAGTTTTTATTTTGAGACTTCAAGTGTTTTCAGTTATTAGTGTTTATTTCAAGCAATCCCAAATTACGAGATCTTAAATATCAGTTTTAGAACTTTGAGTATTTGAAATCTTAATAGCACTTAATATCGGTTCAATATTGGATCAATATTTTATATCTTGGCACTACATTTGAAATATTTCTAATGTAATCCCAATATTGGGCAAATAGTGGGGTTACATTGGCCTCCAACACTGGCTAAATATTTTCATCACAATGTTACGCCAATATTGGTGTTACATTGGAAATATATTTCCAATGAAACGCCAATATTGGCGTAGCATTATCCCAATATTTTAAGCCAATATTGACCAATTCCTTCAAAATGTCCTCTTTCCCATATTGATCCAATATTTCCATTAATGACTACCAATTTTGAGCCAATATTGGATTGCTACTAGGGAATATATAGCATAGAAAGGGAATATATCGCATAGAAAAGAAATATATCGCACAGAAAGTGAATATATAGCATATAACTCATAGGGAAGATATAGCATATAACGCATACATGGTTTTTGTGTCATTCTACTACAATCGACAAACATGTGCATGCGTGAGAAATTGCAGCACTCTTATTTAAGGGCATATCAGAGGTAATTCTTTAGGGCGTATTAAAGGTGATTATTTAAGGTGTATCAAAAGAAATTATATAGGGCGTATCAAAGCTGTTACTTAAGTAGTGGGTCTTATTACAACCTGTGCAACACCGGATAATTCTACCAAAACAAAAAAGTAATCCGAATTTAATCATGAAAATAGGAGACATATGGGGCAGCATTTTAAATCATCCCGCAAAATTCCAAATCATTTAATGTCATAGACCATTTTCAGAAGAATTTCAGGATTTTGTTGGCTTCGGTGATGACAATTGTTTGATTCTCAATTGTTTGATTAAAGCGTAATGTTAGTTTGAGACCAGGAATGATTGGCTTCACAATCTTACGTCAATATTGGCGCTACATTTGAAATATTTCCAATATTTAGAATATATTGGTAAACCAAACTAGATAAATATTTAGTATATAATGGCACATCAATATTGGCTGTATATGGTCAGCCAATATTAGGCCAATATTGAAAGCAAATATTGTCAAAATATCCACATTTTCATATTAGACGAATATTGCATCTATGTTGGTTGCTCTTATTAGCATGCTACTAGGGACATTGTCTAAGTAGTTGGAATTGATTCCAGGAACGCACGAAACACTTATACAGAAGATAATAATTCTTGTTAAAAAGCTGTATTATCAGGATGGCATTAAGGCGGTGAAATCAATATTATTTAGGTGAAGATGGACATCTTGCATATAATTTAGGGCATATAATTAGGGGCATACAATTTAGCTCGTAAAGGCGATCTATAACTGCGGCAAAATCAGACATCTGTCTCTTACTAAAACTATAACATTTATGACAAATTTCAATGTATTTCTTGAACATTCTTAAATTTTCTGCTTAATTAAATATGTGTGAATTATTATTTTAATTTATTTACATGCACATTTTTTGAAAAATAGAAACTATTACAAATTAAAAATAACTCTAGAAATATCTACTGTAATCTGGAAATACTCCTAATAATAATACCGATCTTGCTTAGTAACGAAATAAACTAATTTTGGTATAGTTTAATAATACACGATCACGAACTGTTGCTTTACCTTCTAATGGTAAGAAAGAAAAATAAAGATTCTATTCAAATCAGATAGGAGTCAAATTCAACATTTTGCAGGAGAGTCCCACCCATATTTATTATTCATAAAGAAGCCACGCCTTAGATTACTCTTTTTCAAAGAGTTTCTATATAATTTGAAATACCACAAGAGGATTGCGATTTAAATGGCCAATATCTCATCTGTGCGTAATTATTTTACACGTGGTTTTTGTGCAGATACTGAATATGATATAATGTATCCCTCTTTAAATCTTTATATTTGGACACCAATTTTGAAAGGTTTATTTCCTCTTATGTTGACTTCAGTGTTTGAAACATTTCCCGCAGAGTTGAATACTCAGAATGTTCCAATATACATAATCGTTTAATATAGCTTTTCAAACGTGCCTCTGATCAGTTTTTTTGTACGTTCCTGAAATATTAAAAATAACATTAAAAATTGGAGATATTTTGAACCACACTACACTGCAGATTTTCTTGTCAAGGCGTATACCTATCACAGAAAATCAAAGTTATCTGAAGAGCATAATTATTATTATCCAACGACATTTGTGTCTTCCACTTATTTCAATCAGATGCAGCCTTTTGCACAGCTACATGTATCAGGATGCATACGCACACTTTTAAGAGAGTTGTGCTTAAGCGATATTTATTTTTATATAAAATACAATTTAAAAGTATTACTGGTAAATATAAACATTGCAAAAAAATCCAACATTTCACATTAAACTTTCGTAATCTTATACTCTGTGAACCAATAGAATAATAAATAAATAATTTGGCATCAGGTCTGATGTTAAAATAGCAAAATCAAACGCGCATCCATAACAGAAGGTCTTTATTTCACTTCCTTAAGACGTACAAAAGTATCTATGGCCTTTTTTAAACTTTTGTACGTCTTAAGGAAGTGAAATAAAGACCTTCTGTTATGGATGTGCGTTTAATTTTGCCAATAGAATAATGTTATCCATTTTGGGCTAAGGACTGTCTAAATTATGGCAATCAAACACTGACCTATGTCCTGTCGGGCTATAAAGAAAATAAAATGAAAATTTAGACTTGTTACAGCAGTATTTGTGCCGGTACAACTGAAAAGTAATTTTATTTTCTGTATTCATCCTGGGTTACTATAGCACCTGCAGAACATTCTGCTTTTTTAAGCAAAGGGTTTATATCCTCCTCTCCCTTTCACATTTATTGCGAAAAACAAAATTTTAATAGTCCAAGAAAACTCTGATAAGCAGAAGTGGTCAAATATGGGCGAGACCAAGCAAACTATTTATGCATTTTTGCTGGCTTTCACAACGTAATTTTGTCTATATGTTCTAAATAGTGCTTAAGTCTTATAATTGAACATATTTGTCAGTATTTTCAATATATTGTACTTACTTAAAATATTCCAGAGTCGCCTTAACCCTTCCTTGCCTCGGTCCCTATGCAGCACCCACTCTTTATAATTATAGGGGATATATATCTAAGAAAATACACTGAGACGAAACTGTTCAAACATGTTGTGCATTATGTATTCACTCAGTATTATATATTTTATAGTTTTTTCTTGGCTAGTTATACAATGGTGCTCGAAAAATAGCACCACCCCGAGATAATTCAGTATTTCCGAATAAATGTTTAATATGTAATGTAATAAATATTTAGTAAAACCGAACGTTGCATCATATTTTTATAATATAGTAAAGAGATAAAAAGTAACATAATGTTAGGTGGTGATTGAATCATATTTCTGTTTTCAGTATGAAAACTGTGGCATGTTAATATAGTAATATTTGATTCAGTGCTGCCAGTACAACAGCGCATAATAGCGAAGTTGATACTACCTGTATTAACAACCTGATAAAAAGTGGAGCAATCAATGTTTTTTTCAGGCATACATCCAGGGGGGTAAATTCCCAAGCATACGATTATTCGCTCCTCCGGTGATATTTTATATTAACTTAGTTTCTATTTATGTGACAGCATGCAGATATATTTATATAGGGCAAATAGAAAACTTGCCACCCCCTTAAAGTTTCATTCGCCCCCCCCCCAAGCAAATAGTCCTGTAAGAGTGCCTGGGAGCAATTGCTATACTTAAGGAAGGCCGTAGATTTGCCAACCCTGAAAATTGCTAAAACAGGGAAAATATATACAGTCAAGTAAAAATGTATAAGTTATATAAGGTCTACAAGTCATTAAATCAACAGGCCATTACGTCTACAGTTTGTAAGTGTATGAGTCAAGTTAAGCAATCCAAATATCATTTTAAATGTGTGTTAGTCTTTTTCTCCATCAAATTCATGGAAATATGTAAAGTATGAGAATATGTAATGTATTTTCAATAAGAATAAACATAGCTATTTTGATTAAACCGAAAATTGTATTTATGACTTAATTAATCAAATTTCCAAATTTAATCTCGATTGGTATATGTGTTCAAAAGTTAAATGCCGTGCCAAAAAGTTGAGCAGAACAACGATACCCGCAAACATAAAAATAAAATGAAGCGATAAAGATCACCCCCTCACCCCCTTCCTACGTTTATTACATACAAAAGAAAATTTTACATTTTTCCTTGCAAATTAACAATCATCATTCCCTGCGATTGTCAAAATACCCTGGTACATTTTAACCAATAATATTGAGAACCAAGATCTTGTATAATTACCAACCAAGATCACCAACCAATCTAATACCAACCAAAATCTTGTATAATTAATTCGGCCTACAAAGCTTGGTATTGATTAGTGTATGGATTTAAATTTAGAGTCCATAGAAACGTAGCAAAACGATTGAGCTGAATAGGGATATTTGATTATAAATATTATAAATTTTGTAGAGGTGGAATGTGGAAAAGATAAATCGGCTAAAAAACTAAAATACATTTGAACAAGGAGTTGGATGTCAGAAAAAGTGATGCATCGAGACTTGGATACAAATATCAATAATTTTTCTTCCTTCATTAAAGAAAAGGAGAGTAAAGGGGGAGAAGGTTCTTGCTTTTTTATTAACACTTTACAACAAAGTTGAAAAGTATTTATGACTTTAGTCATTCTGTCTGTCTGACTGTCTGTCTGTCTGTCTGTCCGTTAGCACGATAACTGGCGTAAAAATGACTTAATCAAAATGAAATTTTAGTATGTTGTTGAGACGGTCTGTAGGACCTATGGGAATATAAATGAATAATAGCACCCAATTCGTTTTGGATTGAACCCGGGTTGAAAAAATGAAATACATTGAGCCCTATGGGACCTAATTTTTCAAGCATTTTTTAAGCGGATTTAAAATTCACAAATTGCTTCGAAAATTTTAGGCAATATTCAAATTGTTCCATAAAATATATAAAAAAAATTCAATGAAATATATTCAGTAGTTTTTTAAATAAAAATTAAAATAATAACACCTCTTATATGAAGCGATCACGTGACCATGATATGAAACGATCACGTGACATACTTCAAAATGATATATGGCATCCATCTTGTCTCAAAATCATGATTTTTAAAGTTCTTTTTAATTCATATTGAGTGTTGTATCCGTCCTAAAACTACTTTATTTTTGCCTAAATTCTGTGCATCTACATACTGAAACAACGCAATGACAATATATTTGTGTTTAAATGCTCATCCCAAATTTGATTATTTCTACAACTAAGCCTATTTTTCACCTATGTAAAATGTAAACAGCAAAATATGTAGAATGAGTTGTATTAGAATTGCTGTAATTCTTTAACACAATATCATTTAGTCCATGGAGTCTGCGTAGCTGATATGAATGAAATATTCATTGATTTTAGAAAGAGAAGGACGATATTTTTCGATGAAGTTTTACGCATATAGTTTAATTACTTGTAGCTCCATGGTCTTAATTTTTAAATTAAAAATAAATTATTATAGTATTGTGATGAATGACATGAATGGGGGAATTATTTATGAATGAAATGTTGCTTTTATAGAGAGATCCAGACGTGTTATTTTTTCTATGACGTCATTTGAATGGATTTCAGTTGTTTTCGATGAAGTTTTCAAATATAATAAATTATCGTAGTATTATGACAATTCTAAAATTATTACCGAGGAATGTATCACATTTTAGAGATGTTTAAACCAGGCAATGTATACTTTAATGCCGTCATTTGAATGAAGTTAATTTTTTTTATGAAGGTTTAAGGTTTCAAATATAATGAATTAATGTAGTATTGTGATAAGTTTTAAAATATTACCGAGGAATGTATGGCATTTTAGACATGTTTAAATAAAATTGCATTGAAGTTGGAAAGTGTTTCATAATCAATGCTTTAAGCATGATTGATCTTTCTTGTTTTACTTTGGGGGAAATGTCTAAACAAACATATCTGAAATTGTTTTCAGAGATACACCATTTCAGTAAAAAGTTCTGCAAAAGAAAACCAGAGGCGTTTTAGATTGATTAGAATGAGAAGCAAGTGATAAAATGTGTGGTGAAAATTAATTTAATTGAGATAAACATATTCAAGTAGGATATAACAAAAATAAAAAAAAAGAAATATCAATTATGCATAAAACATTGATTATGGAACACTTTCCAACTTCAATGCAATTTTATATAAACATCTCTAAAATGCGATACATTCCTCGGTAATAGCTTTAAAATTAACAAAATACTACATTTATTTATTATATTTGAAAACTTAAAACTTCATCGAAAAAAATGAACTTCATTCAAATGACTGTATTGAAATATAAATTGTCTGGTTTAAACATCTCTAAAATGCGATATATTCCTAAAACTCTCGAAGCAATTTGTAAATTTTAAATTTGCTTAAAAAATGTTTGGAAAATTAGGTCCATAGGGTTCAATATATTTCATTTCTTCAACCCGTGTTCAATCCAAATCTGATTGGGTGATATTATTCATTTATATCCCCATAGGTCCTATAGACCGGCTGAACAACATACTAAAATTTCATGTTGATAAAGTCATTTTTACGGCAGTAATCGTGCTAACGGATAGACAGACGGACAGACAGAGTGAACAAAGTCATAAACGCTTTTCAACTATGTTGTAAAGTGTTAAAAAAGAAAAGAATGAAAAAAATCGGATGCATCGATACTTTAAGAATGATGCAAGATGCAACCGGAGTGAGAGGATGTTTGTTTTCATACCGCCATACTGTCAACCTGAGGTAAAATAGCTTTCTGAATAAAGATGCACGAAAACTGGGGAGATATTTCACATCTGCTCCACCTGCCAACGGCCGTACCGTGCTGAAATCACCGGTTCTCGTTAGATCACCGAAGTCAAGCAGCATCGGGCGCGGTTAGTACTTGGTGGGTGACCACCTCGGAACACCACGTGCTGTTGGCCATCTCGGGTGCGGTATCCCCGTGGTTTGCGCGCTAGATTTGCACGCTACCACAAATGCCGCCGTGTTCATGCGGAGTACGATCACGTTAAACATGTGGGTCCGTAAGTCCTTCCGAGAGGTTGGTGGTAGAGGAAGGAGGGTACGGTCCCTGTGGATGCCTCCCGCACTGGATTCCGGTCTAAATTGGGTGGCACTTCCCTGCCGTCCATACAGTTACCTTACACCTTTCTGGTAGGTCGGACGGTCTGGGTCTCAACAACATCTGCTCCACCGAGTACGTGAATTGCTAAAAATGTTCCGGGTGGTCAGAATTAAAACACCCCTACTCTGAGCTCTCTATACATCGAACTACTCAGTGTAAAGGCTGCAAAATTGTTGAACCTACTATTCAAGAGATGGGTAAAGGGATTACGAGAAGAAAAAATTAGTTCCAAAAGCACCGATAGTTGGCGCTGTACAACAGAAAATATGCTGAAAAGATTCAAAATAATCACAAAAATAAAAACACTCGCGATATAGAATTTTTCCTTTTCAATTTCTTTTGCTGATATGAAAAAAAAGAAGATAAAAAGTGAAGAAACTTAAACTGTCATTCTACCTGCAATTTCGCACTGTAAGCACAAAAATTTGCATAAACCCTTGGTTTGCAGCTACTATGTTTTGGGCATAAAAGGGAAAAAAAGTGGGAAATTTTCATTCTTATCAACGATGGCTGCCACACTGCCAGAACGCGCTTTGCTTGTGAAGCTGTTTTCTGAAAACAAAAGACATACTGCAGCTGCACTTCGAGAGTTTCGTCGACTTAACAATTTGCGCAAAGGACCATTACTTCCACAAGCTCTCAGGAGAATGATCGTTCGATTCTAGAAAACTGGACATTTTAGAGTTCAGCCGGGTCGAGGACGCAAATCGACTCGTTCAGATGCCGTTGACGATGCTGCCACCGCTATTGTTGAACAATCAATGGATAACTTTATAGGCTGTAGTAGTGCACGTGGAGTGTCACGACACTTAGGTGTTCCCTACAGCACAGTGCGGAACGTATTAAGAAACATAGTGCATTTTTTCCGTACAAAACTAGTCACAATCACCACTTGCTGACCATCGACAGGGAGAAGCGACTGACCTTTGTATCGACATTTCTGGCTAGAGTTGAAGTGGATGCATCGTGGCCATGGCAGACTCTATGCAGCGATGAAGCGCATTTCCATCTAAGTGGAACAGTCAACACCCATAACTGTCGCATTTGGGACACGGAAAACCCTCGTATCTTCCAAGAGATTCCACTTCACTCACCGAAAGTTACAGTCTGGTGTGGATTCACAACCACATTCATTCTTGGACCTTTCTTTTTTGAAGAGACTACTCCCAATGGCCCTGTGACATGCACCGTAACGGCCAGGAGGTACAAAACCATGCTCTAAAATTTTGTTGTACCCCAACTGCAACAGCAGGAATGTGTTGATTCAATTACGTTTATGCAAGATGGAGCGCCTGCACACATTGGACTCTGTGTACAGCAGTTTCTTCGGCAACATTTTACTAATGGTAGAGTAATTAGTCGTGCGTTTCCAACAACCTGGACATCTCGTTCTCCAGATCTTAATCCCTGTGATTTTCGGCTGTGGGGATACTTAAAAAGTCTTGTTTATCGAGGACGTCTGGTAACCTTGGCAGATTTGAAAGACAGTATCACTATGCATGTGAGAAGCATCTCAATTGACCAATTACGATCCGCAGTAGAACAAGCTGTCCACAGACTGCAGATTTTACATCTTGAAGAAGGGAACCATATTGAGCTGCATTCCCTGCATCGATAAGGTCCTTGTGATATGAATGTTTGGTACGTTCGAATAAAATGTGTTTCAAATGTGTATTTTGTGTCTTTTCAGCATATTTTCTGTTGTACAGCGCCACCTATCGGTGTTTCTGGAACTATTTTTTTCGCGTAATCCCTTTCCCCATGTCTTGAATAGTAGGTTCAACAATTTTGGAGCCTTTACATTGAGTAAGTAGTTCGATGTATAGAGAGCTCAGAATAGGAGTGTTTTAATTCTGACCACCCGGTATATAGATTATCTAATCACAATAAAATGCATATTTTTAATTACATTAGATAAGTTTAATCTCTTTCCAATGTGGCACCATTCCGCCGATTAAAACTAATTAACATACTAATAAACATATAAATAACATACTATAGTACGGCGAAAAAAAGGTTTATTTACTGCAGAATGATCCGAAAATATTGCCTTCACAGAAAATTCCCTGTTTGGAATCACAACATACGGCGGTAGAAAAAAACACCTGAGATAAAAGCGTATTACAGAGAATCAGGAAAAAAAAATACTAATTTCTTATTACTTTCCTTATATACATAATGTATAAGGAAAGTATTGTGACGGGGTCGAAAATTCGAATTCGAGTTTTCGACGGGAAAGCACGTTTCAAGCATCCCTGATCACGAATCAAGCATTTTTGAAGTGATGTGTGTGTGTATGTGTGTGTGTGTGAAAGTATGTGTGTGTGTGTGTGTGTGTGTGTGTGTGTGTGTGTGTGTGTCAGTGGGTCTGTGGAGACGAAACGATTTAACGATTCGAACGAAATTTGGTACAAAAATCACAATCCGCAAACACTGGAAGCCTGTTGTTTTTATACGCAATCGAATGTTCAGAACCCCCCTAAATTTTCGAGTGAAATTTTGAAAAATTCGTCAAAAAATCAAAACCGCTAATAAAGTTACGCAAATAGACATTTCTTATGTAATTTTTGATTAGAAAACGATTGACATAAATTTTAGAACGCTAATATGAACCGTTCTCGAGATATTGCACATTTTTAAAAAAAATTATCAAAAAGTCATAAAATAAAAAAAATATTTCCTATTGAGAACCATGTTTACTTTTCATGTGTAACACCATGCGATAAATTGGGTGACATCATTCTAGAGGATCTAGCTCGTTCCAGTCATGAAAAAAGATACTTTCAGTAATACTTTTGTATTTGAATGCCAATAGTTATTTATCTGCTGTAAGGATAACTTATTTCTTCGTCCATAATGCTTGGCGAGATTTTGGCGACGAATTTGGCGAGATGTCGCCAACTTGGCAACTTTTTTAATTGTTGCCAAATTAACAAAAATCTCGCCAAATGGATAAAAATGACGCTAAATCAATCAAAATTACAACTAATTGAAGAAAATTCAATATCTTGGAAAGAATATAAGTATCTACTATAAGAATAACATTTTTTTAACTGTAAAAGTAGTAAATTCATTGCATTATATAAGGAAAGTCATGAGTTGCCCACATCAGATTTTTTTTAATGTTACAGGGGTGAGAGGGTGCTGTAAAACAACAGTGTTACTTAGTTATTAAGAAAAAATGGGAAACCTATTATAGAATAATTTTTATAAATACAACATTTTAAACATGAAAAATAGACGGTGCGTTTCAAGGTGATTAGCAAAATAGAGGGCTATTTTAATGAATTTAGTTTAACATGAAGGAGTATATAATTAAATACAAAAAATATATTTGAATGGGGTATGAAAAAATCGGGACTACGATCTGTACAAGAAAGATCAATCATGCACAAAGCATTGATTATGAAACACTTTCCAACTTCAATGCAATTTTGTTTAAGCATCTCTAAAATGCGATAGATTCCTCCGCAATATTTTTAAAATTATCACAATACAACATTAATTTATAATATTTGAAAACTTAAAACTTCATCGATGAAAATGAACTTCATTCAAATGACGGCATTGAAATTTATATTGCCTAATTTAAACATCTCTAAAATGCGATACATTCCTTGGTAATATTTTTAAAATTATCATAATACTGCAATAATTTGTAAGAAATATTTTTCTCTCTTTGTTGTTCTTTGTTTGTAACAGTTAGAGATACATTTGGCGAACTTGATGAATAATCCTGCAAAATATCGCCATGAAAATATCTTCAAAATTACAAAAATTGCACCAGGTCAATGAAAATGATGCCTAATTGATGAATTTATTATAAAAATATTTTTATATATGGACTATATTGCTTATTGAGGATGCTATCAATATTGATAATTCTTAATTTAGAGTTGCGTGAAATATAAGTCAATTGGGCACGAAATAGTTTTTCCTGTTGTCATCCGGAAAAGCGCCAAATGTATACATAAATTTTTCACTGTAAAAAGTAAATTCAGTGCATTATATAAGGAAAGTCATGTGCTGCCCACCACAGATTGTTATTTATAAAAACCAACTTTCACACCTCGTCCTTGCAGGATATCGATAATCAGTTCTTGAGATTATCAACATTGTATGGAACATTTTACCAAATAAGCATATCGAGAATAAATGCAAACCAAGATTTTGTGTAAATAAAGCGAGTTGTAAAGTTTTGTACCTATTAGAGCATTCGTTCAATAGTTAGAGTCCATACAAACTTCAAAAACAGTTGAGCTGGGGACTGATATATATTATAAAGATTTTAAATTTTGGTAGGTGGGGTCTAGAGAAATGAAGTTGGTCAAAAAATAAAATATATTTAAACAAATAGAATGGGATGAAACAAAAGGACGCACCAAGACTTCTCTCTTTGTTATACTATATTTTCCTTTATATCTTCATTGGAGAGGAGTGACTGAAAAAACATCGGGTTTTGCTTTTTGTATCTTTGAAAAAAGTCTGAACGAACAAATCTGAAAATTATTTTAGAAATTGGAGCATCTGAAAACAACTAGGGATATTTTAACTAGATTAAAATAAACAAGAAAGATCAATCATGCATAAAGCATTGATTATGAAACACTTTCCAACTTCAATGCAATTTTATATAAACATCTCTAAAATGCGATACATTCTTTGGTAATATTTTTAAAATTATCACAATACTACATTAATTTATTATATTTGAAAACTTAAAACTTCATTGAAAAAAAATGACTTCATTCAAATAACGGCAATGAAATATAAATTGCCTGGTTTAAACATCTCTAAAATGCGATACATTCCTCGGTAATATTTTTAAAATTATCATAATACTACAATAATTTATTATACTTGAAAACTGCATTGAAAGCAAATGAACTTTATTCAGATGACATCATCGAAATATAAATCGCCTGGCTTTCTCTATAAAAGCAACATTTATTCATAAACATTTTTTCATTCCTTTCATTCTTCACAGTAGTATAATAATTTATTCTATCTTAAAACTTAAAAACATGGAGGTACAAGTAATTTAACTCTGTGCTTAAAATTGCATCGAAAAAATCGTCTGGTTCTCTTTGTAAAATCAATGAATATTTCATTCATATCAGCTATATTAGAAACTTCATGAGCTAAATAATTTTGCGTTAAAGAAATGCAGCAATTCTTATACAACTCATGCTACATTTTTTGGTATTTACATTCTCCATAAGTGAAAATTAGGTTTCGTTGTAGAAATAATCAAGGTTTGAAGATCATTTAAACTCAAATTGATTGCAATTGCGTTGTTTCAGTATGCAAATGTACAGACTTTAAGCTAAAATAAAGCGGTTTTAGGACGGATATAACACCAAATATAAATTTATAGGAACTTTAAAAATCACGATTTTGATACAAGATGGATGCTATATTTTATTTTGAAGTGAGTCACGTGATCTCTTCATATAAAAGGTGTAATTATTATTTTAAATTTTATTTAAAAAACTACTGAATATATTTTGCTGAATTTTATTTATATATTTTATGGGATAATTTGAATATTTCCTAAAACTTTCGAAGCTATTTGTGAATTTTAAATTCGCTTAAAAAATATTTGAAATTATTAGGATTCAATTTATTTCATTTTTTCAACCCGGGTTCAATCATAAACTAATTGGGTGATATTATTCTTTTATATTTCCATAGGTCCTACTGACCGTCTGAACAACATACTGAAATTTCATTTTGATAAAGTCATTTTTACGGCAGTTATCGTGCTAACGGACAGGCAGACAGACAGGCAGAATTAACAAAGTCATAAACACGTTTCAACTATGTTGTGAAGTGCTAAAAAATGGTACAATAAAATGTGGGAAGGTGAAAATTAAAATGATATAGAAGTATTTGAGCTGTGTATCAAAAACTCGCACAGTGACTACGAATGAAATGCTAATTTATTAACACTTTACAACAAAGTTGAAAAGTGTTTATGACTTTGTTCATTCTGTCTGTCTGTCTGTCTGCCCGTTAGCACGATAAATGCCTAAAATGACTTAATCAAAATGTAAAAATGACTTAATCAAAATGAAATGTTAGTATGTTGTTCAGACGGTCTGTAGGACTTATGGAAATATAAATGAATAATATCACCCAATTAGTTTTGGATTGAACCCGGGTCGAAAAAATGAAATACATTGAGCCCTATGGGACCTAATTTTTCAAACATTTTTTAAGCGGATTTAAAATTCACAAATTGCTTCGAAAATGTTAGGTAATATTCAAATTGTTCCATAAAATATATAAAAAAAAATTCAGCGAAAGATATTCAGTAGTTTTTTAAATAAAAATTAAAATAATAATGACACATCTTATATAAAGCGATCACGTGACCATGATATAAAAAGATCACGTGACCCACTTCAAAAAGATATATGGCATCCATCTTGTCTCAAAATCGTGATTTTTATTCTTTTTAATTCATATTGAGTGTTGTATCCGTCCTAAAACTACTTTATTTTTGCTTAAATTCTATGCATCTACAAACTGAAACAACCAATTACAATATATTTGAGTTTAAATGCTCATCCAAATTTGATTATTTCTACAACGAAGCCTAATTTTCAGCTATGTAAAATGTAAACAGCAAAATATGTAGAATGAGTTGTATTACAATTGTATTTCTTTAATACAAAATTATTTAGTTCATGAGTCTGCATAGATGATATGAATGAAATATTCATTGATTTTAAAAAGAGAAGGACGATTTTTTTTTCGATGAAGTTTTAAGCATAGAGTTAAATTACTTGTAGCTCCATGGTCTTAATTTTCAAATAAAATAAATTATTGTAGTATTGTGATGAATGACATGAATGGGAAATTATTTATGAATGAAATGTTGCTTTTATAGAGAGAGCCAGGCGTTTTATTTTTTCTATGCCGTCATTTGAATGAATTTCAGTTGTTTTCGATGAAGTTTTCAAATATAATAAATTATCGTAGTATTATGATAATTCTAAAACTATTACCGAGGAATGTATAACATTTTAGAGATGTTAAAACCAGGCAATTTATATTTCAATACCGTCATTTGAATGGAGTTCATTTTTTTCGATGAAGGTTTAAATTTTCAAATATAATAAATTAATGCAGTATTGTGATAAGTTTCAAAATATTACCGAGGAATGTATTGCATTTTAGACTTGTTTAAATAAAATAGCATTGAAGTTGGAAAGTGCTTCATAATCCATGCTTCAAGCATGATTGATCTTTCTTGTTTTTATTTGTGAGGGTACAGGGATGAGATTTATATACAAAAAATAAAATTTTCTTAGTTGTAAAAAGTAATGCGCAAACAATGATAAAATAATTTTTATAAATGTAACATTTTAACCCAAATACAAGGGAAAAAATCTGATGTGGGCTTCCCATGACTTTCCTTATATAATGTAATGAATTTACTACTTTTACAGTAAAAAAATAGGTTTTTCTTATAGTAGATACTAATATTCTTTCCAAGATATTGAATTTTCGACAATTAGTCGTCATTTTCATTGATTTAGCATAATTTTTTTCCATTTGGCGAGATTTTCATTAATTTGGCAACATTTCAAAAAAGTCGCCAAGTTGGCGACATTCCGCCAAATTCGTCGCCAAAATCTCGCCAAGCGTTATGCACTAAGAAAAAAGTTATTCTTACAGCAGATAAATGACTATTGGCGTTCAAATACAAAAGTATTATTCAAAATATATTTTTTCATGAATGGAACGAGCTAGATCCACGAGAATGATGTCACTCAATGTATCGCATGGTATTACATATGAAAAGTGAACATGCTTCTCAATAGGAATTTTTTTTTTATGTGACTCTTTCATAATTTTTTTGAAAAATGTACAATATCTCGAGAACGGTTCTTGTTAGTGTTCTAAAATTTATGCCAATCGTTTTCTAATGAAAAATTACATAAGAAATGTCTATTTGCGTAACTTTATTAGCGGTTTTGATTTTTTGACGATTTTTTCAAAATTTCATTGGAAAATTTAGGGGAGTTCTGAACATTCGATTACGTATAAAAACAATAGGCTTCCAGTGTTTACGGATTGTGATTTTTGTACCAAATTTGGTTCAAATCGGTTCATTCGTTCATCAGTTATCGTCTCCACAGTCTCACTGACACACACACACACATATTTTCACACACACGCACTGACATCACTTCAAAAATGTTTGATTCGTGATCAGGGATGCTTGAAACGTGCTCTCCCGTCGAAAACTCGAATTCGAATTTTCGACCCCGTCACAATACTTTCCTTATACATTATGTATATAAGGAAAGTAATAATAGGGATGCTTAAAAGTCAATAATAATTTCTTTTTTCTGTTTTAAAAAGATGTTATGAACAAAAAATATCGAAATTGTTTTTTAGATGCATATTATGACAAACCTAGGAGATTTAGGAGTTATAAAATATGGGAGAGAAATTAAAAACACTAAAAGTATTCGCAAAATTTTAAAAAGAAGCAATGGACAAAAGGAACGAATCATTCAATGTTATATCATATTAACCCAAATATATGAACTATATCATGGTCCCTTTAAGTGGATCAGGTTTTGTTTCTCCTTTTCAGTGGTTGCCACTCTAGTTAGAGATAAAAAATAATAATTTTTCATATATTTAAAATTCCAATAAATTTTAAGAATGTTTTGTGCACGCTCCCAAATTGTAAGCTGCACTTAATAAAAACCGCGAGATTCTAGGCTAAGTAGCTGCTTTGGAATAAGAATTGACATACATATAAAAGTACAGATGGGTGAACAGATATTTTTCCATTTTCGACAAGGTTTTTCTTTACAAATATTTAAAAACTATAAAATGTAACAAATTTTTAAAAGTCTTATACACGTTCTTAGACCTGCAACTGTAATTATAAAAACCGCGAGGTTTAAAGCCAAGTAGTGTCTTCGAAATATCAGCGTACTTACATACTGTTACAACGTTTCCTTTGGAACCGTGGGTGTACGCTTAAGACACAATATATTCAACTTTAGGTATAACGAACAAGTTTATTCACAAGCGCAGCGTAAACAGGAACAATATACCGCAAATAGTTTGATAAAGCTCATACAAGATCACTAAACTGTCAGATACAATAAAAGAGAATCAAATGGTCCAGTAATTTCACAAATAGCTGCTACTATTCTCAAAACATTAACACATCTGATTTTGAAAAACAGCTGCTACTATTCTCAAAACATTGACACACCTGATTTTGAAAAACAGCTGCTACAATTATCAAAACATTGACACACCTGATTTTGAAAAACAGCTGCTACTATTCTCAAAACATTGACACACATGATTTTGAAAAACAGCTTCTACTATTTATTCTCAAAACATTGACACACCTGATTTTGAAAAACAGCTGCTACTATTCTCAAAACATTGACACAACTGATTTTGAAAAACAGCTGCAACTATTCTCAAACATTGTCGTATCTCACAGTTCAATGTAGCTCATATCACGTTAACTGCTCCAACTGATCGATGTCTCATTTATATACTCTCTGTAGAAACTTCTAGAAGGACACGTATCTCGTAGAATATTTCCTATATCGAGAAGGTTCTCAAATATTCGAAATATCACTAAAGTCGATAATTAGTGATAAGTCGCAAAATATGGCAGTTCTGAGCCTACAGTCTTGAAATGGCAACACGTAAAGATGCTTTCTCACCCTGGCTCTCAGAAACTCCGGTGGAGACATTTTTTATGTTCGTAAGATTGCCTCCACCTTCAAACTGCACTTTTCGGATCGTATCAACCTAATGTGGACCAAAATATGGGACCAATGTGTAGATATGGACAACTTTTGGATTGTTTGAAGACGATTTTTGAATTCGAAAAACGACAGTGTTTATTCTATTCAGTATGATTTAAGGTCCTTCCCAGTTGTGCTGTAGTTTTGACCAAAATCCCGATAGTCGCCCAGGGTTGAACAGCTACACTTTGTCGCCTTCCTGGTATCGACCTTTATACTTTTGGTATCGTATCGGGCCTTCTTTCTATTGGTAACAATGTTGAATCTCTCTCGAGCGAAACCATAAATCTTCCCCAACAGTGCTGCAGATTATGTACATATTCATCAGGCGATGTGCAAGATCTGCAGACGACATCACATGGGGAAGGGATATCACATGGTTGTTCAAACAGCAGGTCACATGCTGTAGCACATACAAAGGTAGGAACAAAGGTAAGTACAGGAACAATGGTAGGTATCGGTCCCAATCTTGCTGGTTTCTGGATGCGAACATGGCGAGATGATTCAGTATCGTTCCGACGAATCTCGCTACCATGTCGTCCGATTGAGTATGAAGAAGAGTAGTTTTGTTTATTCTGAGTAGTTTGCACAGTCCCGTGAATATGGAGAATTAAAGTTAGTTCCAGTTCATCAGAAAGTATGAGTGAAGGATCCCCGTACCTACATATCCAGTCCCGGTTTAGAACTTCACTGATAGTTGTAATCGCTTGGTCAGGAATTGCTTCTGGTCATTTTGTGAAGTAATCCATTACTACTAGGATGTGCTTCTTCTTCGACCCAGACCGTCCGACCTACCCGTAGGTGTAAGGTATCTGTATAGATGGCTGGGAAGTACCACCCAATTTAGATGGAACACAGTGGGGGAGGCATCCACAGGGACCGTACCATACTTCCCTTGCCACCAATCTCTCGGAAAGTTTTACGTACCTACATGTTTAACCTGATAGTACTCCGCGTGAACACGTCGACAGTTTGTGCAGAAGCTGGAATCAAACTTAGATAGTCTGAGTGCAATCCTCGCGCATTAACCATTGGACTGTCGCGCACACTGGATGTACTTATTATTATCTTAAGTTCGTGGAAATGGCCCCAAAATAGCCAGTGCAATTTACAAAAGCAGCTCTAGCATTGAAGATGGTCGCGTTTTTTCTCGTCTTCTGTCCCTTTCAACCGCCGCATTGAATGCATTATTTGCACCAGAGCTCCACATGGGACCTCGCATTGCACCGGAAGACGCAATTATTCACAAATCAGCAGCTATTATTCTCAAAACATTGAAGTGTCTCACAATTCAATGTAGTTCATATCACTTAAACTATTCCAACTAATCGATGTCTCATTTGATATACTCTCTGTAGAAACTTTCAGAAGGGGCTCGTATACTATAAAATATTCGTTATATCGAAAAAGTTTTAGAAAATTCCAAAAGTCCAAATTGTCCAAATTGTTTCCAAAATGTTTCCAAAAAAGTCCAAATTGTTTCCAAAAGTCTCAGATTGGCGATAAATCGCCAATTATGGTAACTGTAAACCGGCGTTCTTGAATGGGGAAACTCATAAAGGTGTTTCTCCTCCTGATCTGAAATAGATTCCACTGAAGGCATTTTCCATGTTCGTAACAATACATACTCTTGGGTTGACGGAAATTATTATAAATCATTCATTATATTAAATATATTTTAAAATAGTTGTAAAATTAGTGAAAAATTTAACTAATCAACTCAGTAGATTTTTAAAGCCAGCCAAGATAGGATTGTACACATTTCAGGATAGGATGTCAAGATAGGATTGTACACATTTATTTCAAAGCTGCAGCCATATTTGAAACTGCGTTCTAGATTTTGTGGTAACAGAGCAGTCAATCCCTGTTAAAAAAGTAATCCACTTTTATATAAAATATACTTTAGAAATATTATTGGTACTAATTAGTATTACATAAAAGTATTTACTTTTTAATTTCTAAAACTCGCAATCTTCTGCTCTCTGTGACAGTTGAATAATGTTGTGCATTTTAGGCTTAACTGAATCTTGGGCTGTCTAAATGGCTGCAGTCTAAAAATGCTCAGTGTCGTGTAGGGCTATAAATAAGATAAAATGAAAAAATTTAAGTATTAAATATTTTTACCCTCCCCACCCCTGTTATATTTATAGTAAATATGCATTATTTTCAACGCCCCAATAAAACTCAAAATGTGAAAAGTAGTCATGGTCAAAATGGTCGTGGCCAAATGCAATATTTTCTGTATACATGATGGCCTGTTTTTCACAATTACATTTTGTGGATATTTTCTAAATAATGCTTATTTTCTATAAAATAGTATAATTGTCAAAATTTTCTGTTTGTATTAATTCCTTATTAGATACCAGAGTCGTCTTAACCCTTCCCTGGTTGTGTCCCGTGTATGGATACACGATGTTCATGTATGGATACATCCATACATCTATATTGATATATATATTACAGCTAATGATTTTCAGGTCGTAAAGAAATGCCATTGGTCAGGCTAATAACACGATAACTAGTAGGGCCATCGTATATTTTTATGTAGCTGTATAGGACACACCAATGGCGATGAGACAACGTTAATGAGGTTGACTCCTTTCCCTATTTTGAGGAGTATGGGAAGGCAATCTCACTTGCTGTTACAGATAGGGCAACGAATCACTTATAAAGAGCTGTAAAATTAGTAGTACTAAGCATTTTTATTTTTCCACAGAATATGGAAAAGAAACATATAAAATTTAACTGCCCTCCCCCCTACGCAAAAAATATCGATCATTTAGACTTTGCGGCACAATAAGAACGACTTTACATTAAACACGAAATGTTCGCCTTCAGCAACGATGTCTACTTGCATACATGTGATGAGATGTCTTCTCGTGTTTTCCAGTATTTCTACGTTTATACGGTTACATGCAGGGGGCGCGGTAGTCCAGTGGTTAGGGCGCGGGAATTGCACTCGGTAGGCCCGGGTTCGATTCCCTCCGCTGCCAAAACTGCCGCCGTGTTCACGCGGAGTACGATCACGTTAAACATGTGGGTCCGTAAGTCCTTAAGAGAGGTTGGTGGTAAGGCATGGAGGGTACGTTTCCTGAGGATGCCTTCCTCACTAGATTCCTGTCTAAATTGGGTTGCTCTTCCCGGCCATCCAAACAGTTATCTTACACCTTTCTGATAGGTCAGACGATCTGGGTCTCAAGAACAACGGTTACATGCAGAATAATAAAACTGTCTCTTTACAATAGTTATTTATTCAGATATTCATTGCAGCTTTCAGGACAAACGCCTTTAGTACTAATTTTGCAATGCTCCACATCTTAGTAATTAAAATATTCACCCTATTTTCCGCCAAGAGGTGAGAGAGTCCCCGTATCTCCCTAAAAAGGGGGGAAAGGGGGGTTAGATACTCTAAAATTGTTCCATCATGTAGCGCTTTAGCGCTTTCCTATAAACTTGCATAAAAGTATATGATAACCCGAACACTTCTCGAGTTACAGGCCTGGGCCATAAATTCCCTTTGACACCCTATATATCTTTGAAATTCTCCTGTTTCTAATATGTTAACATTGGTTGGTGCATGTATATATATATGTTAAAAAATCAGCCTGAATATTTTTAATTCATGAGTTACTTGAAATACGTATGATGAGAAATTTGCGTGATTTCCATAAGTATTGTATTCAGAAAAAAATCAGCAAATTTATTCCTGAGTGATCCAACTCCAATTGGTTGCCAACATGCAAATATTAAATATTTACAACAGCACTCGAAAGTGTATGGAGAATTCAAGTTATCTACCATTCACTTGAAATCGTATTGAGTAATTCGAAATATACCACAAGAAATGGGTGAATAACACGTTTCTAGATTTCGAATAGCGAATTGCAGTGCTAACCAGATCTCGAATATTCAAGAACATGAATTGTTATTTCAAATAATATTCATGTTATTATGGTTAATAATTAATATATTTATATTTATATATTTACTAAATGTTATTTATTATCTTACATAATCAAAGAGGGTTGACCGTGTGTCTGTTTGTTTATGTCGTCTACAACGGAAAATCAAAGAATCGGACAGAGATGAGATTTTTTACAGTGCTACAGAGATGCTCCATCTCCCTGTATGATGTACCTTGGCGAGATTTTTTAAAAATCCGTTTAGGTTACGAACATCGAACAGTCGAAATTTCAATTTCAAGATCAGATATTTTCCAGACAGACAATAAAAGATAAAAATGCACAGGTGATTTGCGAATGATATCTCCTTAAATGACTATGAGTGTTACTTTATGTCCTATTTTCCAAATTCGTGAATTTATATGAAAAAATTTCATGTTTTTCAATATATAACTATATCATTATTATAAGTGTTCTTTGAAAATTTAACTCCAATCTGATTTAAACTTTCCAAGATATCAATTATTTTTTCATCTTTCTTCTGGTGAATAGAAATTTTCCTTCTTTTTTGCGACCTCGAGTTATTATTTTTTTCATTTTATACTTATTCCATTTTATACTTTCATTTTATACTTATTTTATACTTATATGTGTATTTATGTTGTTCTGTCAACAGTTGGGGAAAGAGATTTTGTGCGCATGCTTGGCGAATTGTGGCAAGCTTATTTGGGGCGTTGTTGTTGTTGTTCAGACCCAGACCATCCAATCTACAAGAAAGATGTAAGTTAACTGTTTGAACGGCCGGGAAGAAGCTTTTTTGAGGCGTATCAAAAGAGCTTATTTAAGACGCATTAATAGAGCTTATTTATTGCGTTTTGAAGGACATTATTTAGGATGTATTTTATGCTCGCGTGGTATAATTGGAATGGTTACGCATTGAAAAACCAGTGAGCGAAAATGATTTTATTCAAAGAACGCGATTTGGAATTTGAGTCGTGTTATCAGTATCTGTACTATTTAAGTAGCTAGCGCTTAATTAGGACACGGGTAATGCCATTATCGTCTTGTGCCGTTATATTCAAGACCTTGAATCTCGAATATTCTACAATATTCAAGTATTCGTGAAGAGTATTCGCCAATCTCTAAAATCTCGTCAATCTCATTGTAAATAGGATGCTACCGACAAAGTATTGAGGTGCAATACTTATATAATGATACGCCATATCGTCTCAACTTATGGGTGTATTCTCACGATACAAAAAAATGAGTCATAATTTCTGTACAACAGTGCAAAGCTAATAAAGCAGTGCACAGATAATAACAGTATACATATCTTGCAGGAGCAGAAAAACAACTATCTGGCCCAATATAACGGCTATTAATGCGCAACTAATTTACAATAGAGCTGATTCTGGTCTTAATATACTGACATATCACACATTTCACTTTAACTCGCATTACATATATTCTGTCAAAATGAACGATGGCTTCCGTATATACTCTAGGAAAAGGGTGGTATCATCAAAACTAGTACATATTTCTAAAAATTTCCAAATGATTCGGAGACTCGTCATAAGTTTCCAAGGGAGCTATATTTTGCCAAATCTGGTTCCCAAGTCACGAAAATAACGAGCGGCTAATCTTCGCAACGAACTCCCGCCAAAATACCACGTGATAAATACGTCAGGCGCGAATATATATATATATATGTGTGTGTGTGTGTGTGTTTAAAATATCAAAATCAAACGATTAGACGAATTGAACTGTAAATTTCTACGTGAAGTAACCATTGAACTCTTATCATTCATCTATCTGCAGCCACACATCTACGTGACGTCATACAAAAATACAGAAAGAAAAAAAATCATTGAAACTAAATTTGGGGGAAGTCCGCTGAAATTCGATCCTGACGTGTTTATTTTGGCGGCAGTTCGTTGAGAAGTATTAGCGCTTGTTGAACATATCGCGAAGTTCTAGCAACTCTACTTTCACGTAATAACAATGGCTACCCGTAAAAGAGTTTTCTCCTTCTGAAGCATCAAAGAATCACACATTTTTCATTTTCTTATTAATGATAATTTTCAACATGCTCAATTGTTCAACAAGTTTTACAAATACTCCTGATAGCCTCCGGTTAAATAGAAGACTGGATCTTTGCACACTTATAGTACAGCCACTGCGGGATATATGAAAATGAGCGGGCAGATTTATTGGCTAAGAATGGATTTCAAATGATGCAACTGGATTATCCCTTGCCTGTGCTGCATATAGAGCGATATATATCCCACTCTATTAAAACTAACTGTTTTAGTCTGTGTAGGGAGAAAGCTTCCGGAAAAAAGTGGAACTCCCTGTTAAATAAATCGGCAAGAATACCCAGTTCCTTGTATAGAGCAGTTGGCTCGACCTGCTTTAGACTTGCCATGGGTCATGATTATTTACAGAGTCACCTTTATCGAATGGGACTGACAGATACAGATGTCTGCCCTCTTTGCGCCCATGGCGTTCCCATGACTGGAGAGCACCTAAACATTTGCCCTGCTGTTCTTGACTGTTTTCTTTTGTGTGTTACTGACAAGGCTTCTAGTAATTATTTCTATCGTTCTTCTTTGTATTGGGCTGCTCATCGACTTATAACCGAGATGTCGGAGACAGGCATAGGATAAAAAAAACACTTATAGTACTGCCCACACGACAGTGCCTGTCAGACCAGAAATTCAATTTCTTCCATGGAGGCGGGGGGAAAAGGATGGGGGGGGATCTAAAAGTATTTCTAAATCATCTAGAAGGCATCGTGGGCTTGAGACACGGAATCTTTGCAAACTTATAGTAGTAGCCACACGATTAAACCTAATGGAGCTAAAATTTCGTCTTTTCCCTCAGATGCGGTTAAATCGAGGGGTTGTCAGAAGGATTTTTCAGACTTCCCAAGATCAAAACATCCATGACCTACAAAAGTGAAACTTTAATCAATTATAATATCGACCACTAGAGAGCCTAGCTGAAGCAGATTTTTGAATTTTTCCTGGATTGCGGACAAAATGATAGGGGAAGTCGGAAATCCACAGCATACACTTTAGAATTCTCCCTGGGATTCCAGAAGAATTAATTTTTGTACAATTAAAGTATCGACTCGGGAACAGAAACTAACATTTTCAATTAAGACAAACCTTTTCGACTCTAAATACTGTAATACATTATTATATAAAATTAAACTTATTAAAAACAGTTAATTTTTTATTAATGTTAATTTTCCTACTTTTGACAAGATTAGATGACAATATTTAAATGGTTGCAAAGTACTTACAAATCAACTTTCAATCAACTTCAACACAAATCAACAACAACAACGAGCTTTAACACAAATCAATTTCCATAATCAATTTTTAAAAGTTTCGTTCATAGCAAAAGTTAGACGTCTGATCAAATAAGTCTGTCTTCTGCTGATTTTGATAATAATATTTTTCGAATACATTTTACATTTATTGCAGATTTTAAGAGTCAACAACTTCATTTCAGGAATTGCTCTGTAAAATTTAGTGATATGCTATACATTACTTGTCTTGCGATTTCTATCGCGTTTGGCGTCTCTATGAACGAGTCAAGTGATTCTAAATGCTCAGTTACACTAAGTATAACTTCATTTTGTTTAATACCTCTCAACAATTTATATAATTCGGTGTGAATATGAAAAAAGAAGAAACAATTTGGAGAGGAAGTACATAATCTTGTTCTAAATGCATGTCCTTGATAACAAATCATATACAGTCAAGTCTCGGTTATCCCAGGCTCCGTATTATCCAGAATCATTATTATCCAAGCTATCTCCTTTTATTCACTGACTCATACCTTTTTAGGATGAAATTGAAACATTAACTCTCGTGAAGCTTTGAGAACAATTTTCAGTGACACTGAGGATAAATATGACGATGATGATGATCTTTTGCTCTTAAAGCTATTAAAATATCTTCCAGATTCGGAGCCTGTTACAATAGTTGACATTCAAGGTTGGGTTAAAGTAGATCAGCAACAGAAGATGAGCAACAAAAAATGACCGATGGCGTAATTATAAATTTAGTGAGTGAGGAAAACAAGAGAGTTACAGGAGAAGGAGGAGTATGGCCTGGAGAGGGCTCAATAATTTTGCATACGGAAGGCCTAAATGCGATTAAGACCACATTGCTACACATCGAACAGCAGGATGAGAGTACACCGGGTATGTACAGTATGTAATAAACATATAAACACTAATTGTATATGAATTTATTGTATTATTCCTTTCCTTACAATACACTTTTCATAATTAGCAGGAATGGGGAAGATCTTAGACGGGTAAGGAATAATGTTTCACACGTCAGTTTCAGCGTCATTGTTTCAACCTAAATTGCATAGTGTTGTATACGAAAGATTTTCTCTGTAAATTGAGTTTTACCGTATCGGAGGTGTTATTGATCCACATTAGCTCGAATAATCGGGAGTTTACTAAAGACAAAGTTTGAGAGTAAAAGACATATTTTGTACTAAAAAAATGCATCGAAACAACAACTGTAAATGAAAATTCCTGAAATCACATATTTGTCAGTACTGCATTTATGCATTGTATATGTGATTTCATATACCTGCAAAGGGAGTTTCGAAAAGTGCAAAAGTTACATTTTCAAATAATTTTAATAAAATAGTCACTGTAAAATTTATAAATCAAATGGAAAGTGTAGTATAAATAACAAGCAGAATAACATTAGAATTTTGAAACAATTTTAGTTACAAGCAATTCCATTTTCTGAAACAATTTTCCTTTCTTGTCACATTTATTTCCTAGTTCATATTTCATAATTATGTTTAAGAAGCTTCCAAGGAACTCTACTTTAATATTTAAAGTTGCTTTGTGTAACACTTGACACAAAGGATTTGCAGAGTTAAAACAAGAAGTTGGAAAATTTTATAACAGTCTCTGGAATACGCTAAGAACAACTAAAGAAAAAAACTTCGTATTAAGGAAAGACAGTTTACTAAATACTAAAAAGAAACTATGTGCAATTCGAAATGTACTGGAATTACAAATGTTTTTCATTTTGTTATTTTAACGTGGAAACCCGTAATAATTTAGCTAAAGAAATTAAGTGAAATTTGATAAAAAAAGTAATATTAGAAATTTAGATGTAAATCAAAACTCAATTAACAAGTTAATGCATATTATATATTGTATGCATAGAATTATGTAAGACATAATTAACTGCAATACATCTAGAACATAGAATTGTTATATACTGATATAAATATACTGTGTTATACTGAATATTGTTGCGAACACGCAATATTCCCTTTCCTCCGGAGTTTATTTTCCCCTCCTTACATTTGTCTGTTCCAAAGCGCAGAGGGAGAAAACACATATACAAGCCATAGCGTGAACGCAGTGTTGCTAGAATTCCGAATACGAAGAAGGGTTACCAGATTTGTCGATTTATCGCCAATTTGCCGACGTTTGGCGACCTTCGGAATATTCGAGAAAGAATATGAAAATGCTATTTTAAATAACCAATAGCCTGCGATATATTAGATAATTCCAGAAGTTTCTACAGAGAGAGCCTATAAAAAGGATTGAGCGCTCCATTGGAATTCTGTTAAAATACGAATTGCATTGGACTGTGATTTTTGTCAATGTTTCGAGAACAGTAACGGCTGTTTTGTGAAATTACTTTTATTATTGTTTTGATATTAATATCAGTTATTTTGTGAAATTATAGGGGCATTTAAGTGCTGTTTGGCTGTATATTGTTCCTGTTTACGTTGCGCTTGAGAATAAACGTGTTATTTATCCAGAAACTTGGACTCATTCTTGTATCCTGCGTGTACGCCCACGATTCCAGAGAATAAGTTCGTGACAATACTAATGTTATATTGAACTGCGATAGTTCCTAATCAAACTGTAATCCCGTAAACGAAGTTGGAGCATATGATATTATATATGTGCATCTCAGAGTTAATTATCACTAGTTATGGCAATCGCAAATATCGTTCATTTCATTGGTAATTACTTTTTATGCAAATGGAGTATAAATACGCACCCCTACGCTGCTGCATGAGTCGGTGCGCTTCCTCGTAGCCCGATTTCTAAATTGCTACGGGGCAACATATGTACCCGCATATGGACGCATAGGCCACTACGCAGCCTCGTGCTCGCTTCGTAAATAAGAACTTTTGCATTCTGGAGTTAAAAACTCAAAAACAACTGCCACAAAAGTGACATACTAGCTTCTAAGAAAAGCTAGAGATCAGAGTGCTTTTTCTAGTCATTAATAATGATAAAAACATTTATACTACATTCAAAGTCATAAATTTATTGAAGCTGTATGCAATAAGAATATGCATTATGATATACTGTAGGATAAAGAATATCAGCTATTCTGTAAAATAAAGATAATTTCTTCTATTGAAAAAATATTTTATGCTTCTATTGATGAATTTCAATCTTCGAATTGAACTTGGATTAAATTATCGAGTGTTTTTGCTGTTTTATTGTGTGTGTGTTGGAACTACTTTGATCAGTAACTACGTAGTGGATTATGTACCACTTTCAACTTGTATGTAAGTTTATGTATTCCCACATTTTATGCGGGATTTTAACCTCAGACCTATGTCTGTGAAGGACACCCGTATTGAATTTCTGGTACTAATGGTTTGTGTAAAGTTCCCTTTCAGTAGAATGTCTGTGATCACACATCTATTACAGATATCATCATACCTGAATCGGTTTCAAGTTTTTAGTTCTCTTTAGCACTAAACTTGGATACTTGCAAAGGCAGCAAAGAAAATTTTGTATTTATCACAATTTTGTAAATCTATATGGATTGAGCTCTGGTTTCATAAGGCTAAAAAGGTCAAGTTCATACTCACAGATTCCGCCAAAAGAGGGCGGTGTCAAAGTTTAGTTCCTGAATGCTCTTAGTTTAGGAAATGCCCCTTTTATACGGGGCTCTTTTGTTATATTGGAATGTCTGTCGTTGCAGTTCTGGGAAATGTTTTGTTATGCTTTGCTATGTAAAAATTTGTGTATTGCAGTAAAACGCAAGCTTTTCCTTTAATAAAGAAATCGCAAAGAAAATTTTACAATAAAATGAGTGTTATTGGATTAAAAATATATACTTAAATTTGAAACGTCAGCATTTCAGATGTGGCGTCCTCTCGCTGCAGAAAAGAATCACGGAATTATTTTTTTAATGTCATATGTTTTATTTTTATTTGCTTTTAGTTATTCCTGTCATATTTACTGTCAACAAACAATGGCAAAGCTCAACACCAAAATGATGCTAATTTCCATTTCTTTTTTGCGTCAATTGAATACTGCGTAGCAATAAAAATAAATGCATCCGTCTTAGAAAAATTCTTTACTGAGAATGAAATTTTGCAGCTTTTAATTTTATGCTGCTTATTTTTTTTAAACACCGTTTAAACTCATGTTAGCAATGAAAGTTATTAAAAGCTATAAAACACAGTAATGTCTCTAGTTTGGTAAATGTTTTTAAACATGTATAAAATAGCACTAAAAATCTTAATTACACTCGTAAAATATTCGCACGGAAACTATGTTAAACAAGAAAAGAATGAAATTAAGTTTGTTAAAATGGAGATTTTTAATATCAGAGCCAGAAAATATGTGCTAGTATATCACTCTCATTAGAAATAGATATTGATTATTTACTGGGTTTTTCAAGTTGGTTTCTATTGCAATAGTTTTCAAGGTTCCGTAGGTCAAATAAGAAACGCTTCTAACCAGCTACATGTGTTTGTCTGCACGGACCTATTTCAATTTCAAGAACTTTAAATATATATTAGACTTTTTACTTTCCATGCCATGCATGGTAATGTATAGGAAAAGTATTGGAATCATGCCGAAAATTGCAACTCGAGTTTTCGACCAGTCTAAACGTTTCGGTACCTCTAGAACACGAAAATACTATTTTTAGCGTGACGTCTGTATTCGCGTGTGTGTGAGCGTCTGTGTGTGTATCTGTCTATGTGTCTGTCAGTCTGTGCAATATATGTATCCACTTTAACTCAAAAACTAATGGACCGAATTTCATAAAATTTGGTAAGTAAATCACTTGTGTGTGACTCTGGTGCTGATTAGTTTTGGTACAATTCGGGGAAAAACAACCCGCCTTTTCTTGCGAAATGACCCGCAAAAATTGCCTGTATCCACTTTAGCTAAAAAACTAATAGATCAAATTTCATAAAATTTGGTAGATAAGTCACTTGTGGGTTATGTTGGTGCAGATTAGATTATGGTACGATTCGGAAAAAAGCAACCTGCCTTTTTTTACGAAATGGCCCGCAAAAATCGTCAAAATCTAAAATTAAATATCACGTATGCTCAAATAAATTAACTAAATGCTTGTTTTATACATAATTTTTAACAGTGAAAAGAATAAGACCAACCCCATTACACTAGGGCTAGCCGTTCTCGAGATATTTTAGTTTTTTCGCATTTAAGCTGCTCCACCGTAGAAAAAACATCCAGTTACCAACTTGGAACAAAAATTGAATTAAAAGTGGAAATTTTGTGTCATTTCAATTAATTATACGTGTTACATAGTGCAATTAAACAAAATTTAATAAATAATTAATAAAATAAAAAGAAAATGAATTTGAGACTGCATGGAAAGTCATGTACTGCTCATATCCGATTTTGTCTTTTCCTAGAATACATGGCAATGCATAGGGAAAGTATTGGAATCGTGTAAAATTGCAACTCGAGTTCTCGACGAATCTATAGATTTCGAGCGCGGTCTGGAACCCGAAAAAACTATTTTCAGTGTGGCATCTGTGTGTGTGTCTGTCTGTTTGTCTGTATGTGCAATGTATGTATTCACTCTAGTTGAAAAACTAATTGACCAGTTGTCACAAAATTGAGTAGACAAGTCACATGTGGGATATTCCGATGCTGATTAGACTTTGGTGCGATTCAGAAAGAAATAACTTGTCTTTCTTGCAGAATATCCCGCAAAAGTTTTGCAAAATATAAACTAAAGGTCTACGTATGCTCAAATGTATCAATTAAATACTTGTGTTATACGTAATTTTAACGACGAAAATAATTGGACCAACCCCATCACTCTGGAACTAACCGTTTTCGATATATTGTACTTTTTTTCGTATTTTTGCCACATCGCTTTTTCAAATACGTCCAATCGAGTTGAAATAAAACTGAATATTCATTGTAATTTCATTGTAATTTTATCCATGTTATTAAGTGCTATTAAACTCCATTTAATGAACTATAAAGAAACAATCTGATGTGAACAGCACATGACTTTCCCTGCAGATTCAAATTAATTTTATCATTTTTGCTTCATTATGCATTAAATTGAGTTTAATTGCAGAAAATAATATGGATAATTATCTGATATTATATCCAATTTGTTCTTTTATTGCATCTTCGTTTCGTTCGGTAACTTAATTCAATTTAAATTCTTTAGATGCTGAAAATTCCAAAAACTACAATTTCTCGAGAAAGGTTTATACTACCGTCATGGGGTCAGATTTATTAGCTTAGGTGTCAAATTTTACTTGTAGAACAAGTACTTAATTAATATATTTAATCAATTTTAGTCATTTATTTCAGAGTTTCACTATCTTGCACATGTAGTATTTTATTTTAGATCAAATATATCAGATTTGCCGGTTATATCGCAAAAAAAAACAGATTCCTTTTTTTAATCGTATCAAAATCTAACCAGCATCACAGTATCCTACGAGCGACTTATCTACCAAATTTTGTGTAATTTCATCAATTAGTTTGTCAGCTAGAGTGAATACATACAATTTTTGCGGGCCATTTCGCAAAAAAAGGCGGGTTCTTTTTTTCCGAATCGTATCAAAAACTAATCAGCACCAGAGTCATACTCAAGTGACTTACCTACCAAATTTTATGAAATTTAGTCGACTAGTCGAGTTGCGGTTATATACAATTTTTGCGGGCCATTACGCAAAAAAATGCAGGTTCTTCTCTTTTGAATCGTATTAAAATCTATTCAACACCAGGGTGACCCACAAGTGACTTAGCTATCAATTTTTGTGAAATTTGATAAATTAGTTTTTCAATTAAAGTGGATACAGGCAATTTCTGCGGGTCATTTCGCAAAAAAGGCGGGTTGTTTTATACCGAATCGTACCAAAAACTAATCAACACCAGGGTCACACACTACGTGATTTTCCAACCAAATTTTATAAAATTCCGTCCATTAGTTTTTGAGTTAGAGTGGATACATATATTGCACAGAACTTTATTTTGACGAATTCTGAAGAAATGTTATACTTTTTGTTTCCTCAATTTGTATAGTTGTATGAATTTTCGGTAAAAACGGAAGAGTAAATTCTTAGCGAACCACCCTTCCCCCTCCGTAATTCAATACTGAATATGTATCAGTCATGACCAAAGCTCTATCTATAACCAATTCCGAGATATTGTTTTTTCAAATAAAATCTAAATTTTTGAATCTGATATAAGATATCCATGCCCGGAAGTGGAACACCATTGTGGTGTTCCTGAACCCCTCCATAATTTGATGTTGAAGCCATAGAAGAAAGTTGTTTTAACAATAAGCGGAGAAAGAACAAGAAGTTGAAATACTTTGTAAATTACACAACACACTACGGAATTTGATGTTGAGTCTGTATCAATCATCATTTAAGCTCTATTCATAGAGGACTTTGAGAGAGATATGTTTTGAGTAAAATTGAAAGTTTTGAACGGGAAATGGAAAAAGAACCGTAAGTGAAAGTCATTTGTGAGTACCCCTACTTATACTGAAATTTGATTCTAATTCCATATCACATTATCAGCTAAACTTTATCTATAACCAATGTTGAGAAATATATAATTCAAGAAAAAATTTTAAGCCGGAAGTGAAAAACCGGCAGTAGGAATCCTTAGTGAAACAATAACTCCTCTGAAATTTGATACTGAATCCATATCAATTGTCTCCTAAATTTTATCTATAGTCAAACCTAAGAAATATATTTTTGCGAAAGCATAATATTCCCTCACTGGAGTCTTTTTATTCGCATGGCTTCTTGCCCAAATTTCATCTCGTCTTGTACGGCTTTCATAACTTTATTCATCTCGTCTTGTCTGGGTTTCTCGTCTTCTTCGGCTTTAATCAAAGCCATCACATCTTTTCAATGGGCTTCCATTTCTTTTCCAGTCACTACCATACACGTTTGTCAAGTTTCCAAAAACTTCACTCCTGACACCAATTTGACGTGACATATCCTCTGGAATCGTGGGTGTACACGCAGAATACAAGAATGAGTAGAAGTTTCTGGATAACTAACGTTTATTTACAAGCACAACGTAAACAGGAACAATTTACAGTAAACCATTACTTAAATGTCTCATTACTTTCACAAAATAACTGATATGAATCTCAAAACTTTGACAGAAGTAATTTCACAAAACAACAGCTTATTCTCAAAACATTGCCAAAAATCACAGTCTAATGTAACTCGTATCTCATCAACTGCCTGCCGACTCAGTGATGATTCCTATTTATAGACTATCGATAGAAATTTCTGGAAATCTCTCCTATCACGTTGAATAATCGTTATTTCTCGGCCTTCCTCGAAGATTCGGAAAGTCGCCAAATCTCGCCAAATTGGCGATAAATCGCCAAATATAGCAACCCGTTTTCAGACTCGAAATTATGGCGACCATACGCTCCCTTCATTAAGATTCCTATATACGGCATGAACCGCTTATGTCATGGTGCTTTCTCCGCTATGTCTAACGAAAGATGTGAACTAAAGATGCCAGTGAGGGAGTTCACGTTCACAACAATATGTTTCACCGAAAGTGTAATTTTTTAAATGAAAAATTATATCTCCAGAATTTCGGGGGAGAATTAAAAGAGCAGATGTGAATATTTCCTTCATTCAGATAGTTGTCATATAAAATAAGTTGAGAATCACCACCTTTTATTTAAGAAAGGTATTATCAGGCGGAACATACGAAAAGATAATTTTCAGTAAAACATTAACAATTTTTATCCACCGTACATTATATGTGTAGAAAGAATGTTATAACGTGGTCAAAAGTTACAATTTAAAATTTTGACAATTAAACATGTTTCGGACAAGAGTTAGTACAAATCGAAAATTTGTGAGACGATGTATGGGAGTAAGTTAGCATGACAACAGTATTGATTTTTAAACAAATTAAATTTGAAACAAATTTGACTTGAATGTTATAGTTATTGTAAATGTAGTATTTAAGAATCACCACTGCTTTGTAAATTAATATATCAAAATAATGATAAGCATTCGCTTTCAATAAACAATTATTTTACTCTACAAAAAGTTTGAAAGATTCAAAACGCTAAATTATACTAATTTCGATGTACCACTACAATTTTATTTTCAAATGGTTCATCTAATAAATAACTAAAATTTAATTTATGTGAGCAACACATGCGCATTTACCCATATATTAATTTTGTTTTTTCCTTATTTGCTATTTATATAAATTAAATTAGTATATATTCATTTCATCATATAAATTGTAAGTTTATTTAAATTGTATCAAATTTCAATTTGTAAATTGTATCCTTAATTTTTGTAATTCGTTGTGTTTTATTGACGAAAAAACTCTAAAATCCCCATAAACGTTGTCATAAATCTTAACATATAGGAATAGATAATGTGGATTTCTCATTAAAAATATAAGAGAAAACAATCCCTTGCTGAATATATGTGCATATTTTATCTTTCATTTCAATATTTAGAATTTTTCGGGTCATGATATAAAAAGAACTACTTCTACTTTTTTTGTCTTTCTTTATTTGTTTCTTTCTTACTTATTCGAAATTCTATTAGATACTAGTGTAAATCATCAACTATAAATTTCATTAAGATCTGATAATTTTGGAGTTATAGTTGATACATTTACATTATATTTCAATTCCACGAATAGACGCATCACACATGCGTATACAAAATTAGCCATACCCATTAAAACAGTTGAATCGTGTTCTAATATCCACAAAAAGAGTAAATCTGTTAGAAATTCGATTCATTGTATTGTAAAAGTATTGTAATTCGGCTCTGTTTCAATACTTTAAAATATTGAACTAACTAACCTAAGACTGCACATATTTGAGTTCTGAGATCCAAAATTACTGTTAGAAAAGGATAGAAGCTATCTAAAAAAATATATGTGGATGAAGTAAGTCAAATAGACCCCTTAATAACTGCGGACCTCCAGCATTTGACTACTATGCATGTAGTAAAATACGGCATTATTGACAATAAACTTCCTTTTTGTGAATCAGTTGAGGATTTATCGTTAGCGAATTTAATATGGTGCAATACTTTTCCATTGCTATGCAATACTTTCCCATTGTTATGTTGCAATGCTTTGTTACAACACTGTGAGACCAGGAATCACGTAGACAGTTTTATATATGGATTTATGATATGTAGCAGGCCAAACAATGGCATCAGACGGCAAGACGCCAAGGTATTGCAACCCTGACCCGAGAGGTCAGCAAGTGCTATAAATAAGGGGACTTCAAATACAGGTTGGGGTAAGCCAGGGCAGTTACTGGAGGCTAAAGGTAAAACCATGGGATTGGTTCAAAGTTAAACCAATATGAAAGATGTGTTGTCACGTCGCAATGAGGTCGGAAATGGTAGCCGAAGGTGCATATCAGACTTCAGGCAAAAAGAGGTCGCAACCCAGAGAAGGTGCTACAGATTCATATAGAGATATAATCTTTAGAGATTCAGACATGTAAAAATTACGGCTACAGATCAGATGTTTTCAAAGTAATGTAGAATGATGAAGCAGAGATGAGACCAGATTCAGTTGCATTCAGTGTAATATAGAGAGAAACGAAGCTGTGATGTGTGTCAGCGTTATGACGAGAGTCAGTAATGTGCCGTCATAAAATGGCGGCAAAGGTTGCCGTAGAGGCAATGTGCAATAGCAAGTTGTGTTGTTGTTGTTGAAACCCAGACCGTCCGACCTACCAGAAAGGTGTAAGGTAACTGTTTAGAATAGCAAGTTGTGGCTGTCAATGTCCAAAGACAAACTTGGAGGTTTATGCATATCAAGTTTTATAGAAGGTCATATTCAATTTAGGAATTGTTAACTTACTTGGTCTCACATGTTCAATCGCCTCCGTAATTTTATATGGTAATTGTTGTAATTAAATTAGTAAAGAATAGACTGTTTTTAATAAATAATGTTGTTTTAAAGTTAAAATGAGTACAGTTAATTGTGCGTAGTATTATGTTAATATATTCTATTCCAGGAACTCGTACTAAAGCTTTTATTGTGGGTTTTAAAGCGGCACAATGCAATTATTATACGACTTCCGATCAACGACCATGTTTAAGAGTTCAATTTAAGATATGCTTTGCATTCTTTTTTATTTGTGCACAATAAATAGAATGCTATGTTACACTGACTATGTTCAATACTTTTCTTAAACATAGAGTATTATGCATTGTAGGGAATGTAAAACGCTTTAATTATTGTGAAGTAAATTGAGCTGTTAGGAAAGAAAAAAAGCAGTTTAAAATAATTATACGAAATGTTAATGGGGTTGAGAAAATAGGGCCTTTAATAATTTCGAGCCTCTAATAGTCCACTTTTCTGGCTGTATTGAGAATACGGTATTATTATTTTTTTTTTGAAAAATTAGTTTAACATTTATCGTTTACCGATTTCTTGCGCCCGTGCAGCAGGCCTATCGATCGTTATCTATAGTTGCTAAAATAGTTCCTGCTAAAAACTCATCTATAAAAAAATTACAGCTAAATAAATTAATTTCTAGTTGCGGTTACCTCAGCTGGTAAATACTCGGGACGTAACTGAACAGCCCTATAGAAATACAGACATATAATATACAGAGCAATATTAAAAGGTCTTTTGAAAATAGTTTAATAGAAGTCAATTGCTTTAATTAACATCAGCGATATTGTAAGCAACATCACAATTTATATGCCGCCCAACGCCAAGACTTACATGCCACGCAACACCAAGGTCGACATGTTTCCTCATAACTAGCCAAAGTTTTTTAAAAAGTGTATCATCGAATTCTATCTATTTGTCTTCCCCGGGAAAGTGCTCCTCCTTTATTGTTTCAAATTGAAAAATTCCGTGAAGCAGCTTCATAAACAGTGAAAATAAAAATAAAAAGAATTAAAAGTCAAGTAATGAAAATGTATTGAAAAAAGGTATATTTATTTCTTTTAGCGGAAAATTTCAATAATCGTCCACTATCACTGCATTTTCGATCGCAATTTGGGAGGGCAGATCAATGGATATTCTATGAATGTTTGCGGTTCATCATTCTGTTTACTTCAATATGCTGAACCTTATTCAGAGCAGCTTTCTTGATAGTTCTTGCCAAATACAAATAACAGCCTCAACATCAAATCATTTATAATATATAATTTACATTTCAAATATTACCGGTATATATGAATGTATGGACTCGAATGTATTTCATTTTCAATTTTTCGTTGTTTCGCTATGAGAATATAAAATAATGTTTTCCGTTTTGGGCTTAACTTAGCTCTGTTCAAATAGCTACAATTCAAATAATTTAGCGTAACAATTTAGCGTCAGAAGTGGAATTTCGGGAAACTTGACAAGCGTATATGTCAGTGAATAGAAAAGCGATAGAGGAACAGTAAGTTGTTATAGCGTATCCTCTGAAATCATAGGTGTGCGCTCAGGATACATAGATCAGACAAAATTTCTGGATAACTAACCCGTTTATTCACAAGCACAGCGTAAACTGGAGCAATACACAGATAAACAGCCTTTAAATGCTCCACTAATTTTACAAAATAATCAATATTATTATCAAAACATTGGGAAAAGTAATTGCACAAAACATGCCCTACTATTCTCAAAACATTGACGAAAGTCACAGTTCAATATAGCTCGTATCTCTTTAACTGTCCTCCAACTGAGTGATGAGTCCTCTATAGACTCTAAAACTTCTAGAAATCTCTCATATCTCGTAGAATATTGGTTATTATGAGGGGCTTCACGAACCGTCGGAAAGTCATCAAACGGCGTCACATTGGCAATTTGGCAATAAATCGTCAAGTCTGTTCTTCGAACTTCGGCATATAACAGCACCAGATTCACGTCATAGGAAAGGATCCCTTTACGGGTGTTTTCTCCGTCTGATTTTAAAATGAGTTTCCAGTGGGAACATATTACACGTTTGTCATAGTATATATATATATATATATATATATATATATATATTTATATATATTACAAAAGAAAGATCTAGGAAATGTACAAGGAATGTTATGAAACGCAAGGAACAACAGAAACAAATAAAGGAGTGCAAACGGGGTATCAGTAATGTCTAGGGGGATTGTGACCCCTATACCTGGTTAAAGCGTGCTTTTATTCCCGGGAAACACTCCCAGAAACAACCAATCGCCCGAAGCAGCTCCAATCCGTGCGTACAGGAAAAACAGAATCCTAAGGGAAAATCAAATCCATAAAATCAAAAGAGAAACTATATAAGAATCATTGGATTTCCCTAATGGAAAAGGGGATCCAGAGTCCATGCACATATAAGAATTAAAAGCACAAAGTTACAGTGAAGGAAAAGATTCCAACTAGTCAATTGGCAACAAGTCTTGGAAATTAGCATAAATTACATCATCATTACGCAGTTTTTTTACAAAATGCTAAGTAATAAGTTTTTAGAAAGCCTATAGGATAACCGTTCTTTAATGCTTCCTTTATCAAATGTCTTTCACATATATTTCGCTGTTCATTGGTAGAATTTAATTTACCATATCTTACAAAATGATTAACAATCAAATTTCTCATTACACCAATACTCATATTACTACTCCAAGGAGTGATGTAATTAATATTACAAATGAAAGTTTTACGTTTATCATACATTCTGTAACATAGATGATCTTGAGGATTTCTATATATTGAGATATCCAAAAATACCACGTCACCATTATTTTCTACAGTTTCAATAAGTTCAAGGTTACTGGGGTAAAAAGTAAAGTCAAATTGAAAATCTTTATCAAGATGGCCGATCAAGATGTCATCCACGAAACGGAAATACATAATCTCATTGAGAATATGTGTACCGTTTTCATAACTGTATAAATATAAATCCGCCAGTAGCGACGAACAGCCACCACCCATAGGTATTCCTTTGATTTGTTTAAAGAAATCAGTGCCATTGAACAAAATGTTCTCAAACAAGACCAATTTTATCAAAAATTTAAACTTATCATAGTCGTAGGATAAAAGTTGAGTATTTCTATTATAAGTATCCTTTAAAATATCATAAAGATCCTTTAAGTGGATGCAGTTGAATAAATCTTTAAAATCGAAACTCTTAATGTATAACTTGTCCGCAGTTTGTTTCAGACGTGTTATTACGCCATATCCATTATTGATCATTACAGAATCACATGATTTTATCTTCTTCATTACTGGTATGGATATATTAGCTAATATTGCATTTGCCTTTGTCAAATATGAACCACAACCAACCGTGACCGGTCTGAATTTCACTGGCTGTTTATGTAACTTAGGTATATGTACCAAATAAGGGAATCGAACAAATTTAATCTCATGACCTATACGCTTGTATAATGCTATAATTCTGTTCTTATTTACATCAATGTTACACGTTATTTTCTTGTAAGTATTATCATCTTCATAGCATTTTCTTAAAAGAGCTATGTAATATGGTTTGCAAGTAAATGCATAATTATTTGTAACCTTGTCCATGTACGTAATAACAAATCTATTTTGAAATTCCATTAGCAGCTTCTTGTCTAATGTGCAATGGGATATACGAAAATCTTGGCGGTAATATGTAATTTTAAAATCGTTTACAACGTGATATTTCCATTCATTGAATGTGGACAAAGGTAAACTGTATTTAATGGCCATTTTGTATATGAATACTTCAATTTCTTTTGTAAATTTTTGCTCAACATTACTGAATACTTGAGATCGAAATTTGGTACCCAATTGTAAATATTCCCGTAGATCCTTATGAGTAGCCAGTGTTATGTCACCTGTCACAATATGTTCATGGTCCAAATTACAGAGTTGCTCACTTCCTCATCGGCAATCCAATTCTTTAAATTTATCCAGATTTTTAGCAATATTGTTGTAATTGAAAATTTTACGTCCGTTCGTTTTTTCGTAACGATAAGTCAAAAATAGTTTAGTATTCTTCATAGGTAAAAGATAATTATACTTTTTAAGTATATTGTTAAAATGTAAACCATCAAATTTTTTGTTGCTAAAAGTGGCTATAAAATATTCCTTTTTCAGTATTTCCACATCTGTTACCCCTAACTTTATATCATATTTATTAGCGTGTAACTTGAAGTAATTATAGAAAATCGCTATATTGGCATGGTAAATATCATTTACTTCGTGAAGGTTCCTTATGAAAGGTCGTTTTTGCAATTCAATCCATATTCGTCCTATATATTTCTTCCTAATACCATATACAATGTTTTTAATCCAATTTTTTTGAAGTTGTTTATAGTTAATGATTTCGGTCAAAACCTCATGTAATTGTGCAAAATAACTAATAAAATTTACTTTCTTCTTTTTACCTCCACGTTTACCACGTGATATCTTGCCGTTTTTGTTTAAAATTTCTATAGGAGGATTACCATTATGCATATAATACTCTAAATTGTATGTATTACCAAAATTAATGGAATTTGGGCCATAAGGATACATAGTGCTTTCGTGTTGAATGTGATATCCTTCCCACCATAATCTTGCCTTGAGATTCGATACGATATCCAGAATGGTGACGGTAACATTGTGAAAACCATGTGAGGCAAAATGTTTCAACTCCAAGTATTTACAATTGGAGATATATTACAATTGGGTACCAAATTTTGATCTCAAGTATTCAGTAATGTTGAGTAAAAATTTACAAAAGAAATTGAAGTATTCATATACAAAATGGCCATTAAATACAGTTTACCTTTGTCCACATTCAATGAATGGAAATATCACGTAGTAAACGATTTTAAAATTACATATTACCGCCAAGATTTTCATATATCCCATTGCACATTGGACAAGAAGTTGCTAATGGAATTTCAAAATAGATTTGTTATTACGTACATGGACAAGGTTACAAATAATTATACATTTACTTGCAAACCATATTACATAGCTCTTTTAAGAAAATGTTATGAAGATGATAATACTTACAAGAAAATAACGTGTAACATTGATGTAAATAAGAACAGAATTATAGCATTATACAAGCGTATAGGTCATGAGATTAAATTTGTTCGATTCCCTTATTTGGTACTTATACCTAAGTTACATAAACAGCCAGTGAAATTCAGACCGGTCACGGTTGGTTGTGGTTCATATTTGACAAAGGCAAATGCAATATTAGCTAATATATTAATACCAGTAATGAAGAAGATAAAATCATGTGATTCTGTAATGATCAATAATGGATATGGCGTAATAACACGTCTGAAACAAACTCCGGACAAGTTATACTTTAAGAGTTTCGATTTTAAAGATTTATTCAACTGCATCCACTTAAAGGATCTTTATGATATTTTAAAGGATACATATAATAGAAATACTCAACTTTTATCCTTCGACTATGATAAGTTTAAATTTTTGATAAAATTGGTCTTGTTTGAGAACATTTTGTTCAATGGCACTGATTTCTTTAAACAAATCAAAGGAATACCTATGGGTGGTGGTTGTTCGTCGCTACTGGCGGTATTATATTTATACAGTTATGAAAACGGTACACATATTCTCAATGAGATTATGTATTTCCGTTTCGTGGATGACATCTTGATCGGCCATCTTGATAAAGATTTTCAATTTGACTTTACTTTTTACCCCAGTAACCTTGAACTTATTGAAACTGTAGAAAATAATGGTGAAGTGGTATTTTTGGATATCTCAATATATAGAAATCCTCAAGATCATCTATGTTACAGAATGTATGATAAACGTAAAAGTTTCATTTGTAATATTAATTACATCACTCCTTGGAGTAGTAATATGAGTATTGGTGTAATGAGAAATTTGATTGTTAATCATTTTGTAAGATATGGTAAATTAAATTCTACCAATGAACAGCGAAATATATGTGAAAGACATTTGATAAAGGAAGCATTAAAGAACGGTTATCCTATAGGCTTTCTAAAAACTTATTACTTAGCATTTTGTAAAAAACTGCGTAATGATGATGTAATTTATGCTAATTTCCAAGACTTGTTGCCAATTGACTAGTTGGAATCTTTTCCTTCACTGTAACTTTGTGCTTTTAATTCTTATATGTGTATGGACTCTGGATACCCTTTTCCATTAGGGAAATCCTATGATTCTTATATAGTTTCTCTTTTGATTTTATGGATTTGATTTTCCCTTAGGATTCTGTTTTTCCTGTACGCACGGATTGGAGCTGCTTCGGGCGATTGGTTGTTTCTGGGAGTGTTTTCCGGGAATAAAAGCACGCTTTAACCAGGTATAGGGGTCACAATCCCCCTAGACATTACTGATACCCCGTTTGCACACCTTTATTTGTTTCTGTTGTTCCTTGCGTTTCATAATATTCCTTGTACATTTCCTAGATCTTTCTTTGGTAATATTTTAGAGATGAGTGTTAAGAGCTGCAAATCGCGCCTATACTCATTTCACCTTTTATATTATACTTTGGATTGTGGTATTTTATAGGATATATATATATATATATATATATTAAAAACTACCGTAGCAAACTTTAAAAGTTATGAAAACTTTGCAATTATGCAAATGTAAAAATTGCGTAAACAGGAATGGCAAAACAAATACAATATACAGATATGTTGTTGATCTGATTTTCTTAGTACATACTGAAAATTGTGTCATTAATATAGATTTCTATCCTGATAATTTGGAATTAATTCCTAATGAAGCTACTATTAGTAAAAATATTAATGTTTTGGATTTGAATCTTTTTGTTGAACCTTCTAATAGAATTGTTACTAATTTATATGATAAAAAAGACTCTTTTAATTTTAAAATTAATAAAACCTTACTATTTAATTCCTGCAACTCGTTTCTATTGTTTAGAAATATTATTCTTAATCAGCTTTTTAGAATATATAGATTATCTGATAAAAAATTCCATGCTTTACATACTGATAATCTAAAAATTACCAGCAATTTATATAAATATCCCTCTTATTTTGTAAATGGTATAGTTAAAAAATTTAGAATAGCTGGATTTTCTTGATTTTTATTTATTCAATATTGCTTTAAATTTTAGCCTGACACCTCCCTTCTCTTGTTTTAATTTTATTTATACATCCACTTAGACATTAGCCTTTGTTTTATTGACCCTCTTGATGGTATATTATCTCTTGTACATGTCTTTTCGTATTACTGTTATTTATTTCTTAGGAATGGCAACAGTATATCTTATTCCTTTGTGAATGGCAACACTTGTCACTTTTTTCTCTGTTCCCGTGCTTACTAGGTTAGTGTGTTTTTTCAGTCCGTTTTTTGGTATCAATTTTTCCTTTTATTTTTCTTATTTATATATGTCGTCCAAGTAGAAATAGTTTATAGATATAATGTGTCTATTTCTTCAGAAACATACATTTTTGTGTTTACTCCTACAAGAAACTTGGGCATGAATACGATTTTTGTGGAAGTGAACAATTCATGATTTAGGCTCAGAGCCTTGTCCACGTGTATAGCGTTTGTGCTTGATTTCTTTGTTATTCTTTTCTCGATGCCATACCTTTGTGTTTTGATAATTTTCATTGACTTGTTGATTCGGTATTTATTTGTTTTTAATTTTTTCCATTTGCTTGAGGATTTGTTGATTTATACTTTTATTTCGTAAGCCTGTTAGAAATTTGGATTTTCGTGTTACAGCTTCTCACGTTTCTTTCATTGGATCTTCAAACCTTTAAATATATATATATATATATATATATATATATATATATATATATATATATATATATATATATATATATATATATATATATATAAATATATATATATATATATATTGCTTAAGAATTTATGAAATGCATTACAGAAAGTGACAAAAATATATAAAAGGCTTTTCTACCTTTCCTTTTGTCTACATATTATTACAAAAAATATATTTTTTCTTCTTTTACTATAAGATTATTTGTGCATACAACAGACAAATAACTATTTTCATATTTTGTGTTAAAATGTCAGAATAAATTACGCTGTAAAGAGACATCTATAATTAACTGCACAATTTTATCTATATAAAGCCTACTGAAAATAAACATAATTTTTAAATAAATAATTGAATGACGGACAATTTATTTTAAAATATATAAAATGTATGCAGAAAATATTAAATCACAATAGTTTTATTTTGGAGTCCGGAAATATTTACTCGCGACTACAGCGTGGAGCGCCATCTGTCAGCAACATTTGTAACTAATTTTGAAACTTTTGCATCAGATTTTTACGGGCTTTCCCAAGAAACATATCACTTTTTTCAGTCTTCTATCGATCACCATTTCCGCGTTGTTTCATTTCAAAGTTAGGGCGTCCCTTGTGAAACACCCTGTATATCCATAATACCATAGTTAATGATAATTTGTTATTGCTCAACTTTAATAATAGCAGACAAAATCCAGTGGTGCGGTTTATTTAGTATAAAAAGGGTCCTTAAATTTGATCTTCGTTAGCAACGTTTCCTTCTGTATATAATTTGATTTTAGGGAATAGTGACATAGTATATTCTTTCTGGTTTACTTTCGTTTATAAGCAAATCTAAATTCTCCGAATCCTAAATGCATATGAATATATGAAAGCAACAACGATATATATATATATATATATATATATATATATATATATATATATACCGGGTGGTCAGAATTAAAACGCCCCTACTCTGAACTCTCTATAGATCGAACTACTCAGTGTAAAGGCTCCAAAATTATTTAACATACTATTCAAGACATGGGGAAAGGAATTACGTGAAAAAAAATTAGTTCCAGAAACACCGATAGGTGACATTATGCTGAAAAGACACAAAATACACATTTGTAACACATTTTATTCGAACGTGCCAAACATTCATATCGCAAGGACTTTATCGATGCATGGAATGCTGCATATAACGTTATCCATTGATTGTTCAACAATAGCGGTGGCAACATCGTCAACGACATCTGAATGAGTCGATTTGCGTCCTCGACCCTGCTGAACTCCAAGATGTCCAGTTTTCTCGAATCCAGTGATCATTCTCCTGAGAGCTTGTGGAAGTAATGGTCCTTTGCGCAAATTCTTAAGTCGACGAAACTCTCGAAGGAAGTAAAAAGCTCAAAACTTCAAACACCCCTAAACCCGTTGAGGAAATCCCAACCAAAAATAAATTCAATAACCTAAACGTCGAGGAAGTCGAAACGACTGATGCGCCCCCTCCCCCCCCCCTAAGGATAAGTCTCGTCCTTCTATGTGGACTCCGCAAGCAATTGGGGAGCCCTCATAGAGGACTTAAACAAAACTCTTAAATGCAAAATTCTTCTCATGGGGAGAGTGATCAGAATCACTCCTGGGTCCGCTGAGGACATCAGGAGTGTATAAGCTCACTTAACCCGTGAGAAGCTTCCTTTCCGTTCCATCAATCTCAAAACTGATAAGCCGAGGAAAATTGTACAAAAGGGCTTGCCCATTAATACTAACGTTGAGGATATTAAAACCGCTCTTACTGCTGAAGACTTCAAATTAATCAGAGTAACCCAGCTTAGAAACAGGCGTGACAGGACTCCCCTTCCCATCTTCTTGGTCGGTCTTGAGCCGGCGGAGGAATGGGCAAGGATTTATGATGTAAAATCCCTGCTATCCATGCTAATTAAGGTTTAGCTATTCAAAGCGCGTGGTCATAAAATGTGCTACAATTGTCAGCTCTGGAATTATCATTCCGACAAGTGTACCCTCCGCTGCCTAAAATGTGGCGAGGGACATCCGACGAGCGATTAT